>JAOWCC010001501.1:30808404-31341385 GCA_030867875.1 Actinernus sp. WN-2022
CAGTATGAAGCAGGATAACGCAAACTGATGCAGGATGATGCAGGATGACGCAGGATGATGGAGGATGATGCAGGATGATGCAGGATGATGCACGATGATGTAGGATGAAAGAGGAGGATGCGTTGTATTTATTTATTTGTTCTTTTTTTCTATATTTCTTTATGTATTTCTATTTCTTTTTAGTTATTTCTATTTCTTTCTTTCTTTTGTTCATGATGTGTTAAGATTGGACAGCATGAAGCGGGATGGGCCAGTATGAAGGAGGATAACGTAAACTGATGCAGGATGATGCAGGATGATGCAGGATGATGCAGGATGATGCAGGATGATGCAGGATGATGCAGGATGATGCAGGATGATGCAGGATGATGCAGGATGATGCAGGCTGATGCTGGATGATGCAGGATGATGCAGGATGGTGCAGGATGATGCAAGATGATGCACGGTGATGCAGGATGATGCACGATGATCTAGGATGAAAGAGGACGATGCGTTGTGTTTATTTATTTGTTATTTTTTATATATTTCTTTATGTATTTCTATTTCTTTTTATTTATTTCTATTTAATTATTTCTTTTGTTCGTGATGTGCTAAGATTGGACAGCATGAAGCAGGATGGGCCAGTATGAAGCAGGATAACGCAAACTGATGCAGGATGATGCAGGATGATGCAGGATGATGCAGGATGATGCAGGATGATGCAGGATGATGCAGGATGATGCACGATGATGTAGGATGAAAGAGGAGGATGCGTTGTATTTATTTATTTGTTAATTTTTTATACATTTCTTTATGTATTTCTATTTCTTTTTATTTATTTCTATTTCTTTCTTTTTTTTGTTCATGATGTGCTAAGATTGGACAGCATGAAGCAGGATAGGCCAGTATGAAGCAGGATGATGCAGGATGATGCAGAATGACGCAGGATGATGCAGGATGATGCAGGATGATGCAGGATGATGCAGGATGATGCAGGATGATGCAGGATGGTGCAGGATGATGCAAGATGATGCACGGTGATGCAGGATGATGCACGATGATCTAGGATGAAAGAGGACGATGCGTTGTGTTTATTTATTTGTTATTTTTTTATATATTTCTTTATGTATTTCTATTTCTTTTTATTTATTTATATTTATTTATTTCTTTTGTTCGTGATGTGCTAAGATTGGACAGCATGAAGCAGGATGGGCCAGTATGAAGCAGGATAACGCAAACTGATGCAGGATGATGCAGGATGATGCAGGATGATGCAGGATGATGCAGGATGATGCAGGATGATGCAGGATGATGCACGATGATGTAGGATGAAAGAGGAGGATGCGTTGTATTTATTTATTTGTTAATTTTTTATACATTTCTTTATGTATTTCTATTTCTTTTTATTTATTTCTATTTCTTTCTTTTTTTTGTTCATGATGTGCTAAGATTGGACAGCATGAAGCAGGATAGGCCAGTATGAAGCAGGATGATGCAGGATGATGCAGAATGACGCAGGATGATGCAGGATGATGCAGGATGATGCAGGATGATGCAGGATGATGCAGGATGATGCAGGATGGTGCAGGATGATGCAAGATGATGCACGGTGATGCAGGATGATGCACGATGATCTAGGATGAAAGAGGAGGATGCGTTGTGTTTATTTATTTGTTGATTTTTTATATATTTCTTTATGTATTTCTATTTCTTTTTATTTATTTCTATTTATTTATTCTTTTCTTCATGATGTGCTAAGATTGGACAGCATGAAGCAGGATGGGCCAGTATGAAGCAGGATAACGCAAACTGATGCAGGATGATGCAGGATGATGCAGGATGATGCAGGATGATGCAGGATGATGCAGGATGATGCAGGATGATGCAGGATGACGCAGGATTATGCAGGATGACGCAGGATGATGCAGGATGACGCAGGTTGATGCAGGATGATGCAGGATGATGCAGTATGATGCAGGATGATGCAGGATGATGCAGGATGATGCAGGATCATGCAGGATGATGCAGGATCATGCAGGATGATGCACGGTGATGCAGCATGATGCAGGATTATGCAGGATGATGCACGATGATGCACGATAATGCAGGATGATGAAGGATCATGCAGGATCATGCAGGATGATGCACGGTGATGCAGGATGGTGCAGGATAATGCAGGATGATGCAGGATGATGCAGGATGATGCAGGATGATGCAGGATGATGCAGGATGATGCAGGATGATGCAGGATGATGCAGGATGATGCAGGATGATGCAGGATGATGCAGGATGATGCAGGATCATGCAGGATCATGCAGGATGATGCAGGATCATGCAGGATGATGCACGATCATGCAGGATGATGAACGGTGATGCAGCATGATGCAGGATCATGCAGGATGATGCACGATGATGCACGATGATGCAGGATGATGGAGGATGATGCAGGATGATGCAGGATGATGCAGGATGATGGAGGTTGATGCAGGATGATGCAGGATGATGCACGATGATGTAGGATGAAAGAGGAGGATGCGTTGTATTTATTTATTTGTTCTTTTTTTCTACATTTCTTTATGTATTTCTATTTTTTTTTAGTTATTTCTATTTCTTTCTTTCTTTTGTTCATGATGTGTTAAGATTGGACAGCATGAAGCGGGATGGGCCAGTATGAAGGAGGATAACGCAAACTGATGCAGGATGATGCAGGATGATGCAGGATGATGCAGGCTGATGCTGGATGATGCAGGATGATGCAGGATGGTGCAGGATGATGCAAGATGATGCACGGTGATGCAGGATGATGCACGATGATCTAGGATGAAAGAGGACGATGCGTTGTGTTTATTTATTTGTTATTTTTTTATATATTTCTTTATGTATTTCTATTTCTTTTTATTTCTTTCTATTTATTTATTTCTTTTGTTCATGATGTGGTAAGATTGGACAGCATGAAGCAGGATGGGCCAGTATGAAGCAGGATAACGCAAACTGATGCAGGATGATGCAGGATGATGTAGGATGATGCAGGATGATGCAGGATGATGCAGGATGATGCAGGATGATCCACGATGATGTAGGATGAAAGAGGAGGATGCGTTGTATTTATTTATTTGTTAATTTTTTATACATTTCTTTATGTATTTCTATTTCTTTTTATTTATTTCTATTTATTTCTTTTTTTTGTTCATGATGTGCTAAGATTGGACAGCATGAAGCAGGATAGGCCAGTATGAAGCAGGATGATGCAGCATGATGCAGAATGACGCAGGATGATGCAGGATGATGCAGGATGATGCAGGATGATGCAGGATGATGCAGGATGGTGCAGGATGATGCAAGATGATGCACGGTGATGCAGGATGATGCACGATGATCTAGGATGAAAGAGGAGGATGCGTTGTGTTTATTTATTTGTTATTTTTTTATATATTTCTTTATGTATTTCTATTTCTTTTTATTTATTTCTATTTATTTATTCTTTTCTTCATGATGTGCTAAGATTGGACAGCATGAAGCAGGATGGGCCAGTATGAAGCAGGATAACGCAAACTGATGCAGGATGATGCACGATGATGCAGGATGATGCAGGATGATGCAGGATGACGCAGGATGATGCAGGATGACGCAGGATGACGCAGGATGACGCAGGATGATGCAGGATGATGCAGGTTGATGCAGGATGATGCAGGATGATGCAGTATGATGCAGGATGATGCAGGATGATGCAGGATGATGCAGGATGATGCAGGATCATGCAGGATCATGCAGGATCATGCAGGATCATGCACGGTGATGCAGCATGATGCAGGATCATGCAGGATGATGCACGATGATGCACGATAATGCAGGATGATGAAGGATCATGCAGGATCATGCAGGATGATGCACGGTGATGCAGGATGATGCAGGATAATGCAGGATGATGCAGGATGATGCAGGATGATGCAGGATGATGCAGGATGATGCAGGATGATGCAGGATGATGCAGGATGATGCAGGATGATGCAGGATGGTGCAGGATGATGCAGGATGATGCAGGATGATGCAGGATGATGGAGGTTGATGCAGGATGATGCAGGATGATGCACGATGATGTAGGATGAAAGAGGAGGATGCGTTGTATTTATTTATTTGTTCTTTTTTTCTACATTTCTTTATGTATTTCTATTTTTTTTTAGTTATTTCTATTTCTTTCTTTCTTTTGTTCATGATGTGTTAAGATTGGACAGCAAGAAGCGGGATGGGCCAGTATGAAGGAGGATAACGCAAACTGATGCAGGATGATGCAGGATGATGCAGGATGATGCAGGCTGATGCTGGATGATGCAGGATGATGCAGGATGGTGCAGGATAATTCAAGATGATGCACGGTGATGCAGGATGATGCACGATGATCTAGGATGAAAGAGGACGATGCGTTGTGTTTATTTATTTGTTATTTTTTTATATATTTCTTTATGTATTTCTATTTCTTTTTATTTCTTTCTATTTATTTATTTCTTTTGTTCATGATGTGCTAAGATTGGACAGCATGAAGCAGGATGGGCCAGTATGAAGCAGGATAACGCAAACTGATGCAGGATGATGCAGGATGATGTAGGATGATGCAGGATGATGCAGGATGATGCAGGATGATGCAGGATGATGCACGATGATGTAGGATGAAAGAGGAGGATGCGTTGTATTTATTTATTTGTTAATTTTTTATACATTTCTTTATGTATTTCTATTTCTTTTTATTTATTTTTATTTCTTTCTTTTTTTTGTTCATGATGTGCTAAGATTGGACAGCATGAAGCAGGATAGGCCAGTATGAAGCAGGATGATGCAGGATGATGCAGAATGACGCAGGATGATGCAGGATGATGTAGGATGATGCAGGATGATGCAGGATGATGCAGGATGGTGCAGGATGATGCAAGATGATGCACGGTGATGCAGGATGATGCACGATGATCTAGGATGAAAGAGGAGGATGCGTTGTGTTTATTTATTTGTTATTTTTTTATATATTTCTTTATGTATTTCTATTTCTTTTTATTTATTTCTATTTATTTATTCTTTTCTTCATGATGTGCTAAGATTGGACAGCATGAAGCAGGATGGGCCAGTATGAAGCAGGATAACGCAAACTGATGCAGGATGATGCACGATGATGCAGAATGATGCAGGATGATGCAGGATGACGCAGGATGATGCAGGATGACGCAGGATGACGCAGGATGACGCAGGATGATGCAGGATGATGCAGGTTGATGCAGGATGATGCAGGATGATGCAGTATGATGCAGGATGATGCAGGATGATGCAGGATGATGCAGGATCATGCAGGATCATGCAGGATCATGCAGGATGATGCACGGTGATGCAGCATGATGCAGGATCATGCAGGATGATGCACGATGATGCACGATAATGCAGGATGATGAAGGATCATGCAGGATCATGCAGGATGATGCACGGTGATGCAGGATGATGCAGGATAATGCAGGATGATGCAGGATGATGCAGGATGATGCAGGATGATGCAGGATGATGCAGGATGATGCAGGATGATGCAGGATGATGCAGGATGGTGCAGGATGATGCAAGATGATGCACGGTGATGCAGGATGATGCACGATGATCTAGGATGAAAGAGGAGGATGCGTTGTGTTTATTTATTTGTTATTTTTTTATATATTTCTTTATGTATTTCTATTTCTTTTTATTTATTTCTATTTATTTATTCTTTTCTTCATGATGTGCTAAGATTGGACAGCATGAAGCAGGATGGGCCAGTATGAAGCAGGATAACGCAAACTGATGCAGGATGATGCACGATGATGCAGGATGATGCAGGATGATGCAGGATGACGCAGGATGATGCAGGATGACGCAGGATGACGCAGGATGACGCAGGATGATGCAGGATGATGCAGGTTGATGCAGGATGATGCAGGATGATGCAGTATGATGCAGGATGATGCAGGATGATGCAGGATGATGCAGGATGATGCAGGATCATGCAGGATCATGCAGGATGATGCAGGATGATGCACGGTGATGCAGCATGATGCAGGATCATGCAGGATGATGCACGATGATGCACGATAATACAGGATGATGAAGGATGATGCAGGATCATGCAGGATGATGCAGGATGATGCAGGATGATGCAGGATAATGCAGGATGATGCAGGATGATGCAGGATGATGCAGGATGATGCAGGATGATGCAGGATGATGCAGGATGATGCAGGATGATGCAGGATGATGCAGGATGATGCAGGATGATGCAGGATGATGCAGGATGATGCAGGATGATGCAGGATGATGCAGGATGATGCAGGATGATGCAGGATGATGCACGATGATCTAGGATGAAAGAGGAGGATGCGTTGTGTTTATTTATTTGTTAATTTTTTATATATTTCTTTATGTATTTCTATTTCTTTTTATTTATTTATTTCTTTTCTTCATGATGTGCTAAGATTGGACAGCATGAAGCAGGATGGGCCAGTATGAAGCAGGATAACGCAAACTGATGCAGGATGATGCAGGATGATGCAGGATGATGCAGGATGATGCAGGATGATGCAGGATGATGCAGGATGATGCAGGATGATGCAGGATGGTGCAGGATGATGCAAGATGATGCACGGTGATGCAGGATGATGCAGGATGATCTAGGATGAAAGAGGAGGATGCGTTGTGTTTATTTATTTGTTATTTTTTTATATATTTCTTTATGTATTTCTATTTCTTTTTATTTATTTCTATTTATTTATTCTTTTCTTCATGATGTGCTAAGATTGGACAGCATGAAGCAGGATGGGCCAGTATGAAGCAGGATAACGCAAACTGATGCAGGATGATGCACGATGATGCAGGATGATGCAGGATGATGCAGGATGACGCAGGATGATGCAGGATGACGCAGGATGACGCAGGATGACGCAGGATGATGCAGGATGATGCAGGTTGATGCAGGATGATGCAGGATGATGCAGTATGATGCAGGATGATGCAGGATGATGCAGGATGATGCAGGATGATGCAGGATCATGCAGGATCATGCAGGATCATGCAGGATGATGCACGGTGATGCAGCATGATGCAGGATCATGCAGGATGATGCACGATGATGCACGATAATACAGGATGATGAAGGATGATGCAGGATCATGCAGGATGATGCACGGTGATGCAGGATGATGCAGGATAATGCAGGATGATGCAGGATGATGCAGGATGATGCAGGATGATGCAGGATGATGCAGGATGATGCAGGATGATGCAGGATGATGCAGGATGATGCAGGATGATGCAGGATGATGCAGGATGATGCAGGATGATGCAGGATGATGCACGGTGATGCAGGATGATGCACGATGATCTAGCATGAAAGAGGAGGATGCGTTGTGTTTATTTATTTGTTAATTTTTTATATATTTCTTTATGTATTTCTATTTCTTTTTATTTATTTATTTCTTTTCTTCATGATGTGCTAAGATTGGACAGCATGAAGCAGGATGGGCCAGTATGAAGCAGGATAACGGAAACTGATGCAGGATGATGCAGGATGATGCAGGATGATGCAGGATGACGCAGGATGATGCAGGATGACGCAGGATGACGCAGGATGACGCAGGATGGTGCAGGATGTGGCAGGATGACGCAGGATGGTGCAGGATGATGCAGGATGATGCAGGATGATGCAGGATGATGCAGGATGTTGCAGGATGATGCAGGATGATGCAGGATGATGCAGGATGATGCAGGATGACGCAGGATGATGCATGATGACGCAGGATGATGCAGGATGACGCAGGTTGATGCAGGATGATGCAGGATGATGCAGTATGATGCAGGATGATGCAGGATGATGCAGGATGATGCAGGATGATGCAGGATCATGCAGGATCATGCAGGATCATGCAGGATGATGCACGGTGATGCAGCATGATGCAGGATCATGCAGGATGATGCACGATGATGCACGATAATTCAGGATGATGAAGGATCATGCAGGATCATGCAGGATGATGCACGGTGATGCAGGATGGTGCAGGATAATGCAGGATGATGCAGGATGATGCAGGATGATGCAGGATGATGCAGGATGATGCAGGATGATGCAGGATGATGCAGGATGATGCAGGATGATGCAGGATCATGCAGGATGATGCAGGATGATGCAGGATCATGCAGGATGATGCAGGATCATGCAGGATGATGCACGATCATGCAGGATGATGAACGGTGATGCAGCATGATGCAGGATCATGCAGGATGATGCACGATGATGCACGATGATGCAGGAAGATGAAGGATCATGGAAGATCATGCAGGATGATGCACGGTGATGCAGGATGATGCAGGATAATGCAGGATGATGCACGGTGATGCAGGATGATGCACGATGATGTAGGATCAAAGAGGAGGATGCGTTGTATTTATTTATTTGTTAATTTTTTATACATTTCTTTATGTATTTCTATTTCTTTTTATTTATTTCTATTTCTTTCTTTCTTTTGTTCATGATGTGCTAAGATTGGACAGCATGAAGCAGGATGGGCCAGTATGAAGCAGGATAACGCAAACTGATGCAGGATGATGCAGGATGATGCAGGATGATGCAGGATGATGCAGGATGACGCAGGATGATGCAGGATGACGCAGGATGACGCAGGATGACGCAGGATGATGCAGGATGACGCAGGATGACGCAGGATGACGCAGGATGGTGCAGGATGATGCAGGATGACGCAGGATGGGATGATGCAGGATGACGCGGACGCAGGATGACGCAGGATGGTGCAGGATGATGCAGGATGACGCAGGATGGTGCAGGATGATGCAGGATGATGCAGGATGATGCAGGATGATGCAGGATGATGCAGGATGATGCAGGATGATGCAGGATGATGCAGGATGATGCAGGATGATGCAGGATGATGCACAATGATGTAGGATGAAAGAGGAGGATGCGTTGTATTTATTTATTTGTTAATTTTTTCTACATTTTTTATGTATTTCTATTTCTTTTTAGTTATTTCTATTTCTTTCTTTCTTTTGTTCATGATGTGTTAAGATTGGACAGCATGAAGCGGGATGGGCCAGTATGAAGGAGGATAACGTAAACTGATGCAGGATGATGCAGGATGATGCAGGATGATGCAGGCTGATGCTGGATGATGGAGGATGATGCAGGATGGTGCAGGATGATGCAAGATGATGCATGGTGATGCAGGATGATGCACGATGATCTAGGATGAAAGAGGACGATGCGTTTTGTTTATTTATTTGTTAATTTTTTATATATTTCTTTATGTATTTCTATTTCTTTTTATTTATTTCTATTTATTTATTCTTTTCTTCATGATGTGCTAAGATTGGACAGCATGAAGCAGGATGGGCCAGTATGAAGCAGGATAACGCAAACTGATGCAGGATGATGCAGGATGATGTAGGATGATGCAGGATGATGCAGGATGACGCAGGATGATGCAGGATGATGCAGGATGATGCAGGATGATGCAGGATGATGCAGGCTGATGCTGGATGACGCAGGATGACGCAGGATGGTGCAGGATGATTCAAGATGATGCACGGTGATGCAGGATGATGCACGATGATCTAGGATGAAAGAGGACGATGCGTTGTGTTTATTTATTTGTTAATTTTTTATATATTTCTTTATGTATTTCTATTTCTTTTTATTTATTTCTATTTATTTATTTCTTTTGTTCGTGATGTGCTAAGATTGGACAGCATGAAGCAGGATGGGCCAGTATGAAGCAGGATAACGCAAACTGATGCAGGATGATGCAGGATGACGCAGGATGATGGAGGATGATGCAGGATGATGCAGGATGATGCACGATGATGTAGGATGAAAGAGGAGGATGCGTTGTATTTATTTATTTGTTCTTTTTTTCTATATTTCTTTATGTATTTCTATTTCTTTTTAGTTATTTCTATTTCTTTCTTTCTTTTGTTCATGATGTGTTAAGATTGGACAGCATGAAGCGGGATGGGCCAGTATGAAGGAGGATAACGTAAACTGATGCAGGATGATGCAGGATGATGCAGGATGATGCAGGATGATGCAGGATGATGCAGGATGATGCAGGATGATGCAGGATGATGCAGGATGATGCAGGATGATGCAGGCTGATGCTGGATGATGCAGGATGATGCAGGATGGTGCAGGATGATGCAAGATGATGCACGGTGATGCAGGATGATGCACGATGATCTAGGATGAAAGAGGACGATGCGTTGTGTTTATTTATTTGTTATTTTTTTATATATTTCTTTATGTATTTCTATTTCTTTTTATTTATTTCTATTTAATTATTTCTTTTGTTCGTGATGTGCTAAGATTGGACAGCATGAAGCAGGATGGGCCAGTATGAAGCAGGATAACGCAAACTGATGCAGGATGATGCAGGATGATGCAGGATGATGCAGGATGATGCAGGATGATGCAGGATGATGCAGGATGATGCACGATGATGTAGGATGAAAGAGGAGGATGCGTTGTATTTATTTATTTGTTAATTTTTTATACATTTCTTTATGTATTTCTATTTCTTTTTATTTATTTCTATTTCTTTCTTTTTTTTGTTCATGATGTGCTAAGATTGGACAGCATGAAGCAGGATAGGCCAGTATGAAGCAGGATGATGCAGGATGATGCAGAATGACGCAGGATGATGCAGGATGATGCAGGATGATGCAGGATGATGCAGGATGATGCAGGATGATGCAGGATGGTGCAGGATGATGCAAGATGATGCACGGTGATGCAGGATGATGCACGATGATCTAGGATGAAAGAGGACGATGCGTTGTGTTTATTTATTTGTTATTTTTTTATATATTTCTTTATGTATTTCTATTTCTTTTTATTTATTTATATTTATTTATTTCTTTTGTTCGTGATGTGCTAAGATTGGACAGCATGAAGCAGGATGGGCCAGTATGAAGCAGGATAACGCAAACTGATGCAGGATGATGCAGGATGATGCAGGATGATGCAGGATGATGCAGGATGATGCAGGATGATGCAGGATGATGCACGATGATGTAGGATGAAAGAGGAGGATGCGTTGTATTTATTTATTTGTTAATTTTTTATACATTTCTTTATGTATTTCTATTTCTTTTTATTTATTTCTATTTCTTTCTTTTTTTTGTTCATGATGTGCTAAGATTGGACAGCATGAAGCAGGATAGGCCAGTATGAAGCAGGATGATGCAGGATGATGCAGAATGACGCAGGATGATGCAGGATGATGCAGGATGATGCAGGATGATGCAGGATGATGCAGGATGATGCAGGATGGTGCAGGATGATGCAAGATGATGCACGGTGATGCAGGATGATGCACGATGATCTAGGATGAAAGAGGAGGATGCGTTGTGTTTATTTATTTGTTGATTTTTTATATATTTCTTTATGTATTTCTATTTCTTTTTATTTATTTCTATTTATTTATTCTTTTCTTCATGATGTGCTAAGATTGGACAGCATGAAGCAGGATGGGCCAGTATGAAGCAGGATAACGCAAACTGATGCAGGATGATGCAGGATGATGCAGGATGATGCAGGATGATGCAGGATGATGCAGGATGATGCAGGATGATGCAGGATGACGCAGGATTATGCAGGATGACGCAGGATGATGCAGGATGACGCAGGTTGATGCAGGATGATGCAGGATGATGCAGTATGATGCAGGATGATGCAGGATGATGCAGGATGATGCAGGATCATGCAGGATGATGCAGGATCATGCAGGATGATGCACGGTGATGCAGCATGATGCAGGATTATGCAGGATGATGCACGATGATGCACGATAATGCAGGATGATGAAGGATCATGCAGGATCATGCAGGATGATGCACGGTGATGCAGGATGGTGCAGGATAATGCAGGATGATGCAGGATGATGCAGGATGATGCAGGATGATGCAGGATGATGCAGGATGATGCAGGATGATGCAGGATGATGCAGGATGATGCAGGATGATGCAGGATGATGCAGGATGATGCAGGATCATGCAGGATCATGCAGGATGATGCAGGATCATGCAGGATGATGCACGATCATGCAGGATGATGAACGGTGATGCAGCATGATGCAGGATCATGCAGGATGATGCACGATGATGCACGATGATGCAGGATGATGGAGGATGATGCAGGATGATGCAGGATGATGCAGGATGATGGAGGTTGATGCAGGATGATGCAGGATGATGCACGATGATGTAGGATGAAAGAGGAGGATGCGTTGTATTTATTTATTTGTTCTTTTTTTCTACATTTCTTTATGTATTTCTATTTTTTTTTAGTTATTTCTATTTCTTTCTTTCTTTTGTTCATGATGTGTTAAGATTGGACAGCATGAAGCGGGATGGGCCAGTATGAAGGAGGATAACGCAAACTGATGCAGGATGATGCAGGATGATGCAGGATGATGCAGGCTGATGCTGGATGATGCAGGATGATGCAGGATGGTGCAGGATGATGCAAGATGATGCACGGTGATGCAGGATGATGCACGATGATCTAGGATGAAAGAGGACGATGCGTTGTGTTTATTTATTTGTTATTTTTTTATATATTTCTTTATGTATTTCTATTTCTTTTTATTTCTTTCTATTTATTTATTTCTTTTGTTCATGATGTGGTAAGATTGGACAGCATGAAGCAGGATGGGCCAGTATGAAGCAGGATAACGCAAACTGATGCAGGATGATGCAGGATGATGTAGGATGATGCAGGATGATGCAGGATGATGCAGGATGATGCAGGATGATCCACGATGATGTAGGATGAAAGAGGAGGATGCGTTGTATTTATTTATTTGTTAATTTTTTATACATTTCTTTATGTATTTCTATTTCTTTTTATTTATTTCTATTTATTTCTTTTTTTTGTTCATGATGTGCTAAGATTGGACAGCATGAAGCAGGATAGGCCAGTATGAAGCAGGATGATGCAGCATGATGCAGAATGACGCAGGATGATGCAGGATGATGCAGGATGATGCAGGATGATGCAGGATGATGCAGGATGGTGCAGGATGATGCAAGATGATGCACGGTGATGCAGGATGATGCACGATGATCTAGGATGAAAGAGGAGGATGCGTTGTGTTTATTTATTTGTTATTTTTTTATATATTTCTTTATGTATTTCTATTTCTTTTTATTTATTTCTATTTATTTATTCTTTTCTTCATGATGTGCTAAGATTGGACAGCATGAAGCAGGATGGGCCAGTAAATGAAGCAGGATAACGCAAACTGATGCAGGATGATGCACGATGATGCAGGATGATGCAGGATGATGCAGGATGACGCAGGATGATGCAGGATGACGCAGGATGACGCAGGATGACGCAGGATGATGCAGGATGATGCAGGTTGATGCAGGATGATGCAGGATGATGCAGTATGATGCAGGATGATGCAGGATGATGCAGGATGATGCAGGATGATGCAGGATCATGCAGGATCATGCAGGATCATGCAGGATCATGCACGGTGATGCAGCATGATGCAGGATCATGCAGGATGATGCACGATGATGCACGATAATGCAGGATGATGAAGGATCATGCAGGATCATGCAGGATGATGCACGGTGATGCAGGATGATGCAGGATAATGCAGGATGATGCAGGATGATGCAGGATGATGCAGGATGATGCAGGATGATGCAGGATGATGCAGGATGATGCAGGATGATGCAGGATGATGCAGGATGGTGCAGGATGATGCAGGATGATGCAGGATGATGCAGGATGATGGAGGTTGATGCAGGATGATGCAGGATGATGCACGATGATGTAGGATGAAAGAGGAGGATGCGTTGTATTTATTTATTTGTTCTTTTTTTCTACATTTCTTTATGTATTTCTATTTTTTTTTAGTTATTTCTATTTCTTTCTTTCTTTTGTTCATGATGTGTTAAGATTGGACAGCAAGAAGCGGGATGGGCCAGTATGAAGGAGGATAACGCAAACTGATGCAGGATGATGCAGGATGATGCAGGATGATGCAGGCTGATGCTGGATGATGCAGGATGATGCAGGATGGTGCAGGATAATTCAAGATGATGCACGGTGATGCAGGATGATGCACGATGATCTAGGATGAAAGAGGACGATGCGTTGTGTTTATTTATTTGTTATTTTTTTATATATTTCTTTATGTATTTCTATTTCTTTTATTTCTTTCTATTTATTTATTTCTTTTGTTCATGATGTGCTAAGATTGGACAGCATGAAGCAGGATGGGCCAGTATGAAGCAGGATAACGCAAACTGATGCAGGATGATGCAGGATGATGTAGGATGATGCAGGATGATGCAGGATGATGCAGGATGATGCAGGATGATGCACGATGATGTAGGATGAAAGAGGAGGATGCGTTGTATTTATTTATTTGTTAATTTTTTATACATTTCTTTATGTATTTCTATTTCTTTTTATTTATTTTTATTTCTTTCTTTTTTTTGTTCATGATGTGCTAAGATTGGACAGCATGAAGCAGGATAGGCCAGTATGAAGCAGGATGATGCAGGATGATGCAGAATGACGCAGGATGATGCAGGATGATGTAGGATGATGCAGGATGATGCAGGATGATGCAGGATGGTGCAGGATGATGCAAGATGATGCACGGTGATGCAGGATGATGCACGATGATCTAGGATGAAAGAGGAGGATGCGTTGTGTTTATTTATTTGTTATTTTTTTATATATTTCTTTATGTATTTCTATTTCTTTTTATTTATTTCTATTTATTTATTCTTTTCTTCATGATGTGCTAAGATTGGACAGCATGAAGCAGGATGGGCCAGTATGAAGCAGGATAACGCAAACTGATGCAGGATGATGCACGATGATGCAGAATGATGCAGGATGATGCAGGATGACGCAGGATGATGCAGGATGACGCAGGATGACGCAGGATGACGCAGGATGATGCAGGATGATGCAGGTTGATGCAGGATGATGCAGGATGATGCAGTATGATGCAGGATGATGCAGGATGATGCAGGATGATGCAGGATCATGCAGGATCATGCAGGATCATGCAGGATGATGCACGGTGATGCAGCATGATGCAGGATCATGCAGGATGATGCACGATGATGCACGATAATGCAGGATGATGAAGGATCATGCAGGATCATGCAGGATGATGCACGGTGATGCAGGATGATGCAGGATAATGCAGGATGATGCAGGATGATGCAGGATGATGCAGGATGATGCAGGATGATGCAGGATGATGCAGGATGATGCAGGATGATGCAGGATGGTGCAGGATGATGCAAGATGATGCACGGTGATGCAGGATGATGCACGATGATCTAGGATGAAAGAGGAGGATGCGTTGTGTTTATTTATTTGTTATTTTTTTATATATTTCTTTATGTATTTCTATTTCTTTTTATTTATTTCTATTTATTTATTCTTTTCTTCATGATGTGCTAAGATTGGACAGCATGAAGCAGGATGGGCCAGTATGAAGCAGGATAACGCAAACTGATGCAGGATGATGCACGATGATGCAGGATGATGCAGGATGATGCAGGATGACGCAGGATGATGCAGGATGACGCAGGATGACGCAGGATGACGCAGGATGATGCAGGATGATGCAGGTTGATGCAGGATGATGCAGGATGATGCAGTATGATGCAGGATGATGCAGGATGATGCAGGATGATGCAGGATGATGCAGGATCATGCAGGATCATGCAGGATGATGCAGGATGATGCACGGTGATGCAGCATGATGCAGGATCATGCAGGATGATGCACGATGATGCACGATAATACAGGATGATGAAGGATGATGCAGGATCATGCAGGATGATGCAGGATGATGCAGGATGATGCAGGATAATGCAGGATGATGCAGGATGATGCAGGATGATGCAGGATGATGCAGGATGATGCAGGATGATGCAGGATGATGCAGGATGATGCAGGATGATGCAGGATGATGCAGGATGATGCAGGATGATGCAGGATGATGCAGGATGATGCAGGATGATGCAGGATGATGCAGGATGATGCAGGATGATGCACGATGATCTAGGATGAAAGAGGAGGATGCGTTGTGTTTATTTATTTGTTAATTTTTTATATATTTCTTTATGTATTTCTATTTCTTTTTATTTATTTATTTCTTTTCTTCATGATGTGCTAAGATTGGACAGCATGAAGCAGGATGGGCCAGTATGAAGCAGGATAACGCAAACTGATGCAGGATGATGCAGGATGATGCAGGATGATGCAGGATGATGCAGGATGATGCAGGATGATGCAGGATGATGCAGGATGATGCAGGATGGTGCAGGATGATGCAAGATGATGCACGGTGATGCAGGATGATGCAGGATGATCTAGGATGAAAGAGGAGGATGCGTTGTGTTTATTTATTTGTTATTTTTTTATATATTTCTTTATGTATTTCTATTTCTTTTTATTTATTTCTATTTATTTATTCTTTTCTTCATGATGTGCTAAGATTGGACAGCATGAAGCAGGATGGGCCAGTATGAAGCAGGATAACGCAAACTGATGCAGGATGATGCACGATGATGCAGGATGATGCAGGATGATGCAGGATGACGCAGGATGATGCAGGATGACGCAGGATGACGCAGGATGACGCAGGATGATGCAGGATGATGCAGGTTGATGCAGGATGATGCAGGATGATGCAGTATGATGCAGGATGATGCAGGATGATGCAGGATGATGCAGGATGATGCAGGATCATGCAGGATCATGCAGGATCATGCAGGATGATGCACGGTGATGCAGCATGATGCAGGATCATGCAGGATGATGCACGATGATGCACGATAATACAGGATGATGAAGGATGATGCAGGATCATGCAGGATGATGCACGGTGATGCAGGATGATGCAGGATAATGCAGGATGATGCAGGATGATGCAGGATGATGCAGGATGATGCAGGATGATGCAGGATGATGCAGGATGATGCAGGATGATGCAGGATGATGCAGGATGATGCAGGATGATGCAGGATGATGCAGGATGATGCAGGATGATGCACGGTGATGCAGGATGATGCACGATGATCTAGCATGAAAGAGGAGGATGCGTTGTGTTTATTTATTTGTTAATTTTTTATATATTTCTTTATGTATTTCTATTTCTTTTTATTTATTTATTTCTTTTCTTCATGATGTGCTAAGATTGGACAGCATGAAGCAGGATGGGCCAGTATGAAGCAGGATAACGGAAACTGATGCAGGATGATGCAGGATGATGCAGGATGATGCAGGATGACGCAGGATGATGCAGGATGACGCAGGATGACGCAGGATGACGCAGGATGGTGCAGGATGTGGCAGGATGACGCAGGATGGTGCAGGATGATGCAGGATGATGCAGGATGATGCAGGATGATGCAGGATGTTGCAGGATGATGCAGGATGATGCAGGATGATGCAGGATGATGCAGGATGACGCAGGATGATGCATGATGACGCAGGATGATGCAGGATGACGCAGGTTGATGCAGGATGATGCAGGATGATGCAGTATGATGCAGGATGATGCAGGATGATGCAGGATGATGCAGGATGATGCAGGATCATGCAGGATCATGCAGGATCATGCAGGATGATGCACGGTGATGCAGCATGATGCAGGATCATGCAGGATGATGCACGATGATGCACGATAATTCAGGATGATGAAGGATCATGCAGGATCATGCAGGATGATGCACGGTGATGCAGGATGGTGCAGGATAATGCAGGATGATGCAGGATGATGCAGGATGATGCAGGATGATGCAGGATGATGCAGGATGATGCAGGATGATGCAGGATGATGCAGGATGATGCAGGATCATGCAGGATGATGCAGGATGATGCAGGATCATGCAGGATGATGCAGGATCATGCAGGATGATGCACGATCATGCAGGATGATGAACGGTGATGCAGCATGATGCAGGATCATGCAGGATGATGCACGATGATGCACGATGATGCAGGAAGATGAAGGATCATGGAAGATCATGCAGGATGATGCACGGTGATGCAGGATGATGCAGGATAATGCAGGATGATGCACGGTGATGCAGGATGATGCACGATGATGTAGGATCAAAGAGGAGGATGCGTTGTATTTATTTATTTGTTAATTTTTTATACATTTCTTTATGTATTTCTATTTCTTTTTATTTATTTCTATTTCTTTCTTTCTTTTGTTCATGATGTGCTAAGATTGGACAGCATGAAGCAGGATGGGCCAGTATGAAGCAGGATAACGCAAACTGATGCAGGATGATGCAGGATGATGCAGGATGATGCAGGATGATGCAGGATGACGCAGGATGATGCAGGATGACGCAGGATGACGCAGGATGACGCAGGATGATGCAGGATGACGCAGGATGACGCAGGATGACGCAGGATGGTGCAGGATGATGCAGGATGACGCAGGATGGTGCAGGATGATGCAGGATGACGCAGGATGACGCAGGATGACGCAGGATGGTGCAGGATGATGCAGGATGACGCAGGATGGTGCAGGATGATGCAGGATGATGCAGGATGATGCAGGATGATGCAGGATGATGCAGGATGATGCAGGATGATGCAGGATGATGCAGGATGATGCAGGATGATGCAGGATGATGCACAATGATGTAGGATGAAAGAGGAGGATGCGTTGTATTTATTTATTTGTTAATTTTTTCTACATTTTTTATGTATTTCTATTTCTTTTTAGTTATTTCTATTTCTTTCTTTCTTTTGTTCATGATGTGTTAAGATTGGACAGCATGAAGCGGGATGGGCCAGTATGAAGGAGGATAACGTAAACTGATGCAGGATGATGCAGGATGATGCAGGATGATGCAGGCTGATGCTGGATGATGGAGGATGATGCAGGATGGTGCAGGATGATGCAAGATGATGCATGGTGATGCAGGATGATGCACGATGATCTAGGATGAAAGAGGACGATGCGTTTTGTTTATTTATTTGTTAATTTTTTATATATTTCTTTATGTATTTCTATTTCTTTTTATTTATTTCTATTTATTTATTTCTTTTGTTCGTGATGTGCTAAGATTGGACAGCATGAAGCAGGATGGGCCAGTATGAAGCAGGATAACGCAAACTGATGCAGGATGATGCAGGATGATGCAGGATGATGCAGGATGATGCCGGATGATGCAGGATGATGCAGGATGATGCACGATGATGTAGGATGAAAGAGGAGGATGCGTTGTATTTATTTATTTGTTAATTTTTTATACATTTCTTTATGTATTTCTATTTCTTTTTATTTATTTCTATTTCTTTCTTTTTTTTGTTCATGATGTGCTAAGATTGGACAGCATGAAGCAGGATAGGCCAGTATGAAGCAGGATGATGCAGGATGATGCAGAATGACGCAGGATGATGCAGGATGATGCAGGATGATGCAGGATGATGCAGGATGATGCAGGATGATGCAGGATGGTGCAGGATGATGCAGGATGATGCAGGATGATGCAGGATGATGCAGGATGATGCAGGATGATGCAGGATGATGCAGGATGATGCAGGATGATGCAGGATGATGCAGGATGATGCAGGATGATGCACAATGATGTAGGATGAAAGAGGAGGATGCGTTGTATTTATTTATTTGTTAATTTTTTCTACATTTTTTATGTATTTCTATTTCTTTTTAGTTATTTCTATTTCTTTCTTTCTTTTGTTCATGATGTGTTAAGATTGGACAGCATGAAGCGGGATGGGCCAGTATGAAGGAGGATAACGTAAACTGATGCAGGATGATGCAGGATGATGCAGGATGATGCAGGCTGATGCTGGATGATGGAGGATGATGCAGGATGGTGCAGGATGATGCAAGATGATGCATGGTGATGCAGGATGATGCACGATGATCTAGGATGAAAGAGGACGATGCGTTTTGTTTATTTATTTGTTATTTTTTTATATATTTCTTTATGTATTTCTATTTCTTTTTATTTATTTCTATTTATTTATTTCTTTTGTTCGTGATGTGCTAAGATTGGACAGCATGAAGCAGGATGGGCCAGTATGAAGCAGGATAACGCAAACTGATGCAGGATGATGCAGGATGATGCAGGATGATGCAGGATGATGCCGGATGATGCAGGATGATGCAGGATGATGCACGATGATGTAGGATGAAAGAGGAGGATGCGTTGTATTTATTTATTTGTTAATTTTTTATACATTTCTTTATGTATTTCTATTTCTTTTTATTTATTTCTATTTCTTTCTTTTTTTTGTTCATGATGTGCTAAGATTGGACAGCATGAAGCAGGATAGGCCAGTATGAAGCAGGATGATGCAGGATGATGCAGAATGACGCAGGATGATGCAGGATGATGCAGGATGATGCAGGATGATGCAGGATGATGCAGGATGATGCAGGATGGTGCAGGATGATGCAAGATGATGCACGGTGATGCAGGATGATGCACGATGATCTAGGATGAAAGAGGAGGATGCGTTGTGTTTATTTATTTGTTATTTTTTTATATATTTCTTTATGTATTTCTATTTCTTTTTATTTATTTCTATTTATTTATTCTTTTCTTCATGATGTGCTAAGATTGGACAGCATGAAGCAGGATGGGCCAGTATGAAGCAGGATAACGCAAACTGATGCAGGATGATGCAGGATGATGCAGGATGATGCAGGATGATGCAGGATGATGCAGGATGATGCAGGATGACGCAGGATGATGCAGGATGACGCAGGATGATGCAGGATGACGCAGGTTGATGCAGGATGATGCAGGATGATGCAGTATGATGCAGGATGATGCAGGATGATGCAGGATGATGCAGGATGATGCAGGATCATGCAGGATGATGCAGGATCATGCAGGATGATGCACGGTGATGCAGCATGATGCAGGATCATGCAGGATGATGCACGATAATGCAGGATGATGAAGGATCATGCAGGATCATGCAGGATGATGCACGGTGATGCAGGATGGTGCAGGATAATGCAGGATGATGCAGGATGATGCAGGATGATGCAGGATGATGCAGGATGATGCAGGATGATGCAGGATGATGCAGGATGATGCACGGTGATGCAGGATGATGCACGATGATCTAGGATGAAAGAGGACGATGCGTTTTGTTTATTTATTTGTTATTTTTTTATATATTTCTTTATGTATTTCTATTTCTGTTTATTTATTTCTATTTATTTATTCTTTTCTTCATGATGTGCTAAGATTGGACAGCATGAAGCAGGATGGGCCAGTATGAAGCAGGATAACGCAAACTGATGCAGGATGATGCAGGATGATGCAGGATGATGCAGGATGATGCAGGATGATGCAGGATGATGCACGATGATGTAGGATGAAAGAGGAGGATGCGTTGTATTTATTTATTTGTTAATTTTTTATACATTTCTTTATGTATTTCTATTTCTTTTTATTTATTTCTATTTCTTTCTTTTTTTTGTTCATGATGTGCTAAGATTGGACAGCATGAAGCAGGATAGGCCAGTATGAAGCAGGATGATGCAGGATGATTCAGAATGACGCAGGATGATGCAGGATGATGCAGGATGATGCAGGATGATGCAGGATGATGCAGGATGATGCAGGATGGTGCAGGATGATGCAAGATGATGCACGGTGATGCAGGATGATGCACGATGATCTAGGATGAAAGAGGAGGATGCGTTGTGTTTATTTATTTGTTAATTTTTTATATATTTCTTTATGTATTTCTATTTCTTTTTATTTATTTCTATTTATTTATTCTTTTCTTCATGATGTGCTAAGATTGGACAGCATGAAGCAGGATGGGCCAGTATGAAGCAGGATAACGCAAACTGATGCAGGATGATGCAGGATGATGCAGGATGATGCAGGATGATGCAGGATGATGCAGGATGATGCAGGATGACGCAGGATGATGCAGGATGACGCAGGATGATGCAGGATGACGCAGGTTGATGCAGGATGATGCAGGATGATGCAGTATGATGCAGGATGATGCAGGATGATGCAGGATGATGCAGGATGATGCAGGATCATGCAGGATGATGCAGGATGATGCAGGATGATGCACGGTGATGCAGCATGATGCAGGATCATGCAGGATGATGCACGATGATGCACGATAATGCAGGATGATGAAGGATCATGCAGGATCATGCAGGATGATGCACGGTGATGCAGGATGGTGCAGGATAATGCAGGATGATGCAGGATGATGCAGGATGATGCAGGATGATGCAGGATGATGCAGGATGATGCAGGATGATGCAGGATGATGCAGGATGATGCAGGATGATGCAGGATCATGCAGGATCATGCAGGATCATGCAGGATCATGCAGGATGATGCACGATCATGCAGGATGATGAACGGTGATGCAGCATGATGCAGGATCATGCAGGATGATGCACGATGATGCACGATGATGCAGGATGATGGAGGATGATGCAGGATGATGCAGGATGATGCAGGATGATGGAGGATGATGCAGGATGATGCAGGATGATGCACGATGATGTAGGATGAAAGAGGAGGATGCGTTGTATTTATTTATTTGTTCTTTTTTTCTACATTTCTTTATGTATTTCTATTTCTTTTTAGTTATTTCTATTTCTTTCTTTCTTTTGTTCATGATGTGTTAAGATTGGACAGCATGAAGCGGGATGGGCCAGTATGAAGGAGGATAACGCAAACTGATGCAGGATGATGCAGGATGATGCAGGATGATGCAGGCTGATGCTGGATGATGCAGGATGATGCAGGATGGTGCAGGATGATGCAAGATGATGCACGGTGATGCAGGATGATGCACGATGATGCACGATGATCTAGAATGAAAGAGGACGATGCGTTTTGTTTATTTATTTGTTATTTTTTTATATATTTCTTTATGTATTTCTATTTCTTTTTATTTATTTCTATTTATTTATTTCTTTTGTTCGTGATGTGCTAAGATTGGACAGCATGAAGCAGGATGGGCCAGTATGAAGCAGGATAACGCAAACTGATGCAGGATGATGCAGGATGACGCAGGATGATGCAGGATGATGCAGGATGATGCAGGATGATGCAGGATGATGCACGATGATGCAGGATGACGCAGGATGATGCAGGATGATGCAGGATGATGCAGGATGATGCAGGATGGTGCAGGATGATGCAAGATGATGCACGGTGATGCAGGATGATGCACGATGATCTAGGATGAAAGAGGAGGATGCGTTGTGTTTATTTATTTGTTAATTTTTTATATATTTCTTTATGTATTTCTATTTCTTTTTATTTATTTCTATTTATTTATTCTTTTCTTCATTGCTAAGATTGGACAGCATGAAGCAGGATGGGCCAGTATGAAGCAGGATAACGCAAACTGATGCAGTATGAAGCAGGATAACGCAAACTGATGCAGGATGATGCAGGATGATGCAGGATGATGCAGGATGATGCAGGATGATGCAGGATGATGCAGGATGACGCAGGATGATGCAGGATGACGCAGGATGATGCAGGATGACGCAGGTTGATGCAGGATGATGCAGGATGATGCAGTATGATGCAGGATGATGCAGGATGATGCAGGATGATGCAGGATGATGCAGGATCATGCAGGATGATGCAGGATCATGCAGGATGATGCACGGTGATGCAGCATGATGCAGGATCATGCAGGATGATGCACGATAATGCAGGATGATGAAGGATCATGCAGGATCATGCAGGATGATGCACGGTGATGCAGGATGGTGCAGGATAATGCAGGATGATGCAGGATGATGCAGGATGATGCAGGATGATGCAGGATGATGCAGGATGATGCAGGATGATGCAGGATGATGCACGGTGATGCAGGATGATGCACGATGATCTAGGATGAAAGAGGACGATGCGTTTTGTTTATTTATTTGTTATTTTTTTATATATTTCTTTATGTATTTCTATTTCTTTTTATTTATTTCTATTTATTTATTTCTTTTGTTCGTGATGTGCTAAGATTGGACAGCATGAAGCAGGATGGGCCAGTATGAAGCAGGATAACGCAAACTGATGCAGGATGATGCAGGATGATGCAGGATGATGCAGGATGATGCAGGATGATGCAGGATGATGCAGGATGATGCAGGATGATGCAGGATGATGCAGGATGATGCACGATGATGTAGGATGAAAGAGGAGGATGCGTTGTATTTATTTATTTGTTAATTTTTTATACATTTCTTTATGTATTTCTATTTCTTTTTATTTATTTCTATTTCTTTCTTTTTTTTGTTCATGATGTGCTAAGATTGGACAGCATGAAGCAGGATAGGCCAGTATGAAGCAGGATGATGCAGGATCATGCAGAATGACGCAGGATGATGCAGGATGATGCGGGATGATGCAGGATGATGCAGGATGATGCAGGATGATGCAGGATGGTGCAGGATGATGCAAGATGATGCACGGTGATGCAGGATGATGCACGATGATCTAGGATGAAAGAGGAGGATGCGTTGTGTTTATTTATTTGTTAATTTTTTATATATTTCTTTATGTATTTCTATTTCTTTTTATTTATTTCTATTTATTTATTCTTTTCTTCATGATGTGCTAAGATTGGACAGCATGAAGCAGGATGGGCCAGTATGAAGCAGGATAACGCAAACTGATGCAGGATGATGCACGGTGATGCAGGATGATGCAGGATGATGCAGGATGACGCAGGATGATGCAGGATGATGCAGGATGACGCAGGATGACGCAGGATGATGCAGGATGATGCAGGTTGATGCAGGATGATGCAGGATGATGCAGTGTGATGCAGGATGATGCAGGATGATGCAGGATGATGCAGGATGATGCAGGATGATGCAGGATCATGCAGGATCATGCAGGATGATGCACGGTGATGCAGCATGATGCAGGATCATGCAGGATGATGCACGATGATGAAGGATGATGAAGGATCATGCAGGATGATGCACGGTGATGCAGGATGATGCAGGATGATGCAGGATGATGCAGGATGATGCAGGATGATGCAGGATGATGCAGGATGATGCAGGATGATGCAGGATGATGCAGGATGATGCAGGATGATGCAGGATGATGCAGGATGATGCAGGATGATGCAGGATGATGCAGGATGATGCACGGTGATGCAGGATGATGCACGATGATCTAGGATGAAAGAGGAGGATGCGTTGTGTTTATTTATTTGTTAATTTTTTATATATTTCTTTATGTATTTCTATTTCTTTTTATTTATTTATTTCTTTTCTTCATGATGTGCTAAGATTGGACAGCATGAAGCAGGATGGGCCAGTATGAAGCAGGATAACGCAAACTGATGCAGGATGATGCAGGATCATGCAGGATGATGCACGGTGATGCAGCATGATGCAGGATCATGCAGGATGATGCACGATGATGCACGATAATGCAGGATGATGAAGGATCATGCAGGATCATGCAGGATGATGCACGGTGATGCAGGATGATGCACGGTGATGCAGGATGATGCACGATGATCTAGGATGAAAGAGGAGGATGCGTTGTGTTTATTTATTTGTTAATTTTTTATATATTTCTTTATGTATTTCTATTTCTTTTTATTTATTTCTATTTATTTATTCTTTTCTTCATGATGTGCTAAGATTGGACAGCATGAAGCAGGATGGGCCAGTATGAAGCAGGATAACGCAAACTGATGCAGGATGATGCACGATGATGCAGGATGATGCAGGATGACGCAGGATGATGCAGGATGACGCAGGATGACGCAGGATGACGCAGGATGATGCAGGATGATGCAGGTTGATGCAGGATGATGCAGGATGATGCAGTATGATGCAGGATGATGCAGGATGATGCAGGATGATGCAGGATCATGCAGGATCATGCAGGATCATGCAGGATCATGCAGGATGATGCACGGTGATGCAGCATGATGCAGGATCATGCAGGATGATGCACGATGATGCACGATAATGCAGGATGATGAAGGATCATGCAGGATCATGCAGGATGATGCACGGTGATGCAGGATGATGCAGGATAATGCAGGATGATGCAGGATGATGCAGGATGATGCAGGATGATGCAGGATGATGCAGGATGATGCAGGATGATGCAGGATGATGCAGGATGATGTAGGATGATGCAGGATGATGCAGGATGATGCAGGATGATGCAGGATGATGCACGGTGATGCAGGATGATGCACGATGATCTAGGATGAAAGAGGAGGATGCGTTGTGTTTATTTATTTGTTAATTTTTTATATATTTCTTTATGTATTTCTATTTCTTTTTATTTATTTCTATTTATTTATTCTTTTCTTCATGATGTGCTAAGATTGGACAGCATGAAGCAGGATGGGCCAGTATGAAGCAGGATAACGCAAACTGATGCAGGATGATGCACGGTGATGCAGGATGATGCAGGATGATGCAGGATGACGCAGGATGATGCAGGATGATGCAGGATGACGCAGGATGACGCAGGATGATGCAGGATGATGCAGGTTGATGCAGGATGATGCAGGATGATGCAGTGTGATGCAGGATGATGCAGGATGATGCAGGATGATGCAGGATGATGCAGGATCATGCAGGATCATGCAGGATCATGCAGGATGATGCACGGTGATGCAGCATGATGCAGGATCATGCAGGATGATGCACGATGATGCACGATAATGCAGGATGATGAAGGATCATGCAGGATCATGCAGGATGATGCACGGTGATGCAGGATGATGCAGAATGATGCAGGATGATGCAGGATGATGCAGGATGATGCAGGATGATGCAGGATGATGCAGGATGATGCAGGATGATGCAGGATGATGCAGGATGATGCAGGATGATGCAGGATGATGCAGGATGATGCAGGATGATGCACGGTGATGCAGGATGATGCACGATGATCTAGGATGAAAGAGGAGGATGCGTTGTGTTTATTTATTTGTTAATTTTTTATATATTTCTTTATGTATTTCTATTTCTTTTTATTTATTTATTTCTTTTCTTCATGATGTGCTAAGATTGGACAGCATGAAGCAGGATGGGCCAGTATGAAGCAGGATAACGCAAACTGATGCAGGATGATGCAGGATGATGCAGGATGATGCAGGATGATGCAGGATGATGCAGGATGACGCAGGATGACGCAGGATGACGCAGGATGGTGCAGGATGTGGCAGGATGACGCAGGATGGTGCAGGATGATGCAGGATGATGCAGGATGATGCAGGATGATGCAGGATGGTGCAGGATGATGCAAGATGATGCACGGTGATGCAGGATGATGCACGATGATCTAGGATGAAAGAGGAGGATGCGTTGTGTTTATTTATTTGTTAATTTTTTATATATTTCTTTATGTATTTCTATTTCTTTTTATTTATTTCTATTTATTTATTCTTTTCTTCATGATGTGCTAAGATTGGACAGCATGAAGCAGGATGGGCCAGTATGAAGCAGGATAACGCAAACTGATGCAGGATGATGCACGGTGATGCAGGATGATGCAGGATGATGCAGGATGACGCAGGATGATGCAGGATGATGCAGGATGACGCAGGATGACGCAGGATGATGCAGGATGATGCAGGTTGATGCAGGATGATGCAGGATGATGCAGTGTGATGCAGGATGATGCAGGATGATGCAGGATGATGCAGGATGATGCAGGATGATGCAGGATCATGGAGGATCATGCAGGATCATGCAGGATCATGCAGGATGATGCACGGTGATGCAGCATGATGCAGGATCATGCAGGATGATGCACGATGATGCACGATAATGCAGGATGATGAAGGATCATGCAGGATGATGCACGGTGATGCAGGATGATGCAGGATGATGCAGGATGATGCAGGATGATGCAGGATGATGCAGGATGATGCAGGATGATGCAGGATGATGCAGGATGATGCAGGATGAGGCAGGATGATGCAGGATGATGCAGGATGATGCAGGATGATGCAGGATGATGCACGGTGATGCAGGATGATGCACGATGATCTAGGATGAAAGAGGAGGATGCGTTGTGTTTATTTATTTGTTAATTTTTTATATATTTCTTTATGTATTTCTATTTCTTTTTATTGATTTATTTCTTTTCTTCATGATGTGCTAAGATTGGACAGCATGAAGCAGGATGGGCCAGTATGAAGCAGGATAACGCAAACTGATGCAGGATGATGCAGGATCATGCAGGATGATGCACGGTGATGCAGCATGATGCAGGATCATGCAGGATGATGCACGATGATGCACGATAATGCAGGATGATGAAGGATCATGCAGGATCATGCAGGATGATGCACGGTGATGCAGGATGATGCACGATAATGCAGGATGATGCAGGATGATGCAGGATGATGCAGGATGATGCAGGATGATGCAGGATGATGCAGGATGATGCAGGATGATGCAGGATGATGCAGGATGATGCAGTATGATGCAGGATGATGCAGGATGATGCAGGATGATGCAGGATGATGCAGGATCATGCAGGATGATGCAGGATCATGCAGGATGATGCACGGTGATGCAGCATGATGCAGGATCATGCAGGATGATGCACGATAATGCAGGATGATGAAGGATCATGCAGGATCATGCAGGATGATGCACGGTGATGCAGGATGGTGCAGGATAATGCAGGATGATGCAGGATGATGCAGGATGATGCAGGATGATGCAGGATGATGCAGGATGATGCAGGATGTTGCAGGATGATGCACGGTGATGCAGGATGATGCACGATGATCTAGGATGAAAGAGGACGATGCGTTTTGTTTATTTATTTGTTATTTTTTTATATATTTCTTTATGTATTTCTATTTCTTTTTATTTATTTCTATTTATTTATTTATTTTGTTCGTGATGTGCTAAGATTGGACAGCATGAAGCAGGATGGGCCAGTATGAAGCAGGATAACGCAAACTGATGCAGGATGATGCAGGATGATGCAGGATGATGCAGGATGATGCAGGATGATGCAGGATGATGCAGGATGATGCACGATGATGTAGGATGAAAGAGGAGGATGCGTTGTATTTATTTATTTGTTAATTTTTTATACATTTCTTTATGTATTTCTATTTCTTTTTTATTTATTTCTATTTCTTTCTTTTTTTTGTTCATGATGTGCTAAGATTGGACAGCATGAAGCAGGATAGGCCAGTATGAAGCAGGATGATGCAGGATGAAGCAGAATGACGCAGGATGATGCAGGATGATGCAGGATGATGCAGGATGATGCAGGATGATGCAGGATGATGCAGGATGATGCAGGATGGTGCAGGATGATGCAAGATGATGCACGGTGATGCAGGATGATGCACGATGATCTAGGATGAAAGAGGAGGATGCGTTGTGTTTATTTATTTGTTAATTTTTTATATATTTCTTTATGTATTTCTATTTCTTTTTATTTATTTCTATTTATTTATTCTTTTCTTCATGATGTGCTAAGATTGGACAGCATGAAGCAGGATGGGCCAGTATGAAGCAGGATAACGCAAACTGATGCAGGATGATGCAGGATGATGCAGGATGATGCAGGATGATGCAGGATGATGCAGGATGATGCAGGATGATGCAGGATGATGCAGGATGATGCAGGATGACGCAGGATGATGCAGGATGACGCAGGATGATGCAGGATGACGCAGGTTGATGCAGGATGATGCAGGATGATGCAGTATGATGCAGGATGATGCAGGATGATGCAGGATGATGCAGGATGATGCAGGATGGTGCAGGATGATGCAAGATGATGCACGGTGATGCAGGATGATGCACGATGATCTAGGATGAAAGAGGAGGATGCGTTGTGTTTATTTATTTGTTAATTTTTTATATATTTCTTTATGTATTTCTATTTCTTTTTATTTATTTCTATTTATTTATTCTTTTCTTCATGATGTGCTAAGATTGGACAGCATGAAGCAGGATGGGCCAGTATGAAGCAGGATAACGCAAACTGATGCAGGATGATGCAGGATGATGCAGGATGATGCAGGATGATGCAGGATGATGCAGGATGATGCAGGATGATGCAGGATGATGCAGGATGATGCAGGATGACGCAGGATGATGCAGGATGACGCAGGATGATGCAGGATGACGCAGGTTGATGCAGGATGATGCAGGATGATGCAGTATGATGCAGGATGATGCAGGATGATGCAGGATGATGCAGGATGATGCAGGATCATGCAGGATGATGCAGGATCATGCAGGATGATGCACGGTGATGCAGCATGATGCAGGATCATGCAGGATGATGCACGATGATGCACGATAATGCAGGATGATGAAGGATCATGCAGGATCATGCAGGATGATGCACGGTGATGCAGGATGGTGCAGGATAATGCAGGATGATGCAGGATGATGCAGGATGATGCAGGATGATGCAGGATGATGCAGGATGATGCAGGATGATGCAGGATGATGCAGGATGATGCAGGATGATGCAGGATGATGCAGGATGATGCAGGATGATGCACGGTGATGCAGGATGATGCACGATGATCTAGGATGAAAGAGGAGGATGCGTTGTGTTTATTTATTTGTTATTTTTTTATATATTTCTTTATGTATTTCTCTTTCTTTTTATTTATTTATTTCTTTTCTTCATGATGTGCTAAGATTGGACAGCATGAAGCAGGATGGGCCAGTATGAAGCAGGATAACGCAAACTGATGCAGGATGATGCAGGATGATGCAGGATGATGCAGGATGATGCAGGATGATGCAGGATGACGCAGGATGACGCAGGATGACGCAGGATGGTGCAGGATGTGGCAGGATGACGCAGGATGGTGCAGGATGATGCAGGATGATGCAGGATGATGCAGGATGATGCAGGATGGTGCAGGATGATGCAAGATGATGCACGGTGATGCAGGATGATGCACGATGATCTAGGATGAAAGAGGAGGATGCGTTGTGTTTATTTATTTGTTATTTTTTTATATATTTCTTTATGTATTTCTATTTCTTTTTATTTATTTCTATTTATTTATTCTTTTCTTCATGATGTGCTAAGATTGGACAGCATGAAGCAGGATGGGCCAGTATGAAGCAGGATAACGCAAACTGATGCAGGATGATGCACGGTGATGCAGGATGATGCAGGATGATGCAGGATGACGCAGGATGATGCAGGATGATGCAGGATGACGCAGGATGACGCAGGATGATGCAGGATGATGCAGGTTGATGCAGGATGATGCAGGATGATGCAGTGTGATGCAGGATGATGCAGGATGATGCAGGATGATGCAGGATGATGCAGGATCATGCAGGATCATGCAGGATCATGCAGGATCATGCAGGATGATGCACGGTGATGCAGCATGATGCAGGATCATGCAGGATGATGCACGATGATGCACGATAATGCAGGATGATGAAGGATCATGCAGGATGATGCACGGTGATGCAGGATGATGCAGGATGATGCAGGATGATGCAGGATGATGCAGGATGATGCAGGATGATGCAGGATGATGCAGGATGATGCAGGATGATGCAGGATGAGGCAGGATGATGCAGGATGATGCAGGATGATGCAGGATGATGCAGGATGATGCACGGTGATGCAGGATGATGCACGATGATCTAGGATGAAAGAGGAGGATGCGTTGTGTTTATTTATTTGTTATTTTTTTATATATTTCTTTATGTATTTCTATTTCTTTTTATTTATTTATTTCTTTTCTTCATGATGTGCTAAGATTGGACAGCATGAAGCAGGATGGGCCAGTATGAAGCAGGATAACGCAAACTGATGCAGGATGATGCAGGATCATGCAGGATGATGCACGGTGATGCAGCATGATGCAGGATCATGCAGGATGATGCACGATGATGCACGATAATGCAGGATGATGAAGGATCATGCAGGATCATGCAGGATGATGCACGGTGATGCAGGATGATGCACGATAATGCAGGATGATGCAGGATGATGCAGGATGATGCAGGATGATGCAGGATGATGCAGGATGATGCAGGATGATGCAGGATGATGCAGGATGATGCAGGATGATGCAGGATGATGCAGTATGATGCAGGATGATGCAGGATGATGCAGGATGATGCAGGATGATGCAGGATCATGCAGGATGATGCAGGATCATGCAGGATGATGCACGGTGATGCAGCATGATGCAGGATCATGCAGGATGATGCACGATAATGCAGGATGATGAAGGATCATGCAGGATCATGCAGGATGATGCACGGTGATGCAGGATGGTGCAGGATAATGCAGGATGATGCAGGATGATGCAGGATGATGCAGGATGATGCAGGATGATGCAGGATGATGCAGGATGATGCAGGATGATGCACGGTGATGCAGGATGATGCACGATGATCTAGGATGAAAGAGGACGATGCGTTTTGTTTATTTATTTGTTATTTTTTTATATATTTCTTTATGTATTTCTATTTCTTTTTATTTATTTCTATTTATTTATTTCTTTTGTTCGTGATGTGCTAAGATTGGACAGCATGAAGCAGGATGGGCCAGTATGAAGCAGGATAACGCAAACTGATGCAGGATGATGCAGGATGATGCAGGATGATGCAGGATGATGCAGGATGATGCAGGATGATGCAGGATGATGCACGATGATGTAGGATGAAAGAGGAGGATGCGTTGTATTTATTTATTTGTTAATTTTTTATACATTTCTTTATGTATTTCTATTTCTTTTTTATTTATTTCTATTTCTTTCTTTTTTTTGTTCATGATGTGCTAAGATTGGACAGCATGAAGCAGGATAGGCCAGTATGAAGCAGGATGATGCAGGATGAAGCAGAATGACGCAGGATGATGCAGGATGATGCAGGATGATGCAGGATGATGCAGGATGATGCAGGATGGTGCAGGATGATGCAAGATGATGCACGGTGATGCAGGATGATGCACGATGATCTAGGATGAAAGAGGAGGATGCGTTGTGTTTATTTATTTGTTAATTTTTTATATATTTCTTTATGTATTTCTATTTCTTTTTATTTATTTCTATTTATTTATTCTTTTCTTCATGATGTGCTAAGATTGGACAGCATGAAGCAGGATGGGCCAGTATGAAGCAGGATAACGCAAACTGATGCAGGATGATGCAGGATGATGCAGGATGATGCAGGATGATGCAGGATGATGCAGGATGATGCAGGATGATGCAGGATGATGCAGGATGATGCAGGATGATGCAGGATGACGCAGGATGATGCAGGATGACGCAGGATGATGCAGGATGACGCAGGTTGATGCAGGATGATGCAGGATGATGCAGTATGATGCAGGATGATGCAGGATGATGCAGGATGATGCAGGATCATGCAGGATGATGCAGGATCATGCAGGATGATGCACGGTGATGCAGCATGATGCAGGATCATGCAGGATGATGCACGATGATGCACGATAATGCAGGATGATGAAGGATCATGCAGGATCATGCAGGATGATGCACGGTGATGCAGGATGGTGCAGGATAATGCAGGATGATGCAGGATGATGCAGGATGATGCAGGATGATGCAGGATGATGCAGGATGATGCAGGATGATGCAGGATGATGCAGGATGATGCAGGATGATGCAGGATCATGCAGGATCATGCAGGATCATGCAGGATCATGCAGGATGATGCACGATCATGCAGGATGATGAACGGTGATGCAGCATGATGCAGGATCATGCAGGATGATGCACGATGATGCACGATGATGCAGGATGATGGAGGATGATGCAGGATGATGCAGGATGATGCAGGATGATGGAGGATGATGCAGGATGATGCAGGATGATGCACGATGATGTAGGATGAAAGAGGAGGATGCGTTGTATTTATTTATTTGTTCTTTTTTTCTACATTTCTTTATGTATTTCTATTTCTTTTTAGTTATTTCTATTTCTTTCTTTCTTTTGTTCATGATGTGTTAAGATTGGACAGCATGAAGCGGGATGGGCCAGTATGAAGGAGGATAACGCAAACTGATGCAGGATGATGCAGGATGATGCAGGCTGATGCTGGATGATGCAGGATGATGCAGGATGGTGCAGGATGATGCAAGATGATGCACGGTGATGCAGGATGATGCACGATGATCTAGGATGAAAGAGGACGATGCGTTGTGTTTATTTATTTGTTATTTTTTTATATATTTCTTTATGTATTTCTATTTCTTTTTATTTCTTTCTATTTATTTATTTCTTTTGTTCATGATGTGCTAAGATTGGACAGCATGAAGCAGGATGGGCCAGTATGAAGCAGGATAACGCAAACTGATGCAGGATGATGCAGGATGATGTAGGATGATGCAGGATGATGCAGGCTGATGCAGGATGATGCAGGATGATGCAGGATGATGCACGATGATGTAGGATGAAAGAGGAGGATGCGTTGTATTTATTTATTTGTTAATTTTTTATACATTTCTTTATGTATTTCTATTTCTTTTTATTTATTTATATTTCTTTCTTTTTTTTGTTCATGATGTGCTAAGATTGGACAGCATGAAGCAGGATAGGCCAGTATGAAGCAGGATGATGCAGGATGATGCAGAATGACGCAGGATGATGCAGGATGACGCAGGATGACGCAGGATGACGCAGGATGATGCAGGATGATGCAGGTTGATGCAGGATGATGCAGGATGATGCAGTATGATGCAGGATGATGCAGGATGATGCAGGATGATGCAGGATCATGCAGGATCATGCAGGATCATGCAGAATCATGCAGGATCATGCAGGATGATGCACGGTGATGCAGCATGATGCAGGATCATGCAGGATGATGCACGATGATGCACGATAATGCAGGATGATGAAGGATCATGCAGGATCATGCAGGATGATGCACGGTGATGCAGGATGATGCAGGATAATGCAGGATGATGCAGGATGATGCAGGATGATGCAGGATGATGCAGGATGATGCAGGATGATGCAGGATGATGCAGGATGATGCAGGATGATGCAGGATGATGCAGGATGATGCAGGATGATGCAGGATGATGCAGGATGATGCACGGTGATGCAGGATGATGCACGATGATCTAGGATGAAAGAGGAGGATGCGTTGTGTTTATTTATTTGTTAATTTTTTATATATTTCTTTATGTATTTCTATTTCTTTTTATTTATTTATTTCTTTTCTTCATGATGTGCTAAGATTGGACAGCATGAAGCAGGATGGGCCAGTATGAAGCAGGATAACGCAAACTGATGCAGGATGATGCAGGATGATGCAGGATGATGCAGGATGATGCAGGATGATGCAGGATGACGCAGGATGACGCAGGATGACGCAGGATGGTGCAGGATGACGCAGGATGATGCAGGATGATGCAGGATGACGCAGGATGACGCAGGATGATGCAGGATGATGCAGGTTGATGCAGGATGATGCAGGATGATGCAGTGTGATGCAGGATGATGCAGGATGATGCAGGATGATGCAGGATGATGCAGGATCATGCAGGATCATGCAGGATCATGCAGGATCATGCAGGATGATGCACGGTGATGCAGCATGATGCAGGATCATGCAGGATGATGCACGATGATGCACGATAATGCAGGATGATGAAGGATCATGCAGGATGATGCACGGTGATGCAGGATGATGCAGGATGATGCAGGATGATGCAGGATGATGCAGGATGATGCAGGATGATGCAGGATGATGCAGGATGATGCAGGATGATGCAGGATGAGGCAGGATGATGCAGGATGATGCAGGATGATGCAGGATGATGCAGGATGATGCACGGTGATGCAGGATGATGCACGATGATCTAGGATGAAAGAGGAGGATGCGTTGTGTTTATTTATTTGTTAATTTTTTATATATTTCTTTATGTATTTCTATTTCTTTTTATTTATTTATTTCTTTTCTTCATGATGTGCTAAGATTGGACAGCATGAAGCAGGATGGGCCAGTATGAAGCAGGATAACGCAAACTGATGCAGGATGATGCAGGATCATGCAGGATGATGCACGGTGATGCAGCATGATGCAGGATCATGCAGGATGATGCACGATGATGCACGATAATGCAGGATGATGAAGGATCATGCAGGATCATGCAGGATGATGCACGGTGATGCAGGATGATGCACGATAATGCAGGATGATGCAGGATGATGCAGGATGATGCAGGATGATGCAGGATGATGCAGGATGATGCAGGATGATGCAGGATGATGCAGGATGATGCAGGATGATGCAGGATGATGCAGGATGATGCAGGATGATGCAGTATGATGCAGGATGATGCAGGATGATGCAGGATGATGCAGGATGATGCAGGATCATGCAGGATGATGCAGGATCATGCAGGATGATGCACGGTGATGCAGCATGATGCAGGATCATGCAGGATGATGCACGATAATGCAGGATGATGAAGGATCATGCAGGATCATGCAGGATGATGCACGGTGATGCAGGATGGTGCAGGATAATGCAGGATGATGCAGGATGATGCAGGATGATGCAGGATGATGCAGGATGATGCAGGATGATGCAGGATGATGCAGGATGATGCACGGTGATGCAGGATGATGCACGATGATCTAGGATGAAAGAGGACGATGCGTTTTGTTTATTTATTTGTTATTTTTTTATATATTTCTTTATGTATTTCTATTTCTTTTTATTTATTTCTATTTATTTATTTCTTTTGTTCGTGATGTGCTAAGATTGGACAGCATGAAGCAGGATGGGCCAGTATGAAGCAGGATAACGCAAACTGATGCAGGATGATGCAGGATGATGCATGATGATGCAGGATGATGCAGGATGATGCAGGATGATGCAGGATGATGCACGATGATGTAGGATGAAAGAGGAGGATGCGTTGTATTTATTTATTTGTTAATTTTTTATACATTTCTTTATGTATTTCTATTTCTTTTTTATTTATTTCTATTTCTTTCTTTTTTTTGTTCATGATGTGCTAAGATTGGACAGCATGAAGCAGGATAGGCCAGTATGAAGCAGGATGATGCAGGATGAAGCAGAATGACGCAGGATGATGCAGGATGATGCAGGATGATGCAGGATGATGCAGGATGATGCAGGATGATGCAGGATGGTGCAGGATGATGCAAGATGATGCACGGTGATGCAGGATGATGCACGATGATCTAGGATGAAAGAGGAGGATGCGTTGTGTTTATTTATTTGTTAATTTTTTATATATTTCTTTATGTATTTCTATTTCTTTTTATTTATTTCTATTTATTTATTCTTTTCTTCATGATGTGCTAAGATTGGACAGCATGAAGCAGGATGGGCCAGTATGAAGCAGGATAACGCAAACTGATGCAGGATGATGCAGGATGATGCATGATGATGCAGGATGATGCAGGATGATGCAGAATGATGCAGGATGATGCAGGATGATGCAGGATGACGCAGGATGATGCAGGATGACGCAGGATGATGCAGGATGACGCAGGTTGATGCAGGATGATGCAGGATGATGCAGTATGATGCAGGATGATGCAGGATGATGCAGGATCATGCAGGATGATGCAGGATCATGCAGGATGATGCACGGTGATGCAGCATGATGCAGGATCATGCAGGATGATGCACGATGATGCACGATAATGCAGGATGATGAAGGATCATGCAGGATCATGCAGGATGATGCACGGTGATGCAGGATGGTGCAGGATAATGCAGGATGATGCAGGATGATGCAGGATGATGCAGGATGATGCAGGATGATGCAGGATGATGCAGGATGATGCAGGATGATGCAGGATGATGCAGGATGATGCAGGATGATGCAGGATCATGCAGGATCATGCAGGATCATGCAGGATGATGCACGATCATGCAGGATGATGAACGGTGATGCAGCATGATGCAGGATCATGCAGGATGATGCACGATGATGCACGATGATGCAGGATGATGGAGGATGATGCAGGATGATGCAGGATGATGCAGGATGATGGAGGATGATGCAGGATGATGCAGGATGATGCACGATGATGTAGGATGAAAGAGGAGGATGCGTTGTATTTATTTATTTGTTCTTTTTTTCTACATTTCTTTATGTATTTCTATTTCTTTTTAGTTATTTCTATTTCTTTCTTTCTTTTGTTCATGATGTGTTAAGATTGGACAGCATGAAGCGGGATGGGCCAGTATGAAGAAGGATAACGCAAACTGATGCAGGATGATGCAGGATGATGCAGGCTGATGCTGGATGATGCAGGATGATGCAGGATGGTGCAGGATGATGCAAGATGATGCACGGTGATGCAGGATGATGCACGATGATCTAGGATGAAAGAGGAGGATGCGTTGTGTTTATTTATTTGTTATTTTTTTATATATTTCTTTATGTATTTCTATTTCTTTTTATTTCTTTCTATTTATTTATTTCTTTTGTTCATGATGTGCTAAGATTGGACAGCATGAAGCAGGATGGGCCAGTATGAAGCAGGATAACGCAAACTGATGCAGGATGATGCAGGATGATGTAGGATGATGCAGGATGATGCAGGATGATGCAGGATGATGCAGGATGATGCACGATGATGTAGGATGAAAGAGGAGGATGCGTTGTATTTATTTATTTGTTAATTTTTTATACATTTCTTTATGTATTTCTATTTCTTTTTATTTATTTATATTTCTTTCTTTTTTTTGTTCATGATGTGCTAAGATTGGACAGCATGAAGCAGGATAGGCCAGTATGAAGCAGGATGATGCAGGATGATGCAGAATGACGCAGGATGATGCAGGATGATGCAGGATGATGCAGGATGATGCAGGATGATGCAGGATGATGCAGGATGGTGCAGGATGATGCAAGATGATGCACGGTGATGCAGGATGATGCACGATGATCTAGGATGAAAGAGGAGGATGCGTTGTGTTTATTTATTTGTTATTTTTTTATATATTTCTTTATGTATTTCTATTTCTTTTTATTTATTTCTATTTATTTATTCTTTTCTTCATGATGTGCTAAGATTGGACAGCATGAAGCAGGATGGGCCAGTATGAAGCAGGATAACGCAAACTGATGCAGGATGATGCACGATGATGCAGGATGATGCAGGATGATGCAGGATGACGCAGGATGATGCAGGATGACGCAGGATGACGCAGGATGACGCAGGATGATGCAGGATGATGCAGGTTGATGCAGGATGATGCAGGATGATGCAGTATGATGCAGGATGATGCAGGATGATGCAGGATGATGCAGGATCATGCAGGATCATGCAGGATCATGCAGGATCATGCAGGATCATGCAGGATGATGAAGGATCATGCAGGATGATGCAGGATGATGCACGGTGATGCAGGATGATGCACGATAATGCAGGATGATGCAGGATGATGCAGGATGATGCAGGATGATGCAGGATGATGCAGGATGATGCAGGATGATGCAGGATGATGCAGGATGATGCAGGATGATGCAGGATGATGCAGGATGATGCAGGATGATGCACGGTGATGCAGGATGATGCACGATGATCTAGGATGAAAGAGGAGGATGCGTTGTGTTTATTTATTTGTTATTTTTTTATATATTTCTTTATGTATTTCTATTTCTTTTTATTTATTTATTTCTTTTCTTCATGATGTGCTAAGATTGGACAGCATGAAGCAGGATGGGCCAGTATGAAGCAGGATAACGCAAACTGATGCAGGATGATGCAGGATGATGCAGGATGATGCAGGATGATGCAGGATGATGCAGGATGACGCAGGATGACGCAGGATGACGCAGGATGGTGCAGGATGTGGCAGGATGATGCAGGATGATGCAGGATCATGCAGGATCATGCAGGATCATGCAGGATGATGCACGATCATGCAGGATGATGAACGGTGATGCAGCATGATGCAGGATCATGCAGGATGATGCACGATGATGCACGATGATGCAGGATGATGGAGGATGATGCAGGATGATGCAGGATGATGCAGGATGATGGAGGATGATGCAGGATGATGCAGGATGATGCACGATGATGTAGGATGAAAGAGGAGGATGCGTTGTATTTATTTATTTGTTCTTTTTTTCTACATTTCTTTATGTATTTCTATTTCTTTTTAGTTATTTCTATTTCTTTCTTTCTTTTGTTCATGATGTGTTAAGATTGGACAGCATGAAGCGGGATGGGCCAGTATGAAGAAGGATAACGCAAACTGATGCAGGATGATGCAGGATGATGCAGGCTGATGCTGGATGATGCAGGATGATGCAGGATGGTGCAGGATGATGCAAGATGATGCACGGTGATGCAGGATGATGCACGATGATCTAGGATGAAAGAGGAGGATGCGTTGTGTTTATTTATTTGTTATTTTTTTATATATTTCTTTATGTATTTCTATTTCTTTTTATTTCTTTCTATTTATTTATTTCTTTTGTTCATGATGTGCTAAGATTGGACAGCATGAAGCAGGATGGGCCAGTATGAAGCAGGATAACGCAAACTGATGCAGGATGATGCAGGATGATGTAGGATGATGCAGGATGATGCAGGATGATGCAGGATGATGCAGGATGATGCACGATGATGTAGGATGAAAGAGGAGGATGCGTTGTATTTATTTATTTGTTAATTTTTTATACATTTCTTTATGTATTTCTATTTCTTTTTATTTATTTATATTTCTTTCTTTTTTTTGTTCATGATGTGCTAAGATTGGACAGCATGAAGCAGGATAGGCCAGTATGAAGCAGGATGATGCAGGATGATGCAGAATGACGCAGGATGATGCAGGATGATGCAGGATGATGCAGGATGATGCAGGATGATGCAGGATGATGCAGGATGGTGCAGGATGATGCAAGATGATGCACGGTGATGCAGGATGATGCACGATGATCTAGGATGAAAGAGGAGGATGCGTTGTGTTTATTTATTTGTTATTTTTTTATATATTTCTTTATGTATTTCTATTTCTTTTTATTTATTTCTATTTATTTATTCTTTTCTTCATGATGTGCTAAGATTGGACAGCATGAAGCAGGATGGGCCAGTATGAAGCAGGATAACGCAAACTGATGCAGGATGATGCACGATGATGCAGGATGATGCAGGATGATGCAGGATGACGCAGGATGATGCAGGATGACGCAGGATGACGCAGGATGACGCAGGATGATGCAGGATGATGCAGGTTGATGCAGGATGATGCAGGATGATGCAGTATGATGCAGGATGATGCAGGATGATGCAGGATGATGCAGGATCATGCAGGATCATGCAGGATCATGCAGGATCATGCAGGATCATGCAGGATGATGCACGGTGATGCAGCATGATGCAGGATCATGCAGGATGATGCACGATGATGCACGATAATGCAGGATGATGAAGGATCATGCAGGATGATGCAGGATGATGCACGGTGATGCAGGATGATGCAGGATAATGCAGGATGATGCAGGATGATGCAGGATGATGCAGGATGATGCAGGATGATGCAGGATGATGCAGGATGATGCAGGATGATGCAGGATGATGCAGGATGATGCAGGATGATGCAGGATGATGCAGGATGATGCACGGTGATGCAGGATGATGCACGATGATCTAGGATGAAAGAGGAGGATGCGTTGTGTTTATTTATTTGTTATTTTTTTATATATTTCTTTATGTATTTCTATTTCTTTTTATTTATTTATTTCTTTTCTTCATGATGTGCTAAGATTGGACAGCATGAAGCAGGATGGGCCAGTATGAAGCAGGATAACGCAAACTGATGCAGGATGATGCAGGATGATGCAGGATGATGCAGGATGATGCAGGATGATGCAGGATGACGCAGGATGACGCAGGATGACGCAGGATGGTGCAGGATGTGGCAGGATGACGCAGGATGGTGCAGGATGATGCAGGATGATGCAGGATGATGCAGGATGATGCAGGATGGTGCAGGATGATGCAAGATGATGCACGGTGATGCAGGATGATGCACGATGATCTAGGATGAAAGAGGAGGATGCGTTGTGTTTATTTATTTGTTAATTTTTTATATATTTCTTTATGTATTTCTATTTCTTTTTATTTATTTCTATTTATTTATTCTTTTCTTCATGATGTGCTAAGATTGGACAGCATGAAGCAGGATGGGCCAGTATGAAGCAGGATAACGCAAACTGATGCAGGATGATGCACGGTGATGCAGGATGATGCAGGATGATGCAGGATGACGCAGGATGATGCAGGATGATGCAGGATGACGCAGGATGACGCAGGATGATGCAGGATGATGCAGGTTGATGCAGGATGATGCAGGATGATGCAGTGTGATGCAGGATTATGCAGGATGATGCAGGATGATGCAGGATGATGCAGGATCATGCAGGATCATGCAGGATCATGCAGGATGATGCACGGTGATGCAGCATGATGCAGGATCATGCAGGATGATGCACGATGATGCACGATAATGCAGGATGATGAAGGATCATGCAGGATCATGCAGGATGATGCACGGTGATGCAGGATGATGCAGGATGATGCAGGATGATGCAGGATGATGCAGGATGATGCAGGATGATGCAGGATGATGCAGGATGATGCAGGATGATGCAGGATGATGCAGGATGATGCAGGATGATGCAGGATGATGCAGGATGATGCAGGATGATGCAGGATGATGCACGGTGATGCAGGATGATGCACGATGATCTAGGATGAAAGAGGAGGATGCGTTGTGTTTATTTATTTGTTAATTTTTTATATATTTCTTTATGTATTTCTATTTCTTTTTATTTATTTATTTCTTTTCTTCATGATGTGCTAAGATTGGACAGCATGAAGCAGGATGGGCCAGTATGAAGCAGGATAACGCAAACTGATGCAGGATGATGCAGGATCATGCAGGATGATGCACGGTGATGCAGCATGATGCAGGATCATGCAGGATGATGCACGATGATGCACGATAATGCAGGATGATGAAGGATCATGCAGGATCATGCAGGATGATGCACGGTGATGCAGGATGATGCACGATAATGCAGGATGATGCAGGATGATGCAGGATGATGCAGGATGATGCAGGATGATGCAGGATGATGCAGGATGATGCAGGATGATGCAGGATGATGCAGGATGATGCAGTATGATGCAGGATGATGCAGGATGATGCAGGATGATGCAGGATGATGCAGGATCATGCAGGATGATGCAGGATCATGCAGGATGATGCACGGTGATGCAGCATGATGCAGGATCATGCAGGATGATGCACGATAATGCAGGATGATGAAGGATCATGCAGGATCATGCAGGATGATGCACGGTGATGCAGGATGGTGCAGGATAATGCAGGATGATGCAGGATGATGCAGGATGATGCAGGATGATGCAGGATGATGCAGGATGATGCAGGATGATGCAGGATGATGCACGGTGATGCAGGATGATGCACGATGATCTAGGATGAAAGAGGACGATGCGTTTTGTTTATTTATTTGTTATTTTTTTATATATTTCTTTATGTATTTCTATTTCTTTTTATTTATTTATATTTATTTATTTCTTTTGTTCGTGATGTGCTAAGATTGGACAGCATGAAGCAGGATGGGCCAGTATGAAGCAGGATAACGCAAACTGATGCAGGATGATGCAGGATGATGCAGGATGATGCAGGATGATGCAGGATGATGCACGATGATGTAGGATGAAAGAGGAGGATGCGTTGTATTTATTTATTTGTTAATTTTTTATACATTTCTTTATGTATTTCTATTTCTTTTTTATTTATTTCTATTTCTTTCTTTTTTTTGTTCATGATGTGCTAAGATTGGACAGCATGAAGCAGGATAGGCCAGTATGAAGCAGGATGATGCAGGATGATGCAGAATGACGCAGGATGATGCAGGATGATGCAGGATGATGCAGGATGATGCAGGATGATGCAGGATGATGCAGGATGGTGCAGGATGATGCAAGATGATGCACGGTGATGCAGGATGATGCACGATGATCTAGGATGAAAGAGGAGGATGCGTTGTGTTTATTTATTTGTTAATTTTTTATATATTTCTTTATGTATTTCTATTTCTTTTTATTTATTTCTATTTATTTATTCTTTTCTTCATGATGTGCTAAGATTGGACAGCATGAAGCAGGATGGGCCAGTATGAAGCAGGATAACGCAAACTGATGCAGGATGATGCAGGATGATGCAGGATGATGCAGGATGATGCAGGATGATGCAGGATGATGCAGGATGATGCAGGATGACGCAGGATGATGCAGGATGACGCAGGATGATGCAGGATGACGCAGGTTGATGCAGGATGATGCAGGATGATGCAGTATGATGCAGGATGATGCAGGATGATGCAGGATGATGCAGGATGATGCAGGATCATGCAGGATGATGCAGGATCATGCAGGATGATGCACGGTGATGCAGCATGATGCAGGATCATGCAGGATGATGCACGATGATGCACGATAATGCAGGATGATGAAGGATCATGCAGGATCATGCAGGATGATGCACGGTGATGCAGGATGGTGCAGGATAATGCAGGATGATGCAGGATGATGCAGGATGATGCAGGATGATGCAGGATGATGCAGGATGATGCAGGATGATGCAGGATGATGCAGGATGATGCAGGATGATGCAGGATGATGCAGGATGATGCAGGATCATGCAGGATCATGCAGGATCATGCAGGATGATGCACGATCATGCAGGATGATGAACGGTGATGCAGCATGATGCAGGATCATGCAGGATGATGCACGATGATGCACGATGATGCAGGATGATGGAGGATGATGCAGGATGATGCAGGATGATGCAGGATGATGGAGGATGATGCAGGATGATGCAGGATGATGCACGATGATGTAGGATGAAAGAGGAGGATGCGTTGTATTTATTTATTTGTTCTTTTTTTCTACATTTCTTTATGTATTTCTATTTCTTTTTAGTTATTTCTATTTCTTTCTTTCTTTTGTTCATGATGTGTTAAGATTGGACAGCATGAAGCGGGATGGGCCAGTATGAAGGAGGATAACGCAAACTGATGCAGGATGATGCAGGATGATGCAGGCTGATGCTGGATGATGCAGGATGATGCAGGATGGTGCAGGATGATGCAAGATGATGCACGGTGATGCAGGATGATGCACGATGATCTAGGATGAAAGAGGACGATGCGTTGTGTTTATTTATTTGTTATTTTTTTATATATTTCTTTATGTATTTCTATTTCTTTTTATTTCTTTCTATTTATTTATTTCTTTTGTTCATGATGTGCTAAGATTGGACAGCATGAAGCAGGATGGGCCAGTATGAAGCAGGATAACGCAAACTGATGCAGGATGATGCAGGATGATGTAGGATGATGCAGGATGATGCAGGACGATGCAGGATGATGCAGGATGATGCACGATGATGTAGGATGAAAGAGGAGGATGCGTTGTATTTATTTATTTGTTAATTTTTTATACATTTCTTTATGTATTTCTATTTCTTTTTATTTATTTATATTTCTTTCTTTTTTTTGTTCATGATGTGCTAAGATTGGACAGCATGAAGCAGGATAGGCCAGTATGAAGCAGGATGATGCAGGATGATACAGAATGACGCAGGATGATGCAGGATGATGCAGGATGATGCAGGATGATGCAGGATGATGCAGGATGATGCAGGATGGTGCAGGATGATGCAAGATGATGCACGGTGATGCAGGATGATGCACGATGATCTAGGATGAAAGAGGAGGATGCGTTGTGTTTATTTATTTGTTAATTTTTTATATATTTCTTTATGTATTTCTATTTCTTTTTATTTATTTCTATTTATTTATTCTTTTCTTCATGATGTGCTAAGATTGGACAGCATGAAGCAGGATGGGCCAGTATGAAGCAGGATAACGCAAACTGATGCAGGATGATGCACGATGATGCAGGATGATGCAGGATGATGCAGGATGACGCAGGATGATGCAGGATGACGCAGGATGACGCAGGATGACGCAGGATGATGCAGGATGATGCAGGTTGATGCAGGATGATGCAGGATGATGCAGTATGATGCAGGATGATGCAGGATGATGCAGGATGATGCAGGATGATGCAGGATCATGCAGGATCATGCAGGATCATGCAGGATGATGCACGGTGATGCAGCATGATGCAGGATCATGCAGGATGATGCACGATGATGCACGATAATGCAGGATGATGAAGGATCATGCAGGATCATGCAGGATGATGCACGGTGATGCAGGATGATGCAGGATAATGCAGGATGATGCAGGATGATGCAGGATGATGCAGAATGATGCAGGATGATGCAGGATGATGCAGGATGATGCAGGATGATGCAGGATGATGCAGGATGATGCAGGATGATGCAGGATGATGCAGGATGATGCAGGATGATGCACGGTGATGCAGGATGATGCACGATGATCTAGGATGAAAGAGGAGGATGCGTTGTGTTTATTTATTTGTTAATTTTTTATATATTTCTTTATGTATTTCTATTTCTTTTTATTTATTTATTTATTTTCTTCATGTTGTGCTAAGATTGGACAGCATGAAGCAGGATGGGCCAGTATGAAGCAGGATAACGCAAACTGATGCAGGATGATGCAGGATCATGCAGGATGATGCACGGTGATGCAGCATGATGCAGGATCATGCAGGATGATGCACGATGATGCACGATAATGCAGGATGATGAAGGATCATGCAGGATCATGCAGGATGATGCACGGTGATGCAGGATGATGCACGATAATGCAGGATGATGCAGGATGATGCAGGATGATGCAGGATGACGCAGGATGACGCAGGATGACGCAGGATGGTGCAGGATGTGGCAGGATGACGCAGGATGGTGCAGGATGATGCAGGATGATGCAGGATGATGCAGGATGATGCAGGATGGTGCAGGATGATGCAAGATGATGCACGGTGATGCAGGATGATGCACGATGATCTAGGATGAAAGAGGAGGATGCGTTGTGTTTATTTATTTGTTAATTTTTTATATATTTCTTTATGTATTTCTATTTCTTTTTATTTATTTCTATTTATTTATTCTTTTCTTCATGATGTGCTAAGATTGGACAGCATGAAGCAGGATGGGCCAGTATGAAGCAGGATAACGCAAACTGATGCAGGATGATGCACGGTGATGCAGGATGATGCAGGATGATGCAGGATGACGCAGGATGATGCAGGATGATGCAGGATGACGCAGGATGACGCAGGATGATGCATGATGATGCAGGTTGATGCAGGATGATGCAGGATGATGCAGTGTGATGCAGGATGATGCAGGATGATGCAGGATGATGCAGGATCATGCAGGATCATGCAGGATCATGCAGGATGATGCACGGTGATGCAGCATGATGCAGGATCATGCAGGATGATGCACGATGATGCACGATAATGCAGGATGATGAAGGATCATGCAGGATCATGCAGGATGATGCACGGTGATGCAGGATGATGCAGGATAATGCAGGATGATGCAGGATGATGCAGGATGATGCAGGATGATGCAGGATGATGCAGGATGATGCAGGATGATGCAGGATGATGCAGGATGATGCAGGATGATGCAGGATGATGCAGGATGATGCAGGATGATGCAGGATGATGCAGGATGATGCAGGATGATGCACGGTGATGCAGGATGATGCACGATGATCTAGGATGAAAGAGGAGGATGCGTTGTGTTTATTTATTTGTTAATTTTTTATATATTTCTTTATGTATTTCTATTTCTTTTTATTTATTTATTTCTTTTCTTCATGATGTGCTAAGATTGGACAGCATGAAGCAGGATGGGCCAGTATGAAGCAGGATAACGCAAACTGATGCAGGATGATGCAGGATCATGCAGGATGATGCACGGTGATGCAGCATGATGCAGGATCATGCAGGATGATGCACGATGATGCACGATAATGCAGGATGATGAAGGATCATGCAGGATCATGCAGGATGATGCACGGTGATGCAGGATGATGCACGATAATGCAGGATGATGCAGGATGATGCAGGATGATGCAGGATGACGCAGGATGACGCAGGATGACGCAGGATGGTGCAGGATGTGGCAGGATGACGCAGGATGGTGCAGGATGATGCAGGATGATGCAGGATGATGCAGGATGATGCAGGATGGTGCAGGATGATGCAAGATGATGCACGGTGATGCAGGATGATGCACGATGATCTAGGATGAAAGAGGAGGATGCGTTGTGTTTATTTATTTGTTAATTTTTTATATATTTCTTTATGTATTTCTATTTCTTTTTATTTATTTCTATTTATTTATTCTTTTCTTCATGATGTGCTAAGATTGGACAGCATGAAGCAGGATGGGCCAGTATGAAGCAGGATAACGCAAACTGATGCAGGATGATGCACGGTGATGCAGGATGATGCAGGATGATGCAGGATGACGCAGGATGATGCAGGATGATGCAGGATGACGCAGGATGACGCAGGATGATGCATGATGATGCAGGTTGATGCAGGATGATGCAGGATGATGCAGTGTGATGCAGGATGATGCAGGATGATGCAGGATGATGCAGGATCATGCAGGATCATGCAGGATCATGCAGGATGATGCACGGTGATGCAGCATGATGCAGGATCATGCAGGATGATGCACGATGATGCACGATAATGCAGGATGATGAAGGATCATGCAGGATCATGCAGGATGATGCACGGTGATGCAGGATGATGCAGGATAATGCAGGATGATGCAGGATGATGCAGGATGATGCAGGATGATGCAGGATGATGCAGGATGATGCAGGATGATGCAGGATGATGCAGGATGATGCAGGATGATGCAGGATGATGCAGGATGATGCAGGATGATGCAGGATGATGCAGGATGATGCAGGATGATGCACGGTGATGCAGGATGATGCACGATGATCTAGGATGAAAGAGGAGGATGCGTTGTGTTTATTTATTTGTTAATTTTTTATATATTTCTTTATGTATTTCTATTTCTTTTTATTTATTTATTTCTTTTCTTCATGATGTGCTAAGATTGGACAGCATGAAGCAGGATGGGCCAGTATGAAGCAGGATAACGCAAACTGATGCAGGATGATGCAGGATCATGCAGGATGATGCACGGTGATGCAGCATGATGCAGGATCATGCAGGATGATGCACGATGATGCACGATAATGCAGGATGATGAAGGATCATGCAGGATCATGCAGGATGATGCACGGTGATGCAGGATGATGCACGATAATGCAGGATGATGCAGGATGATGCAGGATGATGCAGGATGATGCAGGATGATGCAGGATGATGCAGGATGATGCAGGATGATGCAGGATGATGCAGGATGATGCACGATGATCTAGGATGAAAGAGGAGGATGCGTTGTGTTTATTTATTTGTTATTTTTTTATATATTTCTTTATGTATTTCTATTTCTTTTTATTTATTTATTTCTTTTCTTCATGATGTGCTAAGATTGGACAGCATGAAGCAGGATGGGCCAGTATGAAGCAGGATAACGCAAACTGATGCAGGATGATGCAGGATGATGCAGGATGATGCAGGATGACGCAGGATGATGCAGGATGACGCAGGATGACGCAGGATGACGCAGGATGGTGCAGGATGTGGCAGGATGACGCAGGATGGTGCAGGATGATGCAGGATGATGCAGGATGATGCAGGATGATGCAGGATGTTGCAGGATGATGCAGGATGATGCAGGATGATGCAGGATGATGCAGGATAATGCAGGATCATGCAGGATGATGAAGGATCATGCAGGATGATGCACGATCATGCAGGATGATGAACGGTGATGCAGCATGATGCAGGATCATGCAGGATGATGCACGATGATGCACGATGATGCAGGAAGATGAAGGATCATGGAAGATCATGCAGGATGATGCACGGTGATGCAGGATGATGCAGGATAATGCAGGATGATGCACGGTGATGCAGGATGATGCACGATGATGTAGGATCAAAGAGGAGGATGCGTTGTATTTATTTATTTGTTAATTTTTTATACATTTCTTTATGTATTTCTATTTCTTTTTATTTATTTCTATTTCTTTCTTTCTTTTGTTTAAGATGTGCTAAGATTGGACAGCATGAAGCAGGATGGGCCAGTATGAAGCAGGATAACGCAAACTGATGCAGGATGATGCAGGATGATGCAGGATGATGCAGGATGATGCAGGATGATGCAGGATGATGCAGGATGATGCAGGATGATGCAGGATGATGCAGGATGATGCAGGATGATGCAGGATGATGCAGGATGATGCAGGATGATGCAGGATGATGCACGGTGATGCAGGATGATGCACGATGATCTAGGATGAAAGAGGAGGATGCGTTGTGTTTATTTATTTGTTAATTTTTTATATATTTCTTTATGTATTTCTATTTCTTTTTATTTATTTATTTCTTTTCTTCATGATGTGCTAAGATTGGACAGCATGAAGCAGGATGGGCCAGTATGAAGCAGGATAACGCAAACTGATGCAGGATCATGCAGGATCATGCAGGATGATGCACGGTGATGCAGCATGATGCAGGATCATGCAGGATGATGCACGATGATGCACGATAATGCAGGATGATGAAGGATCATGCAGGATCATGCAGGATGATGCACGGTGATGCAGGATGATGCACGATAATGCAGGATGATGCAGGATGATGCAGGATGATGCAGGATGATGCAGGATGATGCAGGATGATGCAGGATGATGCAGGATGATGCAGGATGATGCAGGATGATGCAGGATGATGCAGTATGATGCAGGATGATGCAGGATGATGCAGGATGATGCAGGATGATGCAGGATCATGCAGGATGATGCAGGATCATGCAGGATGATGCACGGTGATGCAGCATGATGCAGGATCATGCAGGATGATGCACGATAATGCAGGATGATGAAGGATCATGCAGGATGATGCAGGATGATGCACGGTGATGCAGGATGGTGCAGGATAATGCAGGATGATGCAGGATGATGCAGGATGATGCAGGATGATGCAGGATGATGCAGGATGATGCAGGATGATGCAGGATGATGCACGGTGATGCAGGATGATGCACGATGATCTAGGATGAAAGAGGACGATGCGTTTTGTTTATTTATTTGTTATTTTTTTATATATTTCTTTATGTATTTCTATTTCTTTTTATTTATTTCTATTTATTTATTTCTTTTGTTCGTGATGTGCTAAGATTGGACAGCATGAAGCAGGATGGGCCAGTATGAAGCAGGATAACGCAAACTGATGCAGGATGATGCAGGATGATGCAGGATGATGCAGGATGATGCAGGATGATGCAGGATGATGCAGGATGATGCACGATGATGTAGGATGAAAGAGGAGGATGCGTTGTATTTATTTATTTGTTAATTTTTTATACATTTCTTTATGTATTTCTATTTCTTTTTTATTTATTTCTATTTCTTTCTTTTTTTTGTTCATGATGTGCTAAGATTGGACAGCATGAAGCAGGATAGGCCAGTATGAAGCAGGATGATGCAGGATGATGCAGAATGACGCAGGATGATGCAGGATGATGCAGGATGATGCAGGATGATGCAGGATGATGCAGGATGATGCAGGATGGTGCAGGATGATGCAAGATGATGCACGGTGATGCAGGATGATGCACGATGATCTAGGATGAAAGAGGAGGATGCGTTGTGTTTATTTATTTGTTATTTTTTTATATATTTCTTTATGTATTTCTATTTCTTTTTATTTATTTCTATTTATTTATTCTTTTCTTCATGATGTGCTAAGATTGGACAGCATGAAGCAGGATGGGCCAGTATGAAGCAGGATAACGCAAACTGATGCAGGATGATGCAGGATGATGCAGGATGATGCAGGATGATGCAGGATGATGCAGGATGATGCAGGATGATGCAGGATGACGCAGGATGATGCAGGATGACGCAGGATGATGCAGGATGACGCAGGTTGATGCAGGATGATGCAGGATGATGCAGTATGATGCAGGATGATGCAGGATGATGCAGGATGATGCAGGATGATGCAGGATCATGCAGGATGATGCAGGATCATGCAGGATGATGCACGGTGATGCAGCATGATGCAGGATCATGCAGGATGATGCACGATGATGCACGATAATGCAGGATGATGAAGGATCATGCAGGATCATGCAGGATGATGCACGGTGATGCAGGATGGTGCAGGATAATGCAGGATGATGCAGGATGATGCAGGATGATGCAGGATGATGCAGGATGATGCAGGATGATGCAGGATGATGCAGGATGATGCAGGATGATGCAGGATGATGCAGGATGATGCAGGATGATGCAGGATCATGCAGGATCATGCAGGATCATGCAGGATGATGCACGATCATGCAGGATGATGAACGGTGATGCAGCATGATGCAGGATCATGCAGGATGATGCACGATGATGCACGATGATGCAGGATGATGCAGGATGATGCAGGATGATGCAGGATGATGCAGGATGATGGAGGATGATGCAGGATGATGCAGGATGATGCACGATGATGTAGGATGAAAGAGGAGGATGCGTTGTATTTATTTATTTGTTCTTTTTTTCTACATTTCTTTATGTATTTCTATTTCTTTTTAGTTATTTCTATTTCTTTCTTTCTTTTGTTCATGATGTGTTAAGATTGGACAGCATGAAGCGGGATGGGCCAGTATGAAGGAGGATAACGCAAACTGATGCAGGATGATGCAGGATGATGCAGGCTGATGCTGGATGATGCAGGATGATGCAGGATGGTGCAGGATGATGCAAGATGATGCACGGTGATGCAGGATGATGCACGATGATCTAGGATGAAAGAGGACGATGCGTTGTGTTTATTTATTTGTTATTTTTTTATATATTTCTTTATGTATTTCTATTTCTTTTTATTTCTTTCTATTTATTTATTTCTTTTGTTCATGATGTGCTAAGATTGGACAGCATGAAGCAGGATGGGCCAGTATGAAGCAGGATAACGCAAACTGATGCAGGATGATGCAGGATGATGTAGGATGATGCAGGATGATGCAGGATGATGCAGGATGATGCAGGATGATGCACGATGATGTAGGATGAAAGAGGAGGATGCGTTGTATTTATTTATTTGTTAATTTTTTATACATTTCTTTATGTATTTCTATTTCTTTTTATTTATTTATATTTCTTTCTTTTTTTTGTTCATGATGTGCTAAGATTGGACAGCATGAAGCAGGATAGGCCAGTATGAAGCAGGATGATGCAGGATGATGCAGAATGACGCAGGATGATGCAGGATGATGCAGGATGATGCAGGATGATGCAGGATGATGCAGGATGATGCAGGATGGTGCAGGATGATGCAAGATGATGCACGGTGATGCAGGATGATGCACGATGATCTAGGATGAAAGAGGAGGATGCGTTGTGTTTATTTATTTGTTAATTTTTTATATATTTCTTTATGTATTTCTATTTCTTTTTATTTATTTCTATTTATTTATTCTTTTCTTCATGATGTGCTAAGATTGGACAGCATGAAGCAGGATGGGCCAGTATGAAGCAGGATAACGCAAACTGATGCAGGATGATGCACGATGATGCAGGATGATGCAGGATGATGCAGGATGACGCAGGATGATGCAGGATGACGCAGGATGACGCAGGATGACGCAGGATGATGCAGGATGATGCAGGTTGATGCAGGATGATGCAGGATGATGCAGTATGATGCAGGATGATGCAGGATGATGCAGGATGATGCAGGATCATGCAGGATCATGCAGGATCATGCAGGATCATGCAGGATGATGCACGGTGATGCAGCATGATGCAGGATCATGCAGGATGATGCACGATGATGCACCATAATGCAGGATGATGAAGGATCATGCAGGATCATGCAGGATGATGCACGGTGATGCAGGATGATGCAGGATAATGCAGGATGATGCAGGATGATGCAGGATGATGCAGAATGATGCAGGATGATGCAGGATGATGCAGGATGATGCAGGATGATGCAGGATGATGCAGGATGATGCAGGATGATGCAGGATGATGCAGGATGATGCAGGATGATGCACGGTGATGCAGGATGATGCACGATGATCTAGGATGAAAGAGGAGGATGCGTTGTGTTTATTTATTTGTTAATTTTTTATATATTTCTTTATGTATTTCTATTTCTTTTTATTTATTTATTTCTTTTCTTCATGTTGTGCTAAGATTGGACAGCATGAAGCAGGATGGGCCAGTATGAAGCAGGATAACGCAAACTGATGCAGGATGATGCAGGATGATGCAGGATGATGCAGGATGATGCAGGATGATGCAGGATGATGCAGGATGATGCAGGATGACGCAGGATGACGCAGGATGACGCAGGATGGTGCAGGATGTGGCAGGATGACGCAGGATGGTGCAGGATGATGCAGGATGATGCAGGATGATGCAGGATGATGCAGGATGGTGCAGGATGATGCAAGATGATGCACGGTGATGCAGGATGATGCACGATGATCTAGGATGAAAGAGGAGGATGCGTTGTGTTTATTTATTTGTTAATTTTTTATATATTTCTTTATGTATTTCTATTTCTTTTTATTTATTTCTATTTATTTATTCTTTTCTTCATGATGTGCTAAGATTGGACAGCATGAAGCAGGATGGGCCAGTATGAAGCAGGATAACGCAAACTGATGCAGGATGATGCACGGTGATGCAGGATGATGCAGGATGATGCAGGATGACGCAGGATGATGCAGGATGATGCAGGATGACGCAGGATGACGCAGGATGATGCAGGATGATGCAGGTTGATGCAGGATGATGCAGGATGATGCAGTGTGATGCAGGATGATGCAGGATGATGCAGGATGATGCAGGATCATGCAGGATCATGCAGGATCATGCAGGATGATGCACGGTGATGCAGCATGATGCAGGATCATGCAGGATGATGCACGATGATGCACGATAATGCAGGATGATGAAGGATCATGCAGGATCATGCAGGATGATGCACGGTGATGCAGGATGATGCAGGATAATGCAGGATGATGCAGGATGATGCAGGATGATGCAGGATGATGCAGGATGATGCAGGATGATGCAGGATGATGCAGGATGATGCAGGATGATGCAGGATGATGCAGGATGATGCAGGATGATGCAGGATGATGCAGGATGATGCAGGATGATGCAGGATGATGCAGGATGATGCAGGATGATGCACGGTGATGCAGGATGATGCACGATGATCTAGGATGAAAGAGGAGGATGCGTTGTGTTTATTTATTTGTTAATTTTTTATATATTTCTTTATGTATTTCTATTTCTTTTTATTTATTTATTTCTTTTCTTCATGATGTGCTAAGATTGGACAGCATGAAGCAGGATGGGCCAGTATGAAGCAGGATAACGCAAACTGATGCAGGATGATGCAGGATCATGCAGGATGATGCACGGTGATGCAGCATGATGCAGGATCATGCAGGATGATGCACGATGATGCACGATAATGCAGGATGATGAAGGATCATGCAGGATCATGCAGGATGATGCACGGTGATGCAGGATGATGCACGATAATGCAGGATGATGCAGGATGATGCAGGATGATGCAGGATGATGCAGGATGATGCAGGATGATGCAGGATGATGCAGGATGATGCAGGATGATGCACGATGATCTAGGATGAAAGAGGAGGATGCGTTGTGTTTATTTATTTGTTATTTTTTTATATATTTCTTTATGTATTTCTATTTCTTTTTATTTATTTATTTCTTTTCTTCATGATGTGCTAAGATTGGACAGCATGAAGCAGGATGGGCCAGTATGAAGCAGGATAACGCAAACTGATGCAGGATGATGCAGGATGATGCAGGATGATGCAGGATGACGCAGGATGATGCAGGATGACGCAGGATGACGCAGGATGACGCAGGATGGTGCAGGATGTGGCAGGATGACGCAGGATGGTGCAGGATGATGCAGGATGATGCAGGATGATGCAGGATGATGCAGGATGTTGCAGGATGATGCAGGATGATGCAGGATGATGCAGGATGATGCAGGATAATGCAGGATCATGCAGGATGATGAAGGATCATGCAGGATGATGCACGATCATGCAGGATGATGAACGGTGATGCAGCATGATGCAGGATCATGCAGGATGATGCACGATGATGCAGGAAGATGAAGGATCATGGAAGATCATGCAGGATGATGCACGGTGATGCAGGATGATGCAGGATAATGCAGGATGATGCACGGTGATGCAGGATGATGCACGATGATGTAGGATCAAAGAGGAGGATGCGTTGTATTTATTTATTTGTTAATTTTTTATACATTTCTTTATGTATTTCTATTTCTTTTTATTTATTTCTATTTCTTTCTTTCTTTTGTTTAAGATGTGCTAAGATTGGACAGCATGAAGCAGGATGGGCCAGTATGAAGCAGGATAACGCAAACTGATGCAGGATGATGCAGGATGATGCAGGATGATGCAGGATGATGCAGGATGACGCAGGATGACGCAGGATGACGCAGGATGACGCAGGATGACGCAGGATGATGCAGGATGACGCAGGATGACGCAGGATGACGCAGGATGGTGCAGGATGATGCAGGATGACGCAGGATGGTGCAGGATGATGCAGGATGATGCAGGATGATGCAGGATGATGCAGGATGATGCAGGATGATGCAGGATGATGCAGGATGATGCAGGATGATGCAGGACGATGCAGGATGATGCAGGATGATGCAGGATGCAGGATGATGCAGGATGATGCAGGATGATGCAGGATGATGCACAATGATGTAGGATGAAAGAGGAGGATGCGTTGTATTTATTTATTTGTTAATTTTTTATACATTTCTTTAGGTATTTCTATTTCTTTTTATTTATTTCTATTTCTTTCTTTCTTTTGTTCATGATGTGCTAAGATTGGACAGCATGAAGCAGGATCGGCCAGTATGAAGTAGGATAACGCAAACTGATGCAGGATGATTCAGGATGATGCAGGATGATGCAGGATGATGCAGGATGATGCAGGATGATGCAGGATGATGCACGATGATGCAGGATGATGCACGATCATGCAGGATGATGAACGGTGATGCAGCATGATGCAGGATCATGTAGGATGATGCACGATGATGCACGATGATGCAGGAAGATGAAGGATCATGGAAGATCATGCAGGATGATGCACGGTGATGCAGGATGATGCAGGATAATGCAGGATGATGCACGGTGATGCAGGATGATGCACGATGATGTAGGATCAAAGAGGAGGATGCGTTGTATTTATTTATTTATTAATTTTTTATACATTTCTTTATGTATTTCTATTTCTTTTTATTTATTTCTATTTCTTTCTTTCTTTTGTTCATGATGTGCTAAGATTGGACAGCATGAAGCAGGATGGGCCAGTATGAAGCAGGATAACGCAAACTGATGCAGGATGATGCAGGATGATGCAGGATGATGCAGGATGATGCAGGATGACGCAGGATGATGCAGGATGACGCAGGATGACGCAGGATGACGCAGGATGATGCAGGATGACGCAGGATGACGCAGGATGACGCAGGATGGTGCAGGATGATGAAGGATCATGCAGGATCATGCAGGATCATGCACGGTGATGCAGGATGATGCAGGATGATGAAAGATGATGCACGGTGATGCAGGATGATGCACGATGATCTAGGATGAAAGAGGAGGATGCGTTGTGTTTATTTATTTGTTATTTTTTTATATATTTCTTTATGTATTTCTATTTCTTTTTATTTATTTCTATTTATTTATTTCTTTTCTTCATGATGTGCTAATATTGGACAGCATGAAGCAGGATGGGCCAGTATGAAGCAGGATAACGCAAACTGACCCATATGATGCAGGATGATGCAGGATGATGCAGGATGATGCAGGATGATGCAGGATGATGCAGGATGATGCACGGTGATGCAGGATGATGCACGATGATCTAGGATGAAAGAGGAGGATGCGTTGTGTTTATTTATTTGTTAATTTTTTATATATTTCTTTATGTATTTCTATTTCTTTTTATTTATTTATTTCTTTTCTTCATGTTGTGCTAAGATTGGACAGCATGAAGCAGGATGGGCCAGTATGAAGCAGGATAACGCAAACTGATGCAGGATGATGCAGGATGATGCAGGATGATGCAGGATGATGCAGGATGATGCAGGATGATGCAGGATGACGCAGGATGATGCAGGATGACGCAGGATGACGCAGGATGACGCAGGATGGTGCAGGATGTGGCAGGATGACGCAGGATGGTGCAGGATGATGCAGGATGATGCAGGATGATGCAGGATGATGCAGGATGTTGCAGGATGATGCAGGATGATGCAGGATGATGCAGGATGATGCACGATAATGCAGGATCATGCAGGATGATGAAGGATCATGCAGGATGATGCACGATCATGCAGGATGATGAACGGTGATGCAGCATGATGCAGGATCATGCAGGATGATGCACGATGATGCACGATGATGCAGGAAGATGAAGGATCATGGAAGATCATGCAGGATGATGCACGGTGATGCAGGATGATGCAGGATAATGCAGGATGATGCACGGTGATGCAGGATGATGCACGATGATGTAGGATCAAAGAGGAGGATGCGTTGTATTTATTTATTTGTTAATTTTTTATACATTTCTTTATGTATTTCTATTTCTTTTTATTTATTTCTATTTCTTTCTTTCTTTTGTTTAAGATGTGCTAAGATTGGACAGCATGAAGCAGGATGGGCCAGTATGAAGCAGGATAACGCAAACTGATGCAGGATGATGCAGGATGATGCAGGATGATGCAGGATGATGCAGGATGACGCAGGATGACGGAGGATGACGCAGGATGACGCAGGATGACGCAGGATGATGCAGGATGACGCAGGATGACGCAGGATGACGCAGGATGATGCACGATGATGCAGGATGATGCACGATCATGCAGGATGATGAACGGTGATGCAGCATGATGCAGGATCATGTAGGATGATGCACGATGATGCACGATGATGCAGGAAGATGAAGGATCATGGAAGATCATGCAGGATGATGCACGGTGATGCAGGATGATGCAGGATAATGCAGGATGATGCACGGTGATGCAGGATGATGCACGATGATGTAGGATCAAAGAGGAGGATGCGTTGTATTTATTTATTTATTAATTTTTTATACATTTCTTTATGTATTTCTATTTCTTTTTATTTATTTCTATTTCTTTCTTTCTTTTGTTCATGATGTGCTAAGATTGGACAGCATGAAGCAGGATGGGCCAGTATGAAGCAGGATAACGCAAACTGATGCAGGATGATGCAGGATGATGCAGGATGATGCAGGATGATGCAGGATGACGCAGGATGATGCAGGATGACGCAGGATGACGCAGGATGACGCAGGATGATGCAGGATGACGCAGGATGACGCAGGATGGTGCAGGATGATGAAGGATCATGCAGGATCATGCAGGATCATGCACGGTGATGCAGGATGATGCAGGATGATGAAAGATGATGCACGGTGATGCAGGATGATGCACGATGATCTAGGATGAAAGAGGAGGATGCGTTGTGTTTATTTATTTGTTATTTTTTTATATATTTCTTTATGTATTTCTATTTCTTTTTATTTATTTCTATTTATTTATTTCTTTTCTTCATGATGTGCTAATATTGGACAGCATGAAGCAGGATGGGCCAGTATGAAGCAGGATAACGCAAACTGACCCATATGATGCAGGATGATGCAGGATGATGCAGGATGATGCAGGATGATGCAGGATGATGCACGGTGATGCAGGATGATGCACGATGATCTAGGATGAAATAGGAGGATGCGTTGTGTTTATTTATTTGTTATTTTTTTATATATTTCTTTATGTATTTCTATTTCTTTTTATTTATTTATTTATTTTCTTCATGTTGTGCTAAGATTGGACAGCATGAAGCAGGATGGGCCAGTATGAAGCAGGATAACGCAAACTGATGCAGGATGATGCAGGATGATGCAGGATGATGCAGGATGATGCAGGATGACGCAGGATGACGCAGGATGACGCAGGATGGTGCAGGATGTGGCAGGATGACGCAGGATGGTGCAGGATGATGCAGGATGATGCAGGATGATGCAGGATGATGCAGGATGGTGCAGGATGATGCAAGATGATGCACGGTGATGCAGGATGATGCACGATGATCTAGGATGAAAGAGGAGGATGCGTTGTGTTTATTTATTTGTTAATTTTTTATATATTTCTTTATGTATTTCTATTTCTTTTTATTTATTTCTATTTATTTATTCTTTTCTTCATGATGTGCTAAGATTGGACAGCATGAAGCAGGATGGGCCAGTATGAAGCAGGATAACGCAAACTGATGCAGGATGATGCACGGTGATGCAGGATGATGCAGGATGATGCAGGATGACGCAGGATGATGCAGGATGATGCAGGATGACGCAGGATGACGCAGGATGATGCAGGATGATGCAGGTTGATGCAGGATGATGCAGGATGATGCAGTGTGATGCAGGATGATGCAGGATGATGCAGGATGATGCAGGATCATGCAGGATCATGCAGGATCATGCAGGATGATGCACGGTGATGCAGCATGATGCAGGATCATGCAGGATGATGCACGATGATGCACGATAATGCAGGATGATGAAGGATCATGCAGGATCATGCAGGATGATGCACGGTGATGCAGGATGATGCAGGATAATGCAGGATGATGCAGGATGATGCAGGATGATGCAGGATGATGCAGGATGATGCAGGATGATGCAGGATGATGCAGGATGATGCAGGATGATGCAGGATGATGCAGGATGATGCAGGATGATGCAGGATGATGCAGGATGATGCAGGATGATGCACGGTGATGCAGGATGATGCACGATGATCTAGGATGAAAGAGGAGGATGCGTTGTGTTTATTTATTTGTTAATTTTTTATATATTTCTTTATGTATTTCTATTTCTTTTTATTTATTTATTTCTTTTCTTCATGATGTGCTAAGATTGGACAGCATGAAGCAGGATGGGCCAGTATGAAGCAGGATAACGCAAACTGATGCAGGATGATGCAGGATCATGCAGGATGATGCACGGTGATGCAGCATGATGCAGGATCATGCAGGATGATGCACGATGATGCACGATAATGCAGGATGATGAAGGATCATGCAGGATCATGCAGGATGATGCACGGTGATGCAGGATGATGCACGATAATGCAGGATGATGCAGGATGATGCAGGATGATGCAGGATGATGCAGGATGATGCAGGATGATGCAGGATGATGCAGGATGATGCAGGATGATGCAGGATGATCTAGGATGAAAGAGGAGGATGCGTTGTGTTTATTTATTTGTTAATTTTTTATATATTTCTTTATGTATTTCTATTTCTTTTTATTTATTTATTTCTTTTCTTCATGATGTGCTAAGATTGGACAGCATGAAGCAGGATGGGCCAGTATGAAGCAGGATAACGCAAACTGATGCAGGATGATGCAGGATGATGCAGGATGATGCAGGATGACGCAGGATGATGCAGGATGACGCAGGATGACGCAGGATGACGCAGGATGGTGCAGGATGTGGCAGGATGACGCAGGATGGTGCAGGATGATGCAGGATGATGCAGGATGATGCAGGATGATGCAGGATGTTGCAGGATGATGCAGGATGAAGCAGGATGATGCAGGATGATGCAGGATGATGCAGGATGACGCAGGATGATGCAGGATGACGCAGGATGATGCAGGATGACGCAGGTTGATGCAGGATGATGCAGGATGATGCAGTATGATGCAGGATGATGCAGGATGATGCAGGATGATGCAGGATGATGCAGGATGATGCAGGATCATGCAGGATCATGCAGGATGATGCACGGTGATGCAGCATGATGCAGGATCATGCAGGATGATGCACGATGATGCACGATAATGCAGGATGATGAAGGATCATGCAGGATCATGCAGGATGATGCACGGTGATGCAGGATGGTGCAGGATAATGCAGGATGATGCAGGATGATGCAGGATGATGCAGGATGATGCAGGATGATGCAGGATGATGCAGGATGATGCAGGATGATGCAGGATGATGCAGGATCATGCAGGATCATGCAGGATCATGCAGGATCATGCAGGATGATGCAGGATCATGCAGGATGATGCACGATCATGCAGGATGATGAACGGTGATGCAGCATGATGCAGGATCATGCAGGATGATGCACGATGATGCACGATGATGCAGGAAGATGAAGGATCATGGAAGATCATGCAGGATGATGCACGGTGATGCAGGATGATGCAGGATAATGCAGGATGATGCACGGTGATGCAGGATGATGCACGATGATGTAGGATCAAAGAGGAGGATGCGTTGTATTTATTTATTTGTTAATTTTTTATACATTTCTTTATGTATTTCTATTTCTTTTTATTTCTTTTTATTTCTTTCTTTTTTTGTTCATGATGTGCTAAGATTGGACAGCATGAAGCAGGATAGGCCAGTATGAAGCAGGATGATGCAGGATGATGCAGAATGACGCAGGATGATGCAGGATGATGCAGGATGATGCAGGATGATGCAGGATGATGCAGGATGATGCAGGATGGTGCAGGATGATGCAAGATGATGCACGGTGATGCAGGATGATGCACGATGATCTAGGATGAAAGAGGAGGATGCGTTGTGTTTATTTATTTGTTAATTTTTTATATATTTCTTTATGTATTTCTATTTCTTTTTATTGATTTCTATTTATTTATTCTTTTCTTCATGATGTGCTAAGATTGGACAGCATGAAGCAGGATGGGCCAGTATGAAGCAGGATAACGCAAACTGATGCAGGATGATGCACGATGATGCAGGATGATGCAGGATGATGCAGGATGACGCAGGATGATGCAGGATGACGCAGGATGACGCAGGATGACGCAGGATGATGCAGGATGATGCAGGTTGATGCAGGATGATGCAGGATGATGCAGTATGATGCAGGATGATGCAGGATGATGCAGGATGATGCAGGATGATGCAGAATCATGCAGGATCATGCAGGATCATGCAGGATGATGCACGGTGATGCAGCATGATGCAGGATCATGCAGGATGATGCACGATGATGCACGATAATGCAGGATGATGAAGGATCATGCAGGATCATGCAGGATGATGCACGGTGATGCAGGATGATGCAGGATAATGCAGGATGATGCAGGATGATGCAGGATGATGCAGGATGATGCAGGATGATGCAGGATGATGCAGGATGATGCAGGATGATGCAGGATGATGCAGGATGATGCAGGATGATGCAGGATGATGCAGGATGATGCAGGATGATGCACGGTGATGCAGGATGATGCACGATGATCTAGGATGAAAGAGGAGGATGCGTTGTGTTTATTTATTTGTTAATTTTTTATATATTTCTTTATGTATTTCTATTTCTTTTTATTTATTTATTTATTTTCTTCATGATGTGCTAAGATTGGACAGCATGAAGCAGGATGGGCCAGTATGAAGCAGGATAACGCAAACTGATGCAGGATGATGCAGGATGATGCAGGATGATGCAGGATGACGCAGGATGATGCAGGATGACGCAGGATGACGCAGGATGACGCAGGATGGTGCAGGATGTGGCAGGATGACGCAGGATGGTGCAGGATGATGCAGGATGATGCAGGATGATGCAGGATGATGCAGGATGTTGCAGGATGATGCAGGATGATGCAGGATGATGCAGGATGATGCAGGATAATGCACGATCATGCAGGATGATGAAGGATCATGCAGGATGATGCACGATCATGCAGGATGATGAACGGTGATGCAGCATGATGCAGGATCATGCAGGATGATGCACGATGATGCACGATGATGCAGGAAGATGAAGGATCATGGAAGATCATGCAGGATGATGCACGGTGATGCAGGATGATGCAGGATAATGCAGGATGATGCACGGTGATGCAGGATGATGCACGATGATGTAGGATCAAAGAGGAGGATGCGTTGTATTTATTTATTTGTTAATTTTTTATACATTTCTTTATGTATTTCTATTTCTTTTTATTTATTTCTATTTCTTTCTTTCTTTTGTTTAAGATGTGCTAAGATTGGACAGCATGAAGCAGGATGGGCCAGTATGAAGCAGGATAACGCAAACTGATGCAGGATGATGCAGGATGATGCAGGTTGATGCAGGATGATGCAGGATGACGCAGGATGATGCAGGATGACGCAGGATGACGCAGGATGATGCAGGATGACGCAGGATGACGCAGGATGACGCAGGATGGTGCACGATGATGCAGGATGACGCAGGATGGTGCAGGATGATGCAGGATGATGCAGGATGATGCAGGATGATGCAGGATGATGCAGGATGATGCAGGATGATGCAGGATGATGCAGGATGATGCAGGACGATGCAGGATGATGCAGGATGATGCAGGATGCAGGATGATGCAGGATGATGCAGGATGATGCAGGATGATGCACAATGATGTAGGATGAAAGAGGAGGATGCGTTGTATTTATTTATTTGTTAATTTTTTATACATTTCTTTAGGTATTTCTATTTCTTTTTATTTATTTCTATTTCTTCTTTCTTTTGTTCATGATGTGCTAAGATTGGACAGCATGAAGCAGGATCGGCCAGTATGAAGTAGGATAACGCAAACTGATGCAGGATGATTCAGGATGATGCAGGATGATGCAGGATGATGCAGGATGATGCAGGATGATGCAGGATGATGCACGATGATGCAGGATGATGCACGATCATGCAGGATGATGAACGGTGATGCAGCATGATGCAGGATGACGCAGGATGACGCAGGATGACGCAGGATGGTGCAGGATGATGAAGGATCATGCAGGATCATGCAGGATCATGCACGGTGATGCAGGATGATGCAGGATGATGAAAGATGATGCACGGTGATGCAGGATGATGCACGATGATCTAGGATGAAAGAGGAGGATGCGTTGTGTTTATTTATTTGTTAATTTTTTATATATTTCTTTATGTATTTCTATTTCTTTTTATTTATTTATTTATTTTCTTCATGATGTGCTAAGATTGGACAGCATGAAGCAGGATGGGCCAGTATGAAGCAGGATAACGCAAACTGATGCAGGATGATGCAGGATGATGCAGGATGATGCAGGATGACGCAGGATGATGCAGGATGACGCAGGATGACGCAGGATGACGCAGGATGGTGCAGGATGTGGCAGGATGACGCAGGATGGTGCAGGATGATGCAGGATGATGCAGGATGATGTAGGATGAAAGAGGAGGATGCGTTGTATTTATTTATTTGTTCTTTTTTTCTACATTTCTTTATGTATTTCTATTTCTTTTTAGTTATTTCTATTTCTTTCTTTCTTTTGTTCATGATGTGTTAAGATTGGACAGCATGAAGCGGGATGGGCCAGTATGAAGGAGGATAACGCAAACTGATGCAGGATGATGCAGGATGATGCAGGATGATGCAGGATGATGCAGGATGATGCAGGATGATGCAGGATGATGCAGGATGATGCAGGCTGATGCTGGATGATGCAGGATGATGCAGGATGGTGCAGGATGATGCAAGATGATGCACGGTGATGCAGGATGATGCACGATGATCTAGGATGAAAGAGGACGATGCGTTGTGTTTATTTATTTGTTATTTTTTTATATATTTCTTTATGTATTTATATTTCTTTTTATTTATTTCTATTTATTTATTTCTTTTGTTCGTGATGTGCTAAGATTGGACAGCATGAAGCAGGATGGGCCAGTATGAAGCAGGATAACGCAAACTGATGCAGGATGATGCAGGATGATGCAGGATGATGCAGGATGATGCAGGATGATGCAGGATGATGCACGATGATGTAGGATGAAAGAGGAGGATGCGTTGTATTTATTTATTTGTTAATTTTTTATACATTTCTTTATGTATTTCTATTTCTTTTTATTTATTTCTATTTCTTTCTTTTTTTTGTTCATGATGTGCTAAGATTGGACAGCATGAAGCAGGATAGGCCAGTATGAAGCAGGATGATGCAGGATGATGCAGAATGACGCAGGATGATGCAGGATGATGCAGGATGATGCAGGATGATGCAGGATGATGCAGGATGATGCAGGATGGTGCAGGATGATGCAAGATGATGCACGGTGATGCAGGATGATGCACGATGATCTAGGATGAAAGAGGAGGATGCGTTGTGTTTATTTATTTGTTATTTTTTTATATATTTCTTTATGTATTTCTATTTCTTTTTATTTATTTCTATTTATTTATTCTTTTCTTCATGATGTGCTAAGATTGGACAGCATGAAGCAGGATGGGCCAGTATGAAGCAGGATAACGCAAACTGATGCAGGATGATGCAGGATGATGCAGGATGATGCAGGATGATGCAGGATGATGCAGGATGACGCAGGATGATGCAGGATGACGCAGGATGATGCAGGATGATGCAGGTTGATGCAGGATGATGCAGGATGATGCAGTATGATGCAGGATGATGCAGGATGATGCAGGATGATGCAGGATGATGCAGGATCATGCAGGATCATGCAGGATGATGCAGGATGATGCACGGTGATGCAGCATGATGCAGGATCATGCAGGATGATGCACGATGATGCACGATAATGCAGGATGATGAAGGATCATGCAGGATCATGCAGGATGATGCACGGTGACGCAGGATGACGCAGGATGGTGCAGGATGATGCAGGATGACGCAGGATGGTGCAGGATGATGCAGGATGATGCAGGATGATGCAGGATGATGCAGGATGATGCAGGATGATGCAGGATGATGCAGGATGATGCAGGATGATGCAGGATGATGCAGGATGATGCAGGATGATGCAGGATGCAGGATGATGCAGGATGATGCAGGATGATGCAGGATGATGCACAATGATGTAGGATGAAAGAGGAGGATGCGTTGTATTTATTTATTTGTTAATTTTTTATACATTTCTTTAGGTATTTCTATTTCTTTTTATTTATTTCTATTTCTTTCTTTCTTTTGTTCATGATGTGCTATGATTGGACAGCATGAAGCAGGATCGGCCAGTATGAAGTAGGATAACGCAAACTGATGCAGGATGATGCAGGATGATGCAGGATGATGCAGGATGATGCAGGATGATGCACGATCATGCAGGATGATGAACGGTGATGCAGCATGATGCAGGATCATGCAGGATGATGCACGATGATGCACGATGATGCAGGAAGATGAAGGATCATGGAAGATCATGCAGGATGATGCACGGTGATGCAGGATGATGCAGGATAATGCAGGATGATGCACGGTGATGCAGGATGATGCACGATGATGTAGGATCAAAGAGGAGGATGCGTTGTATTTATTTATTTGTTAATTTTTTATACATTTCTTTATGTATTTCTAATTCTTTTTATTTATTTCTATTTCTTTCTTTCTTTTGTTCATGATGTGCTAAGATTGGACAGCATGAAGCAAGATGGGCCAGTATGAAGCAGGATAACGCAAACTGATGCAGGATGATGCAGGATGATGCAGGATGATGCAGGATGATGCAGGATGATGCAGGATGATGCAGGATGATGCAGGATGATGCAGGATGATGCAGGATGATGCAGGATGATGCAGGATGATGCACGGTGATGCAGGATGATGCACGATGATGTAGGATGAAAGAGGAGGATGCGTTGTATTTATTTATTTGTTAATTTTTTATACATTTCTTTATGTATTTCTATTTCTTTTTATTTATTTCTATTTCTTTCTTTCTTTTGTTCATGATGTGCTAAGATTGGACAGCATGAAGCAGGATCGGCCATTATGAAGTAGGATAACGCAAAATGATGCAGGATGATGCAGGATGATGAAGGATGATGCAAGATGATGCAGGATGATGCAGGATGATACAGGATGATGCAGGATGATGCACGATGATGCACGATGATGCACGATGATGCAGGATAATGAAGGATCATGCAGGATCATGCACGGTGATGCAGGATGATGCAGGATAATGCAGGATGATGCACGGTGATGCAGGATGATGCACGATGATGGAGGATGAAAGAGGAGGATGCGTTGTATTTATTTATTTGTTAATTTTTTATACATTTCTTTATGTATTTCTAATTCTTTTTATATATTTCTATTTCTTTCTTTCTTTTGTTCATGATGTGCTAAGATTGGACAGCATGAAGCAAGATGGGCCAGTATGAAGCAGGATAACGCAAACTGATGCAGGATGATGCAGGATGATGCAGGATGATGCAGGATGATGCAGGATGATGCAGGATGATGCAGGATGATGCAGGATGATGCAGGATGATGCAGGATGATGCAGGATGATGCAGGATGATGCAGGATGATGCAGGATGATGCAGGATGATGCACGGTGATGCAGGATGATGCACGATGATCTAGGATGAAAGAGGAGGATGCGTTGTGTTTATTTATTTGTTATTTTTTTATATATTTCTTTATGTATTTATATTTCTTTTTATTTATTTATTTATTTTCTTCATGATGTGCTAAGATTGGACAGCATGAAGCAGGATGGGCCAGTATGAAGCAGGATAACGCAAACTGATGCAGGATGATGCAGGATAATGCAGGATGACGCAGGATGATGCAGGATGACGCAGGATGACGCAGGATGACGCAGGATGGTGCAGGATGTGGCAGGATGACGCAGGATGGTGCAGGATGATGCAGGATGATGCAGGATGATGCAGGATGATGCAGGATGATGCAGGATGATGCAGGATGATGCAGGATGATGCAGGATGATGCAGGATGATGCAGGATGATGCAGGATCATGCAGGATGATGCACGATCATGCAGGATGATGCACGGTGATGCAGCATGATGCAGGATCATGCAGGATGATGCACGATGATGCAGGAAGATGAAGGATCATGCAGGATCATGCAGGATGATGCACGGTGATGCAGGATGATGAAGGATAATGCAGGATGATGCACGGTGATGCAGGATGATGCACGATGATGTAGGATGAAAGAGGAGGATGCGTTGTATTTATTTATTTGTTATTTTTTTATACATTTCTTTAGGTATTTCTATTTCTTTTTATTTATTTCTATTTATTTATTTCTTTTGTTCATGATGTGCTAAGATTGGACAGCATGAAGCAGGATGGGCCAGTATGAAGCAGGATAACGCAAACTGATGCAGGATGATGCACGGTGATGCAGGATGATGCAGGATGATGCAGGATGACGCAGGATGATGCAGGATGACGCAGGATGACGCAGGATGACGCAGGATGATGCAGGATGATGCAGGTTGATGCAGGATGATGCAGGATGATGCAGTGTGATGCAGGATGATGCAGGATGATGCAGGATGATGCAGGATGATGCAGGATGATGCAGGATCATGCAGGATCATGCAGGATGATGCACGGTGATGCAGCATGATGCAGGATCATGCAGGATGATGCACGATGATGCACGATAATGCAGGATGATGAAGGATCATGCAGGATCATGCAGGATGATGCACGGTGATGCAGGATGATGCAGGATAATGCAGGATGATGCAGGATGATGCAGGATGATGCAGGATGATGCAGGATGATGCAGGATGATGCAGGATGATGCAGGATGATGCAGGATGATGCAGGATGATGCAGGATGATGCAGGATGATGCAGGATGATGCAGGATGATGCAGGATGATGCAGGATGATGCAGGATGATGCACGGTGATGCAGGATGATGCACGATGATCTAGGATGAAAGAGGAGGATGCGTTGTGTTTATTTATTTGTTAATTTTTTATATATTTCTTTATGTATTTCTATTTCTTTTTATTTATTTATTTCTTTTCTTCATGATGTGCTAAGATTGGACAGCATGAAGCAGGTTGGGCCAGTATGAAGCAGGATAACGCAAACTGATGCAGGATGATGCAGGATCATGCAGGATGATGCACGGTGATGCAGCATGATGCAGGATCATGCAGGATGATGCACGATGATGCACGATAATGCAGGATGATGAAGGATCATGCAGGATCATGCAGGATGGTGCACGGTGATGCAGGATGATGCAGGATAATGCAGGATGATGCAGGATGATGCAGGATGATGCAGGATGATGCAGGATGATGCAGGATGATGCAGGATGATGCAGGATGATGCAGGATGATGCAGGATGATGCAGGATGATGCAGGATGATGCAGGATGATGCAAGGTGATGCAGGATGATGCACGATGATCTAGGATGAAAGAGGAGGATGCGTTGTGTTTATTTATTTGTTAATTTTTTATATATTTCTTTATGTATTTCTATTTCTTTTTATTTATTTCTATTTATTTATTTCTTTTCTTCATGATGTGCTAAGATTGGACAGCATGAAGCAGGATGGGCCCGTATGAAGCAGGATAACGCAAACTGATGAAGGATGATGCAGGATGACGCAGGATGATGGAGGATGATGCAGGATGATGCAGGATGATGCACGATGATGTAGGATGAAAGAGGAGGATGCGTTGTATTTATTTATTTGTTCTTTTTTTCTACATTTCTTTATGTATTTCTATTTCTTTTTAGTTATTTCTATTTCTTTCTTTCTTTTGTTCATGATGTGTTAAGATTGGACAGCATGAAGCGGGATGGGCCAGTATGAAGGAGGATAACGCAAACTGATGCAGGATGATGCAGGATGATGCAGGATGATGCAGGATGATGCAGGATGATGCAGGATGATGCAGGCTGATGCTGGATGATGCAGGATGATGCAGGATGGTGCAGGATGATGCAAGATGATGCACGGTGATGCAGGATGATGCACGATGATCTAGGATGAAAGAGGACGATGCGTTGTGTTTATTTATTTGTTATTTTTTTATATATTTCTTTATGTATTTATATTTCTTTTTATTTATTTCTATTTATTTATTTCTTTTGTTCGTGATGTGCTAAGATTGGACAGCATGAAGCAGGATGGGCCAGTATGAAGCAGGATAACGCAAACTGATGCAGGATGATGCAGGATGATGCAGGATGATGCAGGATGATGCAGGATGATGCAGGATGATGCACGATGATGTAGGATGAAAGAGGAGGATGCGTTGTATTTATTTATTTGTTAATTTTTTATACATTTCTTTATGTATTTCTATTTCTTTTTATTTATTTCTATTTCTTTCTTTTTTTTGTTCATGATGTGCTAAGATTGGACAGCATGAAGCAGGATAGGCCAGTATGAAGCAGGATGATGCAGGATGATGCAGAATGACGCAGGATGATGCAGGATGATGCAGGATCATGCAGGATGATGCAGGATGATGCAGGATGATGCAGGATGGTGCAGGATGATGCAAGATGATGCACGGTGATGCAGGATGATGCACGATGATCTAGGATGAAAGAGGAGGATGCGTTGTGTTTATTTATTTGTTAATTTTTTATATATTTCTTTATGTATTTCTATTTCTTTTTATTTATTTCTATTTATTTATTCTTTTCTTCATGATGTGCTAAGATTGGACAGCATGAAGCAGGATGGGCCAGTATGAAGCAGGATAACGCAAACTGATGCAGGATGATGCAGGATGATGCAGGATGATGCAGGATGATGCAGGATGATGCAGGATGACGCAGGATGATGCAGGATGACGCAGGATGATGCAGGATGACGCAGGTTGATGCAGGATGATGCAGGATGATGCAGTATGATGCAGGATGATGCAGGATGATGCAGGATGATGCAGGATGATGCAGGATCATGCAGGATCATGCAGGATGATGCAGGATGATGCACGGTGATGCAGCATGATGCAGGATCATGCAGGATGATGCACGATGATGCACGATAATGCAGGATGATGAAGGATCATGCAGGATCATGCAGGATGATGCACGGTGACGCAGGATGACGCAGGATGGTGCAGGATGATGCAGGATGACGCAGGATGGTGCAGGATGATGCAGGATGATGCAGGATGATGCAGGATGATGCAGGATGATGCAGGATGATGCAGGATGATGCAGGATGATGCAGGATGATGCAGGATGATGCAGGATGATGCAGGATGATGCAGGATGCAGGATGATGCAGGATGATGCAGGATGATGCAGGATGATGCACAATGATGTAGGATGAAAGAGGAGGATGCGTTGTATTTATTTATTTGTTAATTTTTTATACATTTCTTTAGGTATTTCTATTTCTTTTTATTTATTTCTATTTCTTTCTTTCTTTTGTTCATGATGTGCTAAGATTGGACAGCATGAAGCAGGATCGGCCAGTATGAAGTAGGATAACGCAAACTGATGCAGGATGATTCAGGATGATGCAGGATGATGCAGGATGATGCAGGATGATGCAGGATGATGCACGATGATGCAGGATGATGCACGATCATGCAGGATGATGAACGGTGATGCAGCATGATGCAGGATCATGCAGGATGATGCACGATGATGCACGATGATGCAGGAAGATGAAGGCTCATGGAAGATCATGCAGGATGATGCACGGTGATGCAGGATGATGCAGGATAATGCAGGATGATGCACGGTGATGCAGGATGATGCACGATGATGTAGGATCAAAGAGGAGGATGCGTTGTATTTATTTATTTGTTAATTTTTTATACATTTCTTTATGTATTTCTAATTCTTTTTATTTATTTCTATTTCTTTCTTTCTTTTGTTCATGATGTGCTAAGATTGGACAGCATGAAGCAAGATGGGCCAGTATGAAGCAGGATAACGCAAACTGATGCAGGATGATGCAGGATGATGCAGGATGATGCAGGATGATGCAGGATGATGCAGGATGATGCAGGATGATGCAGGATGATGCAGGATGATGCAGGATGATGCAGGATGATGCAGGATGATGCAGGATGATGCAGGATGATGCAGGATGATGCAGGATGATGCACGGTGATGCAGGATGATGCACGATGATGTAGGATGAAAGAGGAGGATGCGTTGTATTTATTTATTTGTTAATTTTTTATACATTTCTTTATGTATTTCTATTTCTTTTTATTTATTTCTATTTCTTTCTTTCTTTTGTTCATGATGTGCTAAGATTGGACAGCATGAAGCAGGATCGGCCAGTATGAAGTAGGATAACGCAAAATGATGCAGGATGATGCAGGATGATGAAGGATGATGCAAGATGATGCAGGATGATGCAGGATGATATAGGATGATGCAGGATGATGCACGATGATGCACGATGATGCACGATGATGCAGGATAATGAAGGATCATGCAGGATCATGCACGGTGATGCAGGATGATGCAGGATAATGCAGGATGATGCACGGTGATGCAGGATGATGCACGATGATGTAGGATGAAAGAGGAAGATGCGTTGTATTTATTTATTTGTTAATTTTTTATACATTTCTTTATGTATTTCTAATTCTTTTTATATATTTCTATTTCTTTCTTTCTTTTGTTCATGATGTGCTAAGATTGGACAGCATGAAGCAAGATGGGCCAGTATGAAGCAGGATAACGCAAACTGATGCAGGATGATGCAGGATGATGCAGGATGATGCAGGATGATGCAGGATGATGCAGGATGATGCAGGATGATGCAGGATGATGCAGGATGATGCAGGATGATGCAGGATGATGCAGGATGATGCAGGATGATGCAGGATGATGCAGGATGATGCAGGATGATGCAGGATGATGCAGGATGATGCACGATGATCTAGGATGAAAGAGGAGGATGCGTTGTGTTTATTTATTTGTTATTTTTTTATATATTTCTTTATGTATTTATATTTCTTTTTATTTATTTATTTATTTTCTTCATGATGTGCTAAGATTGGACAGCATGAAGCAGGATGGGCCAGTATGAAGCAGGATAACGCAAACTGATGCAGGATGATGCAGGATAATGCAGGATGACGCAGGATGATGCAGGATGACGCAGGATGACGCAGGATGGTGCAGGATGTGGCAGGATGACGCAGGATGGTGCAGGATGATGCAGGATGATGCAGGATGATGCAGGATGATGCAGGATGATGCAGGATGATGCAGGATGATGCAGGATGATGCAGGATGATGCAGGATGATGCAGGATGATGCAGGATCATGCAGGATCATGCAGGATGATGCACGATCATGCAGGATGATGCACGGTGATGCAGCATGATGCAGGATCATGCAGGATGATGCACGATGATGCAGGAAGATGAAGGATCATGCAGGATCATGCAGGATGATGCACGGTGATGCAGGATGATGAAGGATAATGCAGGATGATGCACGGTGATGCAGGATGATGCACGATGATGTAGGATGAAAGAGGAGGATGCGTTGTATTTATTTATTTGTTATTTTTTTATACATTTCTTTAGGTATTTCTATTTCTTTTTATTTATTTCTATTTATTTATTTCTTTTGTTCATGATGTGCTAAGATTGGACAGCATGAAGCAGGATGGGCCAGTATGAAGCAGGATAACGCAAACTGATGCAGGATGATGCACGGTGATGCAGGATGATGCAGGATGATGCAGGATGACGCAGGATGATGCAGGATGACGCAGGATGACGCAGGATGACGCAGGATGATGCAGGATGATGCAGGTTGATGCAGGATGATGCAGGATGATGCAGTGTGATGCAGGATGATGCAGGATGATGCAGATGATGCAGGATGATGCAGGATCATGCAGGATCATGCAGGATCATGCAGGATGATGCACGGTGATGCAGCATGATGCAGGATCATGCAGGATGATGCACGATGATGCACGATAATGCAGGATGATGAAGGATCATGCAGGATCATGCAGGATGATGCACGGTGATGCAGGATGATGCAGGATAATGCAGGATGATGCAGGATGATGCAGGATGATGCAGGATGATGCAGGATGATGCAGGATGATGCAGGATGATGCAGGATGATGCAGGATGATGCAGGATGATGCAGGATGATGCAGGATGATGCAGGATGATGCAGGATGATGCACGGTGATGCAGGATGATGCACGATGATCTAGGATGAAAGAGGAGGATGCGTTGTGTTTATTTATTTGTTAATTTTTTATATATTTCTTTATGTATTTCTATTTCTTTTTATTTATTTATTTCTTTTCTTCATGATGTGCTAAGATTGGACAGCATGAAGCAGGATGGGCCAGTATGAAGCAGGATAACGCAAACTGATGCAGGATGATGCAGGATCATGCAGGATGATGCACGGTGATGCAGCATGATGCAGGATCATGCAGGATGATGCACGATGATGCACGATAATGCAGGATGATGAAGGATCATGCAGGATCATGCAGGATCATGCACGGTGATGCAGGATGATGCAGGATAATGCAGGATGATGCAGGATGATGCAGGATGATGCAGGATGATGCAGGATGATGCAGGATGATGCAGGATGATGCAGGATGATGCAGGATGATGCAGGATGATGCAGGATGATGCAGGATGATGCAGGATGATGCAGGATGATGCAGGATGATGCACGGTGATGCAGGATGATGCACGATGATCTAGGATGAAAGAGGAGGATGCGTTGTGTTTATTTATTTGTTAATTTTTTATATATTTCTTTATGTATTTCTATTTCTTTTTATTTATTTATTTCTTTTCTTCATGATGTGCTAAGATTGGACAGCATGAAGCAGGATGGGCCAGTATGAAGCAGGATAACGCAAACTGATGCAGGATGATGCAGGATGATGCAGGATGATGCAGGATGACGCAGGATGATGCAGGATGACGCAGGATGACGCAGGATGACGCAGGATGGTGCAGGATGTGGCAGGATGACGCAGGATGGTGCAGGATGATGCAGGATGATGCAGGATGATGCAGGATGATGCAGGATGTTGCAGGATGATGCAGGATGATGCAGGATGATGCAGGATGATGCAGGATGATGCAGGATGACGCAGGATGATGCAGGATGACGCAGGATGATGCAGGATGACGCAGGTTGATGCAGGATGATGCAGGATGATGCAGTATGATGCAGGATGATGCAGGATGATGCAGGATGATGCAGGATGATGCAGGATGATGCAGGATGATGCAGGATCATGCAGGATGATGCACGGTGATGCAGCATGATGCAGGATCATGCAGGATGATGCACGATGATGCACGATAATGCAGGATGATGAAGGATCATGCAGAATCATGCAGGATGATGCACGGTGATGCAGGATGGTGCAGGATAATGCAGGATGATGCAGGATGATGCAGGATGATGCAGGATGATGCAGGATGATGCAGGATGATGCAGGATGATGCAGGATGATGCAGGATGATGCAGGATGATGCAGGATCATGCAGGATCATGCAGGATCATGCAGGATCATGCAGGATGATGCAGGATCATGCAGGATGATGCACGATCATGCAGGATGATGAACGGTGATGCAGCATGATGCAGGATCATGCAGGATGATGCACGATGATGCACGATGATGCAGGAAGATGAAGGATCATGGAAGATCATGCAGGATGATGCACGGTGATGCAGGATGATGCAGGATAATGCAGGATGATGCACGGTGATGCAGGATGATGCACGATGATGTAGGATGAAAGAGGAGGATGCGTTGTATTTATTTATTTGTTAATTTTTTATACATTTCTTTATGTATTTCTATTTCTTTTTATTTATTTCTATTTCTTTCTTTTTTTTGTTCATGATGTGCTAAGATTGGACAGCATGAAGCAGGATAGGCCAGTATGAAGCAGGATGAAGCAGGATGATGCAGAATGACGCAGGATGACGCAGGATGGTGCAGGATGTGGCAGGATGACGCAGGATGGTGCAGGATGATGCAGGATGATGCAGGATGATGCAGGATGATGCAGGATGTTGCAGGATGATGCAGGATGATGCAGGATGATGCAGGATGATGCAGGATGATGCAGGATGATGAAGGATCAGGCAGGATGATGCACGATCATGCAGGATGATGAACGGTGATGCAGCATGATGCAGGATCATGCAGGATGATGCACGATGATGCACGATGATGCAGGAAGATGAAGGATCATGGAAGATCATGCAGGATGATGCACGGTGATGCAGGATGATGCAGGATAATGCAGGATGATGCAAGATGATGCACGGTGATGCAGGATGATGCACGATGATCTAGGATGAAAGAGGAGGATGCGTTGTGTTTATTTATTTGTTAATTTTTTATATATTTCTTTATGTATTTCTATTTCTTTTTATTTATTTCTATTTATTTATTCTTTTCTTCATGATGTGCTAAGATTGGACAGCATGAAGCAGGATGGGCCAGTATGAAGCAGGATAACGCAAACTGATGCAGGATGATGCAGGATGATGCAGGATGATGCAGGATGATGCAGGATGATGCAGGATGTTGCAGAATGACGCAGGATGATGCAGGATGATGCAGGATGATGCAGGATGATGCAGGATGATGCAGGATGATGCAGGATGGTGCAGGATGATGCAAGATGATGCACGGTGATGCAGGATGATGCACGATGATCTAGGATGAAAGAGGAGGATGCGTTGTGTTTATTTATTTGTTAATTTTTTATATATTTCTTTATGTATTTCTATTTCTTTTTATTGATTTCTATTTATTTATTCTTTTCTTCATGATGTGCTAAGATTGGACAGCATGAAGCAGGATGGGCCAGTATGAAGCAGGATAACGCAAACTGATGCAGGATGATGCACGATGATGATGGATGATGCAGGATGATGCAGGATGACGCAGGATGATGCAGGATGACGCAGGATGACGCAGGATGACGCAGGATGATGCAGGATGATGCAGGTTGATGCAGGATGATGCAGGATGATGCAGTATGATGCAGGATGATGCAGGATGATGCAGGATGATGCAGGATGATGCAGAATCATGCAGGATCATGCAGGATCATGCAGGATGATGCACGGTGATGCAGCATGATGCAGGATCATGCAGGATGATGCACGATGATGCACGATAATGCAGGATGATGAAGGATCATGCAGGATCATGCAGGATGATGCAGGATGATGCAGGATGATGCAGGATAATGCAGGATGATGCAGGATGATGCAGGATGATGCAGGATGATGCAGGATGATGCACGGTGATGCAGGATGATGCACGATGATGTAGGATCAAAGAGGAGGATGCGTTGTATTTATTTATTTGTTAATTTTTTATACATTTCTTTATGTATTTCTATTTCTTTTTATTTATTTATTTCTTTTCTTCATGATGTGCTAAGATTGGACAGCATGAAGCAGGATGGGCCAGTATGAAGCAGGATAACGCAAACTGATGCAGGATGATGCTGGATGATGCAGGATGATGCAGGATGACGCAGGATGATGCAGGATGACGCAGGATGACGCAGGATGACGCAGGATGGTGCAGGATGTGGCAGGATGACGCAGGATGGTGCAGGATGATGCAGGATGATGCAGGATGATGCAGGATGATGCAGGATGTTGCAGGATGATGCAGGATGATGCAGGATGATGCAGGATGATGCAGGATGATGCAGGATGATGAAGGATCATGCAGGATGATGCACGATCATGCAGGATGATGAACGGTGATGCAGCATGATGCAGGATCATGCAGGATGATGCACGATGATGCACGATGATGCAGGAAGATGAAGGATCATGGAAGATCATGCAGGATGATGCACGGTGATGCAGGATGATGCAGGATAATGCAGGATGATGCACGGTGATGCAGGATGATGCACGATGATGTAGGATCAAAGAGGAGGATGCGTTGTATTTATTTATTTGTTAATTTTTTATACATTTCTTTATGTATTTCTATTTCTTTTTATTTATTTCTATTTCTTTATTTCTTTTGTTTAAGATGTGCTAAGATTGGACAGCATGAAGCAGGATGGGCCAGTATGAAGCAGGATAACGCAAACTGATGCAGGATGATGCAGGATGATGCAGGATGATGCAGGATGATGCAGGATGACGCAGGATGATGCAGGATGACGCAGGATGACGCAGGATGACGCAGGATGATGCAGGATGACGCAGGATGACGCAGGATGACGCAGGATGGTGCAGGATGATGCAGGATGACGCAGGATGGTGCAGGATGATGCAGGATGATGCAGGATGATGCAGGATGATGCAGGATCATGCAGGATGATGCACGATGATGCACGATAATGCAGGATGATGAAGGATCATGCAGGATCATGCAGGATGATGCACGGTGATGCAGGATGATGCAGGATAATGCAGGATGATGCAGGATGATGCAGGATGATGCAGGATGATGCAGGATGATGCACGGTGATGCAGGATGATGCACGATGATGTAGGATCAAAGAGGAGGATGCGTTGTATTTATTTATTTGTTAATTTTTTATACATTTCTTTATGTATTTCTATTTCTTTTTATTTATTTATTTCTTTTCTTCATGATGTGCTAAGATTGGACAGCATGAAGCAGGATGGGCCAGTATGAAGCAGGATAACGCAAACTGATGCAGGATGATGCTGGATGATGCAGGATGATGCAGGATGACGCAGGATGATGCAGGATGACGCAGGATGACGCAGGATGACGCAGGATGGTGCAGGATGTGGCAGGATGACGCAGGATGGTGCAGGATGATGCAGGATGATGCAGGATGATGCAGGATGATGCAGGATGTTGCAGGATGATGCAGGATGATGCAGGATGATGCAGGATGATGCAGGATGATGCAGGATGATGAAGGATCATGCAGGATGATGCACGATCATGCAGGATGATGAACGGTGATGCAGCATGATGCAGGATCATGCAGGATGATGCACGATGATGCACGATGATGCAGGAAGATGAAGGATCATGGAAGATCATGCAGGATGATGCACGGTGATGCAGGATGATGCAGGATAATGCAGGATGATGCACGGTGATGCAGGATGATGCACGATGATGTAGGATCAAAGAGGAGGATGCGTTGTATTTATTTATTTGTTAATTTTTTATACATTTCTTTATGTATTTCTATTTCTTTTTATTTATTTCTATTTCTTTCTTTCTTTTGTTTAAGATGTGCTAAGATTGGACAGCATGAAGCAGGATGGGCCAGTATGAAGCAGGATAACGCAAACTGATGCAGGATGATGCAGGATGATGCAGGATGATGCAGGATGATGCAGGATGACGCAGGATGATGCAGGATGACGCAGGATGACGCAGGATGACGCAGGATGATGCAGGATGACGCAGGATGACGCAGGATGACGCAGGATGGTGCAGGATGATGCAGGATGACGCAGGATGGTGCAGGATGATGCAGGATGATGCAGGATGATGCAGGATGATGCAGGATGATGCAGGATGATGCAGGATGATGCAGGATGATGCAGGATGATGCAGGACGATGCAGGATGATGCAGGATGATGCAGGATGCAGGATGATGCTGGATGATGCAGGATGATGCAGGATGACGCAGGATGATGCAGGATGACGCAGGATGACGCAGGATGACGCAGGATGGTGCAGGATGTGGCAGGATGACGCAGGATGGTGCAGGATGATGCAGGATGATGCAGGATGATGCAGGATGATGCAGGATGTTGCAGGATGATGCAGGATGATGCAGGATGATGCAGGATGATGCAGGATGATGCAGGATGATGAAGGATCATGCAGGATGATGCACGATCATGCAGGATGATGAACGGTGATGCAGCATGATGCAGGATCATGCAGGATGATGCACGATGATGCACGATGATGCAGGAAGATGAAGGATCATGGAAGATCATGCAGGATGATGCACGGTGATGCAGGATGATGCAGGATAATGCAGGATGATGCACGGTGATGCAGGATGATGCACGATGATGTAGGATCAAAGAGGAGGATGCGTTGTATTTATTTATTTGTTAATTTTTTATACATTTCTTTATGTATTTCTATTTCTTTTTATTTATTTCTATTTCTTTCTTTCTTTTGTTTAAGATGTGCTAAGATTGGACAGCATGAAGCAGGATGGGCCAGTATGAAGCAGGATAACGCAAACTGATGCAGGATGATGCAGGATGATGCAGGATGATGCAGGATGATGCAGGATGATGCAGGATGACGCAGGATGATGCAGGATGACGCAGGATGACGCAGGATGACGCAGGATGATGCAGGATGACGCAGGATGACGCAGGATGACGCAGGATGGTGCAGGATGATGCAGGATGACGCAGGATGGTGCAGGATGATGCAGGATGATGCAGGATGATGCAGGATGATGCAGGATGATGCAGGATGATGCAGGATGATGCAGGATGATGCAGGATGATGCAGGACGATGCAGGATGATGCAGGATGATGCAGGATGCAGGATGATGCAGGATGATGCAGGATGATGCAGGATGATGCACAATGATGTAGGATGAAAGAGGAGGATGCGTTGTATTTATTTATTTGTTAATTTTTTATACATTTCTTTAGGTATTTCTATTTCTTTTTATTTATTTCTATTTCTTTCTTTCTTTTGTTCATGATGTGCTAAGATTGGACAGCATGAAGCAGGATCGGCCAGTATGAAGTAGGATAACGCAAACTGATGCAGGATGATTCAGGATGATGCAGGATGATGCAGGATGATGCAGGATGATGCAGGATGATGCAGGATGATGCACGATGATGCAGGATGATGCACGATCATGCAGGATGATGAACGGTGATGCAGCATGATGCAGGATCATGCAGGATGATGCACGATGATGCACGATGATGCAGGAAGATGAAGGATCATGGAAGATCATGCAGGATGATGCACGGTGATGCAGGATGATGCAGGATAATGCAGGATGATGCACGGTGATGCAGGATGATGCACGATGATGTAGGATCAAAGAGGAGGATGCGTTGTATTTATTTATTTGTTAATTTTTTATACATTTCTTTATGTATTTCTATTTCTTTTTATTTATTTCTATTTCTTTCTTTCTTTTGTTCATGATGTGCTAAGATTGGACAGCATGAAGCAGGATGGGCCAGTATGAAGCAGGATAACGCAAACTGATGCAGGATGATGCAGGATGATGCAGGATGATGCAGGATGACGCAGGATGATGCAGGATGACGCAGGATGACGCAGGATGACGCAGGATGATGCAGGATGACGCAGGATGACGCAGGATGACGCAGGATGGTGCAGGATGATGCAGGATGACGCAGGATGGTGCAGGATGATGCAGGATGATGCAGGATGATGCAGGATGATGCAGGATGATGCAGGATGATGCAGGATGATGCAGGATGATGCAGGATGATGCAGGATGATGCAGGATGATGCAGGATGATGCAGGATGATGCAGGATGATGCAGGATGATGCAGGATGATGCAGGATGATGCACAATGATGTAGGATGAAAGAGGAGGATGCGTTGTATTTATTTATTTGTTATTTTTTTATACATTTCTTTAGGTATTTCTATTTCTTTTTATTTATTTCTATTTCTTTCTTTCTTTTGTTCATGATGTGCTAAGATTGGACAGCATGAAGCAGGATCGGCCAGTATGAAGTAGGATAACGCAAACTGATGCAGGATGATTCAGGATGATGCAGGATGATGCAGGATGATGCAGGATGATGCAGGATGATGCAGGATGATGCACGATGATGCACGATGATGCACGATGATGCAGGATAATGAAGGATCATGCAGGATCATGCAGGATCATGCACGGTGATGCAGGATGATGCAGGATGATGAAAGATGATGCACGGTGATGCAGGATGATGCACGATGATCTAGGATGAAAGGAGAGGATGCGTTGTGTTTATTTATTTGTTATTTTTTTATATATTTCTTTATGTATTTCTATTTCTTTTTATTTATTTCTATTTATTTATTTCTTTTCTTCATGATGTGCTAATATTGGACAGCATGAAGCAGGATGGGCCAGTATGAAGCAGGATAACGCAAACTGATGCAGGATGATGCAGGATGACGCAGGATGATGGACGATGATGCAGGATGATGCAGGATGATGCACGATGATGTAGGATGAAAGAGGAGGATGCGTTGTATTTATTTATTTGTTCTTTTTTTCTACATTTCTTTATGTATTTCTATTTCTTTTTAGTTATTTCTATTTCTTTCTTTCTTTTGTTCATGATGTGTTAAGATTGGACAGCATGAAGCGGGATGGGCCAGTATGAAGGAGGATAACGCAAACTGATGCAGGATGATGCAGGATGATGCAGGATGATGCAGGATGATGCAGGATGATGCAGGATGATGCACGATGATGTAGGATGAAAGAGGAGGATGCGTTGTATTTATTTATTTGTTAATTTTTTATACATATCTTTATGTATTTCTATTTCTTTTTATTTATTTCTATTTCTTTCTTTTTTTTGTTCATGATGTGCTAAGATTGGACAGCATGAAGCAGGATAGGCCAGTATGAAGCAGGATGATGCAGGATGATGCAGAATGACGCAGGATGATGCAGGATGATGCAGGATGATGCAGGATGATGCAGGATGATGCAGGATGGTGCAGGATGATGCAAGATGATGCACGGTGATGCAGGATGATGCACGATGATCTAGGATGAAAGAGGAGGATGCGTTGTGTTTATTTATTTGTTAATTTTTTATATATTTCTTTATGTATTTCTATTTCTTTTTATTTATTTCTATTTATTTATTCTTTTCTTCATGATGTGCTAAGATTGGACAGCATGAAGCAGGATGGGCCAGTATGAAGCAGGATAACGCAAACTGATGCAGGATGATGCAGGATGATGCAGGATGATGCAGGATGATGCAGGATGACGCAGGATGATGCAGGATGACGCAGGATGATGCAGGATGACGCAGGATGATGCAGGATGACGCAGGTTGATGCAGGATGATGCAGGATGATGCAGTATGATGCAGGATGATGCAGGATGATGCAGGATCATGCAGGATGATGCAGGATCATGCAGGATGATGCAGGATCATGCAGGATGATGCACGGTGATGCAGCATGATGCAGGATCATGCAGGATGATGCACGATGATGCACGATAATGCAGGATGATGAAGGATCATGCAGGATCATGCAGGATGATGCACGGTGATGCAGGATGGTGCAGGATAATGCAGGATGATGCAGGATGATGCAGGATGATGCAGGATGATGCAGGATGATGCAGAATGATGCAGGATGATGCAGGATGATGCAGGATGATGCAGAATGATGCAGGATGATGCAGGATGATGCAGGATGATGCAGGATGATGCAGGATGATGCAGGATCATGCAGGATGATGCACGATCATGCAGGATGATGAACGGTGATGCAGCATGATGCAGGATCATGCAGGATGATGCACGATGATGCACGATGATGCAGGATGATGGAGGATGATGCAGGATGATGCAGGATGATGCAGGATGATGGAGGATGATGCAGGATGATGCAGGATGATGCACGATGATGTAGGATGAAAGAGGAGGATGCGTTGTATTTATTTATTTGTTCTTTTTTTCTACATTTCTTTATGTATTTCTATTTCTTTTTAGTTATTTCTATTTCTTACTTTCTTTTGTTCATGATGTGTTAAGATTGGACAGCATGAAGCGGGATGGGCCAGTATGAAGGAGGATAACGCAAACTGATGCAGGATGATGCAGGATGATGCAGGATGATGCAGGATGATGCAGGATGATGCAGGCTGATGCTGGATGATGCAGGATGATGCAGGATGGTGCAGGATGATGCAAGATGATGCACGGTGATGCAGGATGATGCACGATGATCTAGGATGAAAGAGGACGATGCGTTGTGTTTATTTATTTCTTATTTTTTTATATATTTCTTTATGTATTTCTATTTCTTTTTATTTATTTCTATTTATTTATTTCTTTTGTTCATGATGTGCTAAGATTGGACAGCATGAAGCAGGATGGGCCAGTATGAAGCAGGATAACGCAAACTGATGCAGGATGATGCAGGATGATGCAGGATGATGCAGGATGATGCAGGATGATGCACGATGATGTAGGATGAAAGAGGAGGATGCGTTGTATTTATTTATTTGTTAATTTTTTATACATTTCTTTATGTATTTCTATTTCTTTTTATTTATTTCTATTTCTTTCTTTTTTTTGTTCATGATGTGCTAAGATTGGACAGCATGAAGCAGGATAGGCCAGTATGAAGCAGGATGATGCAGGATGATGCAGAATGACGCAGGATGATGCAGGATGATGCAGGATGATGCAGGATGGTGCAGGATGATGCAAGATGATGCACGGTGATGCAGGATGATGCACGATGATCTAGGATGAAAGAGGAGGATGCGTTGTGTTTATTTATTTGTTAATTTTTTATATATTTCTTTATGTATTTCTATTTCTTTTTATTTATTTCTATTTATTTATTCTTTTCTTCATGATGTGCTAAGATTGGACAGCATGAAGCAGGATGGGCCAGTATGAAGCAGGATAACGCAAACTGATGCAGGATGATGCAGGATGATGCAGGATGATGCAGGATGATGCAGGATGACGCAGGATGATGCAGGATGACGCAGGATGATGCAGGATGACGCAGGATGACGCAGGATAACGCAGGATGGTGCAGGATGATGCAGGATGACGCAGGATGGTGCAGGATGATGCAGGATGATGCAGGATGATGCAGGATGATGCAGGATGATGCAGGATGATGCAGGATGATGCAGGATGATGCAGGATGATGCAGGATAATGCAGGATGATGCAGGATGATGCAGGATGATGCAGGATGATGCAGGATGATGCAGGATGATGCAGGATGATGCACAATGATGTAGGATGAAAGAGGAGGATGCGTTGTATTTATTTATTTGTTAATTTTTTATACATTTCTTTAGGTATTTCTATTTCTTTTTATTTATTTCTATTTCTTTCTTTCTTTTGTTCATGATGTGCTAAGATTGGACAGCATGAAGCAGGATGGGCCAGTATGAAGCAGGATAACGCAAACTGATGCAGGATGATGCAGGATGATGCAGGATGATGCAGGATGATGCAGGATGACGCAGGATGATGCAGGATGACGCAGGATGACGCAGGATGACGCAGGATGATGCAGGATGATGCAGGTTGATGCAGGATGATGCAGGATGATGCAGGATGATGCAGGATGATGCAGGATGATGCAGGATCATGCAGGATCATGCAGGATCATGCAGGATGATGCACGGTGATGCAGGATCATGCAGGATCATGCAGGATGATGCACGGTGATGCAGCATGATGCAGGATCATGCAGGATGATGCACGATGATGCACGATAATGCAGGATGATGAAGGATCATGCAGGATCATGCAGGATGATGCACGGTGACGCAGGATGGTGCAGGATGATGCAGGATGACGCAGGATGGTGCAGGATGATGCAGGATGATGCAGGATGATGCAGGATGATGCAGGATGATGCAGGATGATGCAGGATGATGCAGGATGATGCAGGATGATGCAGGATGATGCAGGATGATGCAGGATGATGCAGGATGATGCAGGATGATGCAGGATGATGCAGGATGATGCAGGATGATGCAGGATGCAGGATGATGCAGGATGATGCAGGATGATGCAGGATGATGCACAATGATGTAGGATGAAAGAGGAGGATGCGTTGTATTTATTTATTTGTTAATTTTTTATACATTTCTTTAGGTATTTCTATTTCTTTTTATTTATTTCTATTTCTTTCTTTCTTTTGTTCATGATGTGCTAAGATTGGACAGCATGAAGCAGGATCGGCCAGTATGAAGTAGGATAACGCAAACTGATGCAGGATGATTCAGGATGATGCAGGATGATGCAGGATGATGCAGGATGATGCAGGATGATGCACGATGATGCAGGATGATGCACGATCATGCAGGATGATGAACGGTGATGCAGCATGATGCAGGATCATGCAGGATGATGCACGATGATGCACGATGATGCAGGAAGATGAAGGATCATGGAAGATCATGCAGGATGATGCACGGTGATGCAGGATGATGCAGGATAATGCAGGATGATGCACGGTGATGCAGGATGATGCACGATGATGTAGGATCAAAGAGGAGGATGCGTTGTATTTATTTATTTGTTAATTTTTTATACATTTCTTTATGTATTTCTATTTCTTTTTATTTATTTCTATTTCTTTCTTTCTTTTGTTCATGATGTGCTAAGATTGGACAGCATGAAGCAGGATGGGCCAGTATGAAGCAGGATAACGCAAACTGATGCAGGATGATGCAGGATGATGCAGGATGATGCAGGATGACGCAGGATGATGCAGGATGACGCAGGATGACGCAGGATGACGCAGGATGATGCAGGATGACGCAGGATGACGCAGGATGACGCAGGATGGTGCAGGATGATGCAGGATGACGCAGGATGGTGCAGGATGATGCAGGATGATGCAGGATGATGCAGGATGATGCAGGATGATGCAGGATGATGCAGGATGATGCAGGATGATGCAGGATGATGCAGGATGATGCAGGATGATGCAGGATGATGCAGGATGATGCAGGATGATGCACAATGATGTAGGATGAAAGAGGAGGATGCGTTGTATTTATTTATTTGTTATTTTTTTATACATTTCTTTAGGTATTTCTATTTCTTTTTATTTATTTCTATTTCTTTCTTTCTTTTGTTCATGATGTGCTAAGATTGGACAGCATGAAGCAGGATCGGCCAGTATGAAGTAGGATAACGCAAACTGATGCAGGATGATTCAGGATGATGCAGGATGATGCAGGATGATGCAGGATGATGCAGGATGATGCACGATGATGCACGATGATGCACGATGATGCAGGATAATGAAGGATCATGCAGGATCATGCAGGATCATGCACGGTGATGCAGGATCATGCAGGATGATGAAAGATGATGCACGGTGATGCAGGATGATGCACGATGATCTAGGATGAAAGAGGAGGATGCGTTGTGTTTATTTATTTGTTATTTTTTTATATATTTCTTTATGTATTTCTATTTCTTTTTATTTATTTCTATTTATTTATTTCTTTTCTTCATGATGTGCTAATATTGGACAGCATGAAGCAGGATGGGCCAGTATGAAGCAGGATAACGCAAACTGATGCAGGATGATGCAGGATGACGCAGGATGATGGACGATGATGCAGGATGATGCAGGATGATGCACGATGATGTAGGATGAAAGAGGAGGATGCGTTGTATTTATTTATTTGTTCTTTTTTTCTACATTTCTTTATGTATTTCTATTTCTTTTTAGTTATTTCTATTTCTTTCTTTCTTTTGTTCATGATGTGTTAAGATTGGACAGCATGAAGCGGGATGGGCCAGTATGAAGGAGGATAACGCAAACTGATGCAGGATGATGCAGGATGATGCAGGATGATGCAGGATGATGCAGGATGATGCAGGATGATGCAGGATGATGCAGGCTGATGCTGGATGATGCAGGATGATGCAGGATGGTGCAGGATGATGCAAGATGATGCACGGTGATGCAGGATGATGCACGATGATCTAGGATGAAAGAGGACGATGCGTTGTGTTTATTTATTTGTTATTTTTTTATATATTTCTTTATGTATTTCTATTTCTTTTTATTTATTTCTATTTATTTATTTCTTTTGTTCGTGATGTGCTAAGATTGGACAGCATGAAGCAGGATGGGCCAGTATGAAGCAGGATAACGCAAACTGATGCAGGATGATGCAGGATGATGCAGGATGATGCAGGATGATGCAGGATGATGCAGGATGATGCAGGATGATGCACGATGATGTAGGATGAAAGAGGAGGATGCGTTGTATTTATTTATTTGTTAATTTTTTATACATTTCTTTATGTATTTCTATTTCTTTTTATTTATTTCTATTTCTTTCTTTTTTTTGTTCATGATGTGCTAAGATTGGACAGCATGAAGCAGGATAGGCCAGTATGAGGCAGGATGATGCAGGATGATGCAGAATGACGCAGGATGATGCAGGATGATGCAGGATGATGCAGGATGATGCAGGATGATGCAGGATGATGCAGGATGGTGCAGGATGATGCAAGATGATGCACGGTGATGCAGGATGATGCACGATGATCTAGGATGAAAGAGGAGGATGCGTTGTGTTTATTTATTTGTTATTTTTTTATATATTTCTTTATGTATTTCTATTTCTTTTTATTTATTTCTATTTATTTATTTCTTTTCTTCATGATGTGCTAATATTGGACAGCATGAAGCAGGATGGGCCAGTATGAAGCAGGATAACGCAAACTGATGCAGGATGATGCAGGATGACGCAGGATGATGGACGATGATGCAGGATGATGCAGGATGATGCACGATGATGTAGGATGAAAGAGGAGGATGCGTTGTATTTATTTATTTGTTCTTTTTTTCTACATTTCTTTATGTATTTCTATTTCTTTTTAGTTATTTCTATTTCTTTCTTTCTTTTGTTCATGATGTGTTAAGATTGGACAGCATGAAGCGGGATGGGCCAGTATGAAGGAGGATAACGCAAACTGATGCAGGATGATGCAGGATGATGCAGGATGATGCAGGATGATGCAGGATGATGCAGGATGATGCAGGCTGATGCTGGATGATGCAGGATGATGCAGGATGGTGCAGGATGATGCAAGATGATGCACGGTGATGCAGGATGATGCACGATGATCTAGGATGAAAGAGGACGATGCGTTGTGTTTATTTATTTGTTATTTTTTTATATATTTCTTTATGTATTTCTATTTCTTTTTATTTATTTCTATTTATTTATTTCTTTTGTTCGTGATGTGCTAAGATTGGACAGCATGAAGCAGGATGGGCCAGTATGAAGCAGGATAACGCAAACTGATGCAGGATGATGCAGGATGATGCAGGATGATGCAGGATGATGCAGGATGATGCAGGATGATGCAGGATGATGCACGATGATGTAGGATGAAAGAGGAGGATGCGTTGTATTTATTTATTTGTTAATTTTTTATACATTTCTTTATGTATTTCTATTTCTTTTTATTTATTTCTATTTCTTTCTTTTTTTTGTTCATGATGTGCTAAGATTGGACAGCATGAAGCAGGATAGGCCAGTATGAGGCAGGATGATGCAGGATGATGCAGAATGACGCAGGATGATGCAGGATGATGCAGGATGATGCAGGATGATGCAGGATGATGCAGGATGATGCAGGATGGTGCAGGATGATGCAAGATGATGCACGGTGATGCAGGATGATGCACGATGATCTAGGATGAAAGAGGAGGATGCGTTGTGTTTATTTATTTGTTAATTTTTTATATATTTCTTTATGTATTTCTATTTCTTTTTATTTATTTCTATTTATTTATTCTTTTCTTCATGATGTGCTAAGATTGGACAGCATGAAGCAGGATGGGCCAGTATGAAGCAGGATAACGCAAACTGATGCAGGATGATGCAGGATGATGCAGGATGATGCAGGATGATGCAGGATGATGCAGGAAGACGCAGGATGATGCAGGATGACGCAGGATGATGCAGGATGACGCAGGTTGATGCAGGATGATGCAGGATGATGCAGTATGATGCAGTATGATGCAGGATGATGCAGGATGATGCAGGATCATGCAGGATCATGCAGGATCATGCAGGATGATGCAGGATCATGCAGGATGATGCACGGTGATGCAGCATGATGCAGGATCATGCAGGATGATGCACGATGATGCACGATAATGCAGGATGATGAAGGATCATGCAGGATCATGCAGGATGATGCACGGTGATGCAGGATGGTGCAGGATAATGCAGGATGATGCAGGATGATGCAGGATGATGCAGGATGATGCAGGATGATGCAGAATGATGCAGGATGATGCAGGATGATGCAGGATGATGCAGGATGATGCAGGATGATGCAGGATGATGCAGAATGATGCAGGATGATGCAGGATGATGCAGGATCATGCAGGATGATGCACGATCATGCAGGATGATGAACGGTGATGCAGCATGATGCAGGATCATGCAGGATGATGCACGATGATGCACGATGATGCAGGATGATGGAGGATGATGCAGGATGATGCAGGATGATGCAGGATGATGGAGGATGATGCAGGATGATGCAGGATGATGCACGATGATGTAGGATGAAAGAGGAGGATGCGTTGTATTTATTTATTTGTTCTTTTTTTCTACATTTCTTTATGTATTTCTATTTCTTTTTAGTTATTTCTATTTCTTACTTTCTTTTGTTCATGATGTGTTAAGATTGGACAGCATGAAGCGGGATGGGCCAGTATGAAGGAGGATAACGCAAACTGATGCAGGATGATGCAGGATGATGCAGGATGATGCAGGATGATGCAGGATGATGCAGGCTGATGCTGGATGATGCAGGATGACGCAGGATGGTGCAGGATGATGCAAGATGATGCACGGTGATGCAGGATGATGCACGATGATCTAGGATGAAAGAGGACGATGCGTTGTGTTTATTTATTTCTTAATTTTTTATATATTTCTTTATGTATTTCTATTTCTTTTTATTTATTTCTATTTATTTATTTCTTTTGTTCATGATGTGCTAAGATTGGACAGCATGAAGCAGGATGGGCCAGTATGAAGCAGGATAACGCAAACTGATGCAGGATGATGCAGGATGATGCAGGATGATGCACGATGATGTAGGATGAAAGAGGAGGATGCGTTGTATTTATTTATTTGTTAATTTTTTATACATTTCTTTATGTATTTCTATTTCTTTTTATTTATTTCTATTTCTTTCTTTTTTTTGTTCATGATGTGCTAAGATTGGACAGCATGAAGCAGGATAGGCCAGTATGAAGCAGGATGATGCAGGATGATGCAGAATGACGCAGGATGATGCAGGATGATGCAGGATGATGCAGGATGATGCAGGATGGTGCAGGATGATGCAAGATGATGCACGGTGATGCAGGATGATGCACGATGATCTAGGATGAAAGAGGAGGATGCGTTGTGTTTATTTATTTGTTATTTTTTTATATATTTCTTTATGTATTTCTATTTCTTTTTATTTATTTCTATTTATTTATTCTTTTCTTCATGATGTGCTAAGATTGGACAGCATGAAGCAGGATGGGCCAGTATGAAGCAGGATAACGCAAACTGATGCAGGATGATGCAGGATGATGCAGGATGATGCAGGATGATGCAGGATGATGCAGGATGATGCAGGATGACGCAGGATGATGCAGGATGACGCAGGATGATGCAGGATGACGCAGAATGACGCAGGATGACGCAGGATGGTGCAGGATGATGCAGGATGACGCAGGATGGTGCAGGATGATGCAGGATGATGCAGGATGATGCAGGATGATGCAGGATGATGCAGGATGATGCAGGATGATGCAGGATGATGCAGGATGATGCAGGATGATGCAGGATGATGCAGGATGATGCAGGATGATGTAGGATGATGCAGGATGATGCAGGATGATGCACAATGATGTAGGATGAAAGAGGAGGATGCGTTGTATTTATTTATTTGTTAATTTTTTATACATTTCTTTAGGTATTTCTATTTCTTTTTATTTATTTCTATTTCTTTCTTTCTTTTGTTCATGATGTGCTAAGATTGGACAGCATGAAGCAGGATGGGCCAGTATGAAGCAGGATAACGCAAACTGATGCAGGATGATGCAGGATGATGCAGGATGATGCAGGATGACGCAGGATGATGCAGGATGACGCAGGATGACGCAGGATGACGCAGGATGATGCAGGATGATGCAGGTTGATGCAGGATGATGCAGGATGATGCAGTATGATGCAGGATGATGCAGGATGATGCAGGATGATGCAGGATGATGCAGGATCATGCAGGATCATGCAGGATCATGCAGGATGATGCACGGTGATGCAGCATGATGCAGGATCATGCAGGATGATGCACGATGATGCACGATAATGCAGGATGATGAAGGATCATGCAGGATCATGCAGGATGATGCACGGTGACGCAGGATGACGCAGGATGGTGCAGGATGATGCAGGATGACGCAGGATGGTGCAGGATGATGCAGGATGATGCAGGATGATGCAGGATGATGCAGGATGATGCAGGATGATGCAGGATGATGCAGGATGATGCAGGATGATGCAGGATGATCCAGGATGATGCAGGATGATGCAGGATGCAGGATGATGCAGGATGATGCAGGATGATGCAGGATGATGCACAATGATGTAGGATGAAAGAGGAGGATGCGTTGTATTTATTTATTTGTTAATTTTTTATACATTTCTTTAGGTATTTCTATTTCTTTTTATTTATTTCTATTTCTTTCTTTCTTTTGTTCATGATGTGCTAAGATTGGACAGCATGAAGCAGGATCGGCCAGTATGAAGTAGGATAACGCAAACTGATGCAGGATGATTCAGGATGATGCAGGATGATGCAGGATGATGCAGGATGATGCAGGATGATGCACGATGATGCAGGATGATGCACGATCATGCAGGATGATGAACGGTGATGCAGCATGATGCAGGATCATGCAGGATGATGCACGATGATGCACGATGATGCAGGAAGATGAAGGATCATGGAAGATCATGCAGGATGATGCACGGTGATGCAGGATGATGCAGGATAATGCAGGATGATGCACGGTGATGCAGGATGATGCACGATGATGTAGGATCAAAGAGGAGGATGCGTTGTATTTATTTATTTGTTAATTTTTTATACATTTCTTTATGTATTTCTATTTCTTTTTATTTATTTCTATTTCTTTCTTTCTTTTGTTCATGATGTGCTAAGATTGGACAGCATGAAGCAGGATGGGCCAGTATGAAGCAGGATAACGCAAACTGATGCAGGATGATGCAGGATGACGCAGGATGATGCAGGATGACGCAGGATGATGCAGGATGACGCAGGATGACGCAGGATGACGCAGGATGATGCAGGATGACGCAGGATGACGCAGGATGACGCAGGATGGTGCAGGATGATGCAGGATGACGCAGGATGGTGCAGGATGATGCAGGATGATGCAGGATGATGCAGGATGATGCAGGATGATGCAGGATGATGCAGGATGATGCAGGATGATGCAGGATGATGCAGGATGATGCAGGATGATGCAGGATGATGCAGGATGATGCAGGATGATGCAGGATGATGCAGGATGATGCACAATGATGTAGGATGAAAGAGGAGGATGCGTTGTATTTATTTATTTGTTAATTTTTTATACATTTCTTTAGGTATTTCTATTTCTTTTTATTTATTTCTATTTATTTCTTTCTTTTGTTCATGATGTGCTAAGATTGGACAGCATGAAGCAGGATCGGCCAGTATGAAGTAGGATAACGCAAACTGATGCAGGATGATTCAGGATGATGCAGGATGATGCAGGATGATGCAGGATGATGCAGGAAGATGCAGGATGATGCACGATGATGCACGATGATGCACGATGATGCAGGATAATGAAGGATCATGCAGGATCATGCAGGATCATGCACGGTGATGCAGGATGATGCAGGATGATGCAAGATGATGCACGGTGATGCAGGATGATGCACGATGATCTAGGATGAAAGAGGAGGATGCGTTGTGTTTATTTATTTGTTATTTTTTGATATATTTCTTTATGTATTTCTATTTCTTTTTATTTATTTCTATTTATTTATTTATTTTCTTCATGATGTGCTAATATTGGACAGCATGAAGCAGGATGGGCCAGTATGAAGCAGGATAACGCAAACTGATGCAGGATGATGCAGGATGACGCAGGATGATGGAGGATGATGCAGGATGATGCAGGATGATGCACGATGATGTAGGATGAAAGAGGAGGATGCGTTGTATTTATTTATTTGTTCTTTTTTTCTACATTTCTTTATGTATTTCTATTTCTTTTTAGTTATTTCTATTTCTTTCTTTTTTTGTTCATGATGTGTTAAGATTGGACAGCATGAAGCGGGATGGGCCAGTATGAAGGAGGATAACGCAAACTGATGCAGGATGATGCAGGATGATGCAGGATGATGCAGGATGATGCAGGATGATGCAGGATGATGCAGGCTGATGCTGGATGATGCAGGATGATGCAGGATGGTGCAGGATGATGCAAGATGATGCACGGTGATGCAGGATGATGCACGATGATCTAGGATGAAAGAGGACGATGCGTTGTGTTTATTTATTTGTTATTTTTTTATATATTTCTTTATGTATTTCTATTTCTTTTTATTTATTTCTATTTATTTATTTCTTTTGTTCGTGATGTGCTAAGATTGGACAGCATGAAGCAGGATGGGCCAGTATGAAGCAGGATAACGCAAACTGATGCAGGATGATGCAGGATGATGCAGGATGATGCAGGATGATGCAGGATGATGCAGGATGATGCACGATGATGTAGGATGAAAGAGGAGGATGCGTTGTATTTATTTATTTGTTAATTTTTTATACATTTCTTTATGTATTTCTATTTCTTTTTATTTATTTATATTTCTTTCTTTTTTTTGTTCATGATGTGCTAAGATTGGACAGCATGAAGCAGGATAGGCCAGTATGAAGCAGGATGATGCAGGATGATGCAGAATGACGCAGGATGATGCAGGATGATGCAGGATGATGCAGGATGATGCAGGATGATGCAGGATGATGCAGGATGATGCAGGATGATGCAGGATGATGCAGGATGATGCAGGATGATGCAGGATGATGCAGGATGATGCAGGATGATGCACAATGATGTAGGATGAAAGAGGAGGATGCGTTGTATTTATTTATTTGTTAATTTTTTATACATTTCTTTAGGTATTTCTATTTCTTTTTATTTATTTCTATTTCTTTCTTTCTTTTGTTCATGATGTGCTAAGATTGGACAGCATGAAGCAGGATGGGCCAGTATGAAGCAGGATAACGCAAACTGATGCAGGATGATGCAGGATGATGCAGGATGATGCAGGATGATGCAGGATGACGCAGGATGATGCAGGATGACGCAGGATGACGCAGGATGACGCAGGATGATGCAGGATGATGCAGGTTGATGCAGGATGATGCAGGATGATGCAGTATGATGCAGGATGATGCAGGATGATGCAGGATGATGCAGGATGATGCAGGATGATGCAGGATCATGCAGGATCATGCAGGATGATGCACGGTGATGCAGCATGATGCAGGATCATGCAGGATGATGCACGATGATGCACGATAATGCAGGATGATGAAGGATCATGCAGGATCATGCAGGATGATGCACGGTGACGCAGGATGACGCAGGATGGTGCAGGATGATGCAGGATGATGCAGGATGATGCAGGATGATGCAGGATGATGCAGGATGATGCAGGATGATGCAGGATGATGCAGGATGATGCAGGATGATGCAGGATGCAGGATGATGCAGGATGATGCAGGATGATGCAGGATGATGCACAATGATGTAGGATGAAAGAGGAGGATGCGTTGTATTTATTTATTTGTTAATTTTTTATACATTTCTTTAGGTATTTCTATTTCTTTTTATTTATTTCTATTTCTTTCTTTCTTTTGTTCATGATGTGCTAAGATTGGACAGCATGAAGCAGGATCGGCCAGTATGAAGTAGGATAACGCAAACTGATGCAGGATGATTCAGGATGATGCAGGATGATGCAGGATGATGCAGGATGATGCAGGATGATGCACGATGATGCAGGATGATGCACGATCATGCAGGATGATGAACGGTGATGCAGCATGATGCAGGATCATGCAGGATGATGCACGATGATGCACGATGATGCAGGAAGATGAAGGATCATGGAAGATCATGCAGGATGATGCACGGTGATGCAGGATGATGCAGGATAATGCAGGATGATGCACGGTGATGCAGGATGATGCACGATGATGTAGGATCAAAGAGGAGGATGCGTTGTATTTATTTATTTGTTAATTTTTTATACATTTCTTTATGTATTTCTATTTCTTTTTATTTATTTCTATTTCTTTCTTTCTTTTGTTCATGATGTGCTAAGATTGGACAGCATGAAGCAGGATGGGCCAGTATGAAGCAGGATAACGCAAACTGATGCAGGATGATGCAGGATGACGCAGGATGATGCAGGATGACGCAGGATGATGCAGGATGACGCAGGATGACGCAGGATGACGCAGGATGATGCAGGATGACGCAGGATGACGCAGGATGACGCAGGATGGTGCAGGATGATGCAGGATGACGCAGGATGGTGCAGGATGATGCAGGATGATGCAGGATGATGCAGGATGATGCAGGATGATGCAGGATGATGCAGGATGATGCAGGATGATGCAGGATGATGCAGGATGATGCAGGATGATGCAGGATGATGCAGGATGATGCAGGATGATGCAGGATGATGCACAATGATGTAGGATGAAAGAGGAGGATGCGTTGTATTTATTTATTTGTTAATTTTTTATACATTTCTTTAGGTATTTCTATTTCTTTTTATTTATTTCTATTTATTTCTTTCTTTTGTTCATGATGTGCTAAGATTGGACAGCATGAAGCAGGATCGGCCAGTATGAAGTAGGATAACGCAAACTGATGCAGGATGATTCAGGATGATGCAGGATGATGCAGGATGATGCAGGATGATGCAGGATGATGCAGGATGATGCACGATGATGCACGATGATGCACGATGATGCAGGATAATGAAGGATCATGCAGGATCATGCAGGATCATGCACGGTGATGCAGGATGATGCAGGATGATGCAAGATGATGCACGGTGATGCAGGATGATGCACGATGATCTAGGATGAAAGAGGAGGATGCGTTGTGTTTATTTATTTGTTATTTTTTGATATATTTCTTTATGTATTTCTATTTCTTTTTATTTATTTCTATTTATTTATTTATTTTCTTCATGATGTGCTAATATTGGACAGCATGAAGCAGGATGGGCCAGTATGAAGCAGGATAACGCAAACTGATGCAGGATGATGCAGGATGACGCAGGATGATGGAGGATGATGCAGGATGATGCAGGATGATGCACGATGATGTAGGATGAAAGAGGAGGATGCGTTGTATTTATTTATTTGTTCTTTTTTTCTACATTTCTTTATGTATTTCTATTTCTTTTTAGTTATTTCTATTTCTTTCTTTCTTTTGTTCATGATGTGTTAAGATTGGACAGCATGAAGCGGGATGGGCCAGTATGAAGGAGGATAACGCAAACTGATGCAGGATGATGCAGGATGATGCAGGATGATGCAGGATGATGCAGGATGATGCAGGCTGATGCTGGATGATGCAGGATGATGCAGGATGGTGCAGGATGATGCAAGATGATGCACGGTGATGCAGGATGATGCACGATGATCTAGGATGAAAGAGGACGATGCGTTGTGTTTATTTATTTGTTATTTTTTTATATATTTCTTTATGTATTTCTATTTCTTTTTATTTATTTCTATTTATTTATTTCTTTTGTTCGTGATGTGCTAAGATTGGACAGCATGAAGCAGGATGGGCCAGTATGAAGCAGGATAACGCAAACTGATGCAGGATGATGCAGGATGATGCAGGATGATGCAGGATGATGCAGGATGATGCAGGATGATGCAGGATGATGCACGATGATGTAGGATGAAAGAGGAGGATGCGTTGTATTTATTTATTTGTTAATTTTTTATACATTTCTTTATGTATTTCTATTTCTTTTTATTTATTTATATTTCTTTCTTTTTTTTGTTCATGATGTGCTAAGATTGGACAGCATGAAGCAGGATAGGCCAGTATGAAGCAGGATGATGCAGGATGATGCAGAATGACGCAGGATGATGCAGGATGATGCAGGATGATGCAGGATGATGCAGGATGATGCAGGATGATGCAGGATGATGCAGGATGGTGCAGGATGATGCAAGATGATGCACGGTGATGCAGGATGATGCACGATGATCTAGGATGAAAGAGGAGGATGCGTTGTGTTTATTTATTTGTTAATTTTTTATATATTTCTTTATGTATTTCTATTTCTTTTTATTTATTTCTATTTATTTATTCTTTTCTTCATGATGTGCTAAGATTGGACAGCATGAAGCAGGATGGGCCAGTATGAAGCAGGATAACGCAAACTGATGCAGGATGATGCAGGATGATGCAGGATGATGCAGGATGATGCAGGATGATGCAGGATGATGCAGAATGATGCAGGATGATGCAGGATGATGCAGGATGATGAAGGATGATGCAGGATGATGCAGGATGATGCAGGATGATGCAGGATGATGCAGGATGATGCAGGATGATGCACGATCATGCAGGATGATGAACGGTGATGCAGCATGATGCAGGATCATGCAGGATGATGCACGATGATGCACGATGATGCAGGATGATGGAGGATGATGCAGGATGATGCAGGATGATGCAGGATGATGGAGGATGATGCAGGATGATGCAGGATGATGCACGATGATGTAGGATGAAAGAGGAGGATGCGTTGTATTTATTTATTTGTTCTTTTTTTCTACATTTCTTTATGTATTTCTATTTCTTTTTAGTTATTTCTATTTCTTACTTTCTTTTGTTCATGATGTGTTAAGATTGGACAGCATGAAGCGGGATGGGCCAGTATGAAGGAGGATAACGCAAACTGATGCAGGATGATGCAGGATGATGCAGGATGATGCAGGATGATGCAGGCTGATGCTGGATGATGCAGGATGATGCAGGATGGTGCAGGATGATGCAAGATGATGCACGGTGATGCAGGATGATGCACGATGATGTAGGATGAAAGAGGACGATGCGTTGTATTTATTTATTTGTTAATTTTTTATACATTTTTTTTATGTATTTCTATTTCTTTTTATTTATTTCTATTTCTTTCTTTCTTTTGTTCATGATGTGCTAAGATTGGACAGCATGAAGCAGGATAGGCCAGTATCAAGCAGGATAACGCAAACTGATGCAGGATGATGCAGGATGATGCAGGATGATGCAGGATGATGCAGGATGATGCAGGATGATGCAGGATGATGCAGGATGATGCAGGATGATGCAGGATGATGCAGGATGATGCAGGATGATGCACGATGATGTAGGATGAAAGAGGAGGATGCGTTGTATTTATTTATTTGTTCTTTTTTTCTTCATTTCTTTATGTATTTCTATTTCTTTTTAGTTATTTCTATTTCTTTCTTTCTTTTGTTCATGATGTGTTAAGATTGGACAGCATGAAGCGGGATGGGCCAGTATGAAGGAGGATAACGCAAACTGATGCAGGATGATGCAGGATGATGCAGGATGATGCAGGCTGATGCTGGATGATGCAGGATGATGCAGGATGGTGCAGGATGATGCAAGATGATGCACCGTGATGCAGGATGATGCGCGATGATCTAGGATGAAAGAGGACGATGCGTTGTGTTTATTTATTTGTTAATTTTTTATATATTTCTTTATGTATTTCTATTTCTTTTTATTTATTTCTATTTCTTACTTTCTTTTGTTCATGATGTGTTAAGATTGGACAGCATGAAGCGGGATGGGCCAGTATGAAGGAGGATAACGCAAACTGATGCAGGATGATGCAGGATGATGCAGGATGATGCAGGATGATGCAGGCTGATGCTGGATGATGCAGGATGATGCAGGATGGTGCAGGATGATGCAAGATGATGCACGGTGATGCAGGATGATGCACGATGATGTAGGATGAAAGAGGACGATGCGTTGTATTTATTTATTTGTTAATTTTTTATACATTTTTTTTATGTATTTCTATTTCTTTTTATTTATTTCTATTTCTTTCTTTCTTTTGTTCATGATGTGCTAAGATTGGACAGCATGAAGCAGGATAGGCCAGTATGAAGCAGGATAACGCAAACTGATGCAGGATGATGCAGGATGATGCAGGATGATGCAGGATGATGCAGGATGATGCAGGATGATGCAGGATGATGCAGGATGATGCAGGATGATGCAGGATGATGCAGGATGATGCACGATGATGTAGGATGAAAGAGGAGGATGCGTTGTATTTATTTATTTGTTCTTTTTTTCTTCATTTCTTTATGTATTTCTATTTCTTTTTAGTTATTTCTATTTCTTTCTTTCTTTTGTTCATGATGTGTTAAGATTGGACAGCATGAAGCGGGATGGGCCAGTATGAAGGAGGATAACGCAAACTGATGCAGGATGATGCAGGATGATGCAGGATGATGCAGGATGATGCAGGCTGATGCTGGATGATGCAGGATGATGCAGGATGGTGCAGGATGATGCAAGATGATGCACGGTGATGCAGGATGATGCGCGATGATCTAGGATGAAAGAGGACGATGCGTTGTGTTTATTTATTTGTTAATTTTTTATATATTTCTTTATGTATTTCTATTTCTTTTTATTTATTTCTATTTATTTATTTATTTTGTTCATGATGTGCTAAGATTGGACAGCATGAAGCAGGATGGGCCAGTATGAAGCAGGATAACGCAAACTGATGCAGGATGATGCAGGATGATGCAGGATGATGCAGGATGATGCAGGATGACGCAGGATGACGCAGGATGGTGCAGGATGTGGCAGGATGACGCAGGATGACGCAGGATGGTGCAGGATGATGCAGGATGACGCAGGATGGTGCAGGATGATGCAGGATGATGCAGGATGATGCAGGATGATGCAGGATGATGCAGGATGATGCAGGATGATGCAGGATGATGCAGGATGATGCAGGATGATGCAGGATGATGCAGGATGATGCAGGATGATGCAGGATGATGCAGGATGATGCAGGATGATGCAGGATGATGCACAATGATGTAGGATGAAAGAGGAGGATGCGTTGTATTTATTTATTTGTTATTTTTTTATACATTTCTTTAGGTATTTCTATTTCTTTTTATTTATTTCTATTTCTTTCTTTCTTTTGTTCATGATGTGCTAAGATTGGACAGCATGAAGCAGGATGGGCCAGTATGAAGCAGGATAACGCAAACTGATGCAGGATGATGCAGGATGATGCAGGATGATGCAGGATGATGCAGGATGATGCAGGATGATGCAGGATGACGCAGGATGATGCAGGATGACGCAGGATGACGCAGGATGACGCAGGATGACGCAGGATGATGCAGGATGACGCAGGTTGATGCAGGATGATGCAGGATGATGCAGTATGATGCAGGATGATGCAGGATGATGCAGGATGATGCAGGATCATGAAGGATCATGCAGGATCATGCAGGATGATGCACGGTGATGCAGCATGATGCAGGATCATGCAGGATGATGCACGATGATGCACGATAATGCAGGATGATGAAGGATCATGCAGGATCATGCAGGATGATGCACGGTGATGCAGGATGATGCAGGATAATGCAGGATGATGCAGGATGATGCAGGATGATGCAGGATGATGCAGGATGATGCAGGATGATGCAGGATGATGCAGGATGATGCAGGATGATGCAGGATGATGCAGGATGATGCAGGATGATGCAGGATGATGCAGGATGATGCAGGATGATGCACGGTGATGCAGGATGATGCACGATGATCTAGGATGAAAGAGGAGGATGCGTTGTGTTTATTTATTTGTTAATTTTTTATATATTTCTTTATGTATTTCTATTTCTTTTTATTTATTTATTTCTTTTCTTCATGATGTGCTAAGATTAGACAGCATGAAGCAGGATGGGCCAGTATGAAGCAGGATAACGCAAACTGATGCAGGATGATGCAGGATGATGCAGGATGATGCAGGATGACGCAGGATGATGCAGGATGACGCAGGATGACGCAGGATGATACACGATCATGCAGGATGATGAACGGTGATGCAGCATGATGCAGGATCATGCAGGATGATGCACGATGATGCACGATGATGCACGATGATGCAGGAAGATGAAGGATCATGGAAGATCATGCAGGATCATGCACGGTGATGCAGGATGATGCAGGATAATGCAGGATGATGCACGGTGATGCAGGATGATGCACGATGATGTAGGATCAAAGAGGAGGATGCGTTGTATTTATTTATTTGTTAATTTTTTATACATTTCTTTATGTATTTCTATTTCTTTTTATTTATTTCTATTTCTTTCTTTCTTTTGTTCATGATGTGCTAAGATTGGACAGCATGAAGCAGGATAGGCCAGTATGAAGCAGGATAACGCAAACTGATGCAGGATGATGCAGGATGATGCAGGATGATGCAGGATGATGCAGGATGATGCAGGATGATGCAGGATGATGCAGGATGATGCAGGATGATGCACGATGATGTAGGATGAAAGAGGAGGATGCGTTGTATTTATTTATTTGTTCTTTTTTTCTTCATTTCTTTATGTATTTCTATTTCTTTTTAGTTATTTCTATTTCTTTCTTTCTTTTGTTCATGATGTGTTAAGATTGGACAGCATGAAGCGGGATGGGCCAGTATGAAGGAGGATAACGCAAACTGATGCAGGATGATGCAGGATGATGCAGGATGATGCAGGATGATGCAGGCTGATGCTGGATGATGCAGGATGATGCAGGATGGTGCAGGATGATGCAAGATGATGCACGGTGATGCAGGATGATGCGCGATGATCTAGGATGAAAGAGGACGATGCGTTGTGTTTATTTATTTGTTATTTGTTTATATATTTCTTTATGTATTTCTATTTCTTTTTATTTATTTCTATTTATTTATTTCTTTTGTTCATGATGTGCTAAGATTGGACAGCATGAAGCAGGATGGGCCAGTATGAAGCAGGATAACGCAAACTGATGCAGGATGATGCAGGATGATGCAGGATGATGCAGGATGATGCAGGATGATGCACGATGATGCAGGATGATGCACGATGATGTAGGATGAAAGAGGAGGATACGTTGTATTTATTTATTTGTTATTTTTTTATACATTTCTTTATGTATTTCTATTTCTTTTTATTTATTTATATTTCTTTCTTTTTTTTGTTCATGATGTGCTAAGATTGGACAGCATGAAGCAGGACAGGCCAGTATGAAGCAGGATGATGCAGGATGATGCAGAATGACGCAGGATGATGCAGGATGATGCACGATGATGCACGATCATGCAGGATGATGCACGGTGATGCAGCATGATGCAGGATCATGCAGGATGATGCACGATGATGCACGATGATGCAGGAAGATGAAGGATCATGCAAGATCATGCAGGATGATGCACGGTGATGCAGGATGATGCAGATAATGCAGGATGATGCACGGTGATGCAGGATGATGCACGATGATGTAGGATGAAAGAGGAGGATGCGTTGTATTTATTTATTTGTTAATTTTTTATACATTTCTTTATGTATTTCTATTTCTTTTTATTTATTTCTGTTTCTTTGTTTCTTTTGTTCATGATGTGCTAAGATTGGATAGCATGAAGCAGGATAGGCCAGTATGAAGCAGGATAACGCAAACTGATGCAGGATGATGCAGGATGATGCAGAATGATGCAGGATGATGCAGGATGATGCAGGATGATGCAGGATGATGCAGGATGATGCAGGATGATGCAGGATGATGCAGGATGATGCAGGATGATGCACGATGATGTAGGATGAAAGAGGAGGATGCGTTGTATTCATTTATTTGTTAATTTTTTATACATTTCTTTATGTATTTCTATTTCTTTTTATTTATTTCTATTTCTTTCTTTCTTTTGTTCATGATGTGCTAAGATTGGACAGCATGAAGCAGGATAGGCCAGTATGAAGCAGGATAACGCAAACTGATGCAGGATGATGCAGGATGATGCAGGATGATGCAGGATGATGCAGGATGATGCAGGATGATGCAGGATGATGCAGGATGATGCAGGATGATGCAGGATGATGCAGGATGATGCACGATGATGTAGGATGAAAGAGGAGGATGCGTTGTATTTATTTATTTGTTCTTTTTTTCTTCATTTCTTTATGTATTTCTATTTCTTTTTAGTTATTTCTATTTCTTTCTTTCTTTTGTTCATGATGTGTTAAGATTGGACAGCATGAAGCGGGATGGGCCAGTATGAAGGAGGATAACGCAAACTGATGCAGGATGATGCAGGATGATGCAGGATGATGCAGGATGATGCAGGCTGATGCTGGATGATGCAGGATGATGCAGGATGGTGCAGGATGATGCAAGATGATGCACGGTGATGCAGGATGATGCGCGATGATCTAGGATGAAAGAGGACGATGCGTTGTGTTTATTTATTTGTTAATTTTTTATATATTTCTTTATGTATTTCTATTTCTTTTTATTTATTTCTATTTATTTATTTCTTTTGTTCATGATGTGCTAAGATTGGACAGCATGAAGCAGGATGGGCCAGTATGAAGCAGGATAACGCAAGCTGATGCAGGATGATGCAGGATGATGCAGGATGATGCAGGATGATGCAGGATGATGCACGATGATGCAGGATGATGCACGATGATGTAGGATGAAAGAGGAGGTTGCGTTGTATTTATTTATTTGTTATTTTTTTATACATTTCTTTATGTATTTCTATTTCTTTTTATTTATTTCTATTTCTTTCTTTTTTTTGTTCATGATGTGCTAAGATTGGACAGCATGAAGCAGGATAGGCCAGTATGAAGCAGGATGATGCAGGATGATGCAGAATGACGCAGGATGATGCAGGATGATGCACGATGATGCACGATCATGCAGGATGATGCACGGTGATGCAGCATGATGCAGGATCATGCAGGATGATGCACGATGATGCACGATGATGCAGGAAGATGAAGGATCATGCAAGATCATGCAGGATGATGCACGGTGATGCAGGATGATGCAGATAATGCAGGATGATGCACGGTGATGCAGGATGATGCACGATGATGTAGGATGAAAGAGGAGGATGCGTTGTATTTATTTATTTGTTAATTTGTTATACATTTCTTTATGTATTTCTATTTCTTTTTATTTATTTCTGTTTCTTTGTTTCTTTTGTTCATGATGTGCTAAGATTGGATAGCATGAAGCAGGATAGGCCAGTATGAAGCAGGATAACGCAAACTGATGCAGGATGATGCAGGATGATGCAGAATGATGCAGGATGATGCAGGATGATGCAGGATGATGCAGGATGATGCAGGATGATGCAGGATGATGCAGGATGATGCAGGATGATGCAGGATGATGCAGGATGATGCAGGATGATGCACGATGATGTAGGATGAAAGAGGAGGATGCGTTGTATTTATTTATTTGTTAATTTTTTATACATTTCTTTAGGTATTTCTATTTCTTTTTATTTATTTCTATTTATTTCTTTCTTTTGTTCATGATGTGCTAAGATTGGACAGCATGAAGCAGGATCGGCCAGTATGAAGTAGGATAACGCAAACTGATGCAGGATGATGCAGGATGATGCAGGATGATGCAGGATGATGCAGGATGATGCAGGATGATGCAGGATGATGCAGGATGATGCAGGATGATGCAGGATGATGCAGGATGGTGCAGGATGATGCAAGATGATGCACGGTGATGCAGGATGATGCACGATGATCTAGGATGAAAGAGGAGGATGCGTTGTGTTTATTTTTTTTTTATTTTTTTATATATTTCTTTATGTATTTCTATTTCTTTTTATTTATTTCTATTTATTTATTCTTTTTTTCATGATGTGCTAAGATTGGACAGCATGAAGCAGGATCGGCCAGTATGAAGTAGGATAACGCAAACTGATGCAGGATGATGCAGGATGATGCAGGATGATGAAGGATGATGCAGGATGATGCAGGATGATGCAGGATGATGCAGGATGATGCACGATGATGCACGATGATGCAGGATAATGAAGGATCATGCAGGATCATGCAGGATCATGCACGGTGATGCAGGATGATGCAGGATGATGCAAGGTGATGCACGGTGATGCAGGATGATGCACGATGATCTAGGATGAAAGAGGAGGATGCGTTGTGTTTATTTATTTGTTAATTTTTCATATATTTCTTTATGTATTTCTATTTCTTTTTATTTATTTCTATTTATTTATTTCTTTTCTTCATGATGTGCTAATATTGGACAGCATGAAGCAGGATGGGCCAGTATGAAGCAGGATAACGCAAACTGATGCAGGATGATGCAGGATGATGCAGGATGATGGAGGATGATGCAGGATGATGCAGGATGATGCACGATGATGTAGGATGAAAGAGGAGGATGCGTTGTATTTATTTATTTGTTCTTTTTTTCTACATTTCTTTATGTATTTCTATTTCTTTTTAGTTATTTCTATTTCTTTCTTTTTTTTGTTCATGATGTGCTAAGATTGGACAGCATGAAGCAGGATAGGCCAGTATGAAGCAGGATGATGCAGGATGATGCAGAATGACGCAGGATGATGCAGGATGATGCAGGATGATGCAGGATGATGCAGGATGATGCAGGATGATGCAGGATGGTGCAGGATGATGCAAGATGATGCACGGTGATGCAGGATGATGCACGATGATCTAGGATGAAAGAGGAGGATGCGTTGTGTTTATTTATTTGTTAATTTTTTATATATTTCTTTATGTATTTCTATTTCTTTTTATTTATTTCTATTTATTTATTCTTTTCTTCATGATGTGCTAAGATTGGACAGCATGAAGCAGGATGGGCCAGTATGAAGCAGGATAACGCAAACTGATGCAGGATGATGCAGGATGATGCAGGATGATGCAGGATGATGCAGGATGATGCAGGATGATGCAGGATGATGCAGGATGATGCAGGATGACGCAGGATGATGCAGGATGACGCAGGATGACGCAGGATGACGCAGGATGGTGCAGGATGATGCAGGATGACGCAGGATGGTGCAGGATGATGCAGGATGATGCAGGATGATGCAGGATGATGCAGGATGATGCACGATGATGCAGGATGATGCAGGATGATGCAGGAGGATGCAGGATGATACAGGATGATGCAGGATGATGCAGGATGATGCAGGATGATGCAGGATGATGCAGGATGATGCAGGATGATGCACAATGATGTAGGATGAAAGAGGAGGATGCGTTGTATTTATTTATTTGTTAATTTTTATACATTTCTTTAGGTATTTCTATTTCTTTTTATTTATTTCTATTTCTTTCTTTCTTTTGTTCATGATGTGCTAAGATTGGACAGCATGAAGCAGGATCGGCCAGTATGAAGTAGGATAACGCAAACTGATGCAGGATGATGCAGGATGATGCAGGATGATGCACCATGATGCAGGATGATGCAGGATGATGCAGGATGACGCAGGATAATGAAGGATCATGCAGGATCATGCAGGATCATGCACGGTGATGCAGGATGATGCAGGATGATGCAAGATGATGCACGGTGATGCAGGATGATGCACGATGATCTAGGATGAAAGAGGAGGATGCGTTGTGTTTATTTATTTGTTAATTTTTTATATATTTCTTTATGTATTTCTATTTCTTTTTATTTATTTCTATTTATTTATTTCTTTTCTTCATGATGTGCTAAGATTGGACAGCATGAAGCAGGATGGGCCAGTATGAAGCAGGATAACGCAAACTGATGCAGGATGATGCAGGATGATGCAGGATGATGCAGGATGATGCAGGATGACGCAGGATGATGCAGGATGACGCAGGATGACGCAGGATGACGCAGGATGATGCAGGATGATGCAGGTTGATGCAGGATGATGCAGGATGATGCAGTATGATGCAGGATGATGCAGGATGATGCAGGATGATGCAGGATGATACAGTATGATGCAGGATGATGCAGGATGATGCAGGATGATGCAGGATGATGCAGGATGATGCAGGATCATGCAGGATGATGCACGGTGATGCAGCATGATGCAGGATCATGCAGGATGATGCACGATGATGCACGATAATGCAGGATGATGAAGGATCATGCAGGATCTTGCAGGATGATGCACGGTGATGCAGGATGATGCAGAATAATGCAGGATGATGCAGGATGATGCAGGATGATGCAGGATGATGCAGGATGATGCAGGATGATGCACGATGATCTAGGATGAAAGAGGAGGATGCGTTGTGTTTATTTATTTGTTATTTTTTTATATATTTCTTTATGTATTTCTATTTCTTTTTATTTATTTATTTCTTTTCTTCATGATGTGCTAAGATTGGACAGCATGAAGCAGGATGGGCCAGTATGAAGCAGGATAACGCAAACTGATGCAGGATGATGCAGGATGATGCAGGATGATGCAGGATGACGCAGGATGATGCAGGATGACGCACGATGACGCAGGATGGTGCAGGATGTGGCAGGATGACGCAGGATGGTGCAGGATGATGCAGGATGATGCAGGATGATGCAGGATGTTGCAGGATGATGCAGGATGATGCAGGATGATGCAGGATGATGCAGGATGATGCAGGATGATGCAGGATGTTGCAGGATCATGCAGGATGATGCACGATCATGCAGGATGATGAACGGTGATGCAGCATGATGCAGGATCATGCAGGATGATGCACGATGATGCACGATGATGCAGGAAGATGAAGGATCATGGAAGATCATGCAGGATGATGCACGGTGATGCAGGATGATGCAGGATAATGCAGGATGATGCACGGTGATGCAGGATGATGCACGATGATGTAGGATCAAAGAGGAGGATGCGTTGTATTTATTTATTTGTTAATTTTTTATACCTTTCTTTATGTATTTCTATTTCTTTTTATTTATTTCTATTTCTTTCTTTCTTTTGTTCATGATGTGCTAAGATTGGACAGCATGAAGCAGGATAGGCCAGTATGAAGCAGGATAACGCAAACTGATGCAGGATGATGCAGGATGATGCAGGATGATGCAGGATGATGCAGGATGATGCAGGATGATGCAGGATGATGCAGGATGATGCAGGATGATGCAGGATGATGCACGATGATGTAGGATGAAAGAGGAGGATGCGTTGTATTTATTTATTTGTTAATTTTTTATACATTTCTTTAGGTATTTCTATTTCTTTTTATTTATTTCTATTTCTTTCTTTCTTTTGTTCATGATGTGCTAAGATTGGACAGCATGAAGCAGGATCGGCCAGTATGAAGTAGGATAACGCAAACTGATGCAGGATGATGCAGGATGATGCAGGATGATGCAGGATGATGCAGGATGATGCAGGATGATGCAGGATGATGCAGGATGGTGCAGGATGACGCAGGATGGTGCAGGATGATGCAGGATGATGCAGGATGATGCAGGATGATGCACGATGATGCAGGATGATGCAGGATGATGCAGGATGATGCAGGATGATGCAGGATGATGCAGGATGATGCAGGATGATGCAGGATGATGCAGGATGATGCAGGATGATGCAGGATGATGCAGGATGATGCAGGATGATGCACAATGATGTAGGATGAAAGAGGAGGATGCGTTGTATTTATTTATTTGTTAATTTTTTATACATTTCTTTAGGTATTTCTATTTCTTTTTATTTATTTCTATTTCTTTCTTTCTTTTGTTCATGATGTGCTAAGATTGGACAGCATGAAGCAGGATCGGCCAGTATGAAGTAGGATAACGCAAACTGATGCAGGATGATGCAGGATGATGCAGGATGATGCAGGATGATGCAGGATGATGCAGGATGATGCAGGATGATGCAGGATGATGCACGATGATGCACGATGATGCAGGATAATGAAGGATCATGCAGGATCAAGCAGGATCATGCACGGTGATGCAGGATGATGCAGGATGATGCAAGATGATGCACGGTGATGCAGGATGATGCACGATGATCTAGGATGAAAGAGGAGGATGCGTTGTGTTTTTATTTTTTTTATTTTTTTATATATTTCTTTATGTATTTCTATTTCTTTTTATTTATTTATATTTATTTATTTCTTTTCTTCATGATGTGCTAATATTGGACAGCATGAAGCAGGATGGGCCAGTATGAAGCAGGATAACGGAAACTGATGCAGGATGATGCAGGATGATGCAGGATGATGGAGGATGATGCAGGATGATGCAGGATGATGCACGATGATGTAGGATGAAAGAGGAGGATGCGTTGTATTTATTTATTTGTTCTTTTTTTCTACATTTCTTTATGTATTTATATTTCTTTTTAGTTATTTCTATTTCTTTCTTTCTTTTGTTCATGATGTGTTAAGATTGGACAGCATGAAGCGGGATGGGCCAGTATGAAGGAGGATAACGCAAACTGATGCAGGATGATGCAGGATGATGCAGGATGATGCAGGATGATGCAGGATGATGCAGGCTGATGCTGGATGATGCAGGATGATGCAGGATGGTGCAGGATGATGCAAGATGATGCACGGTGATGCAGGATGATGCACGATGATCTAGGATGAAAGAGGACGATGCGTTGTGTTTATTTATTTGTTATTTTTTTATATATTTCTTTATGTATTTCTATTTCTTTTTATTTATTTCTATTTATTTATTTCTTTTGTTCATGATGTGCTAAGATTGGACAGCATGAAGCAGGATGTGCCAGTATCAAGCAGGATAACGCAAACTGCTGCAGGATGATGCAGGATGATGCAGGATGATGCAGGATGATGCAGGATGATGCACGATGATGTAGGATGAAAGAGGAGGATGCGTTGTATTTATTTATTTGTTATTTTTTTATACATTTCTTTATGTATTTCTATTTCTTTTTATTTCTTTCTATTTCTTTCTTTTTTTTGTTCATGATGTGCTAAGATTGGACAGCATGAAGCAGGATAGGCCAGTATGAAGCAGGATGATGCAGGATGGTGCAGAATGACGCAGGATGATGCAGGATGATGCAGGATGATGCAGGATGATGCAGGATGATGCAGGATGGTGCAGGATGATGCAAGATGATGCACGGTGATGCAGGATGATGCACGATGATCTAGGATGAAAGAGGAGGATGCGTTGTGTTTATTTATTTGTTATTTTTTTATATATTTCTTTATGTATTTCTATTTCTTTTTATTTATTTCTATTTATTTATTCTTTTCTTTTTGATGTGCTAAGATTGAACAGCATGAAGCAGGATGGGCCAGTATGAAGCAGGATAACGCAAACTGATGCAGGATGATGCAGGATGATGCAGGATGATGCAGGATGATGCAGGATGACGCAGGATGATGCAGGATGACGCAGGATGATGCAGGATGGTGCAGGATGATGCAGGATGACGCAGGATGGTGCAGGATGATGCAGGATGATGCAGGATGATGCAGGATGATGCAGGATGATGCAGGATGATGCAGGATGATGCAGGATGATGCAGGATGATGCAGGATGACGCAGGATAATGAAGGATCATGCAGGATCATGCAGGATCATGCACGGTGATGCAGGATGATGCAAGATGATGCACGGTGATGCAGGATGATGCACGATGATCTAGGATGAAAGAGGAGGATGCGTTGTGTTTATTTATTTGTTATTTTTTTATATATTTCTTTATGTATTTCTATTTCTTTTTATTTATTTATTTATTTTCTTCATGATGTGCTAAGATTGGACAGCATGAAGCAGGATGGGCCAGTATGAAGCAGGATAACGCAAACTGATGCAGGATGATGCAGGATGATGCAGGATGCAGAATGATGCAGGATGATGCAGGATGACGCAGGATGATGCAGGATGACGCAGGATGACGCAGGATGACGCAGGATGATGCAGGATGATGCAGGTTGATGCAGGATGATGCAGGATGATGCAGGATGATGCAGGATGATGCAGGATGATGCAGGATGATGCAGGATGATGCAGGATGATGCAGGATGATGCAGGATGATGCAGGATGATGCACGGTGATGCAGCATGATGCAGGATCATGCAGGATGATGCACGATGATGCACGATAATGCAGGATGATGAAGGATCATGCAGGATCATGCAGGATGATGCACGGTGATGCAGGATGATGCAGGATAATGCAGGATGATGCAGGATGATGCAGGATGATGCAGGATGATGCAGGATGATGCAGCATGATGCAGGATGATGCAGGATGATGCAGGATGATGCAGGATGATGCAGGATGATGCAGGATGATGCAGGATGATGCAGGATGATGCACGATGATGTAGGATGAAAGAGGAGGATGCGTTGTATTTATTTATTTGTTCTTTTTTTCTACATTTCTTTATGTATTTCTATTTCTTTTTAGTTATTTCTATTTCTTTCTTTCTTTTGTTCATGATGTGTTAAGATTGGACAGCATGAAGCGGGATGGGCCAGTATGAAGGAGGATAACGCAAACTGATGCAGGATGATGCAGGATGATGCAGGATGATGCAGGATGATGCAGGATGATGCAGGATGATGCAGGATGATGCAGGATGATGCAGGATGATGCAGGATGACGCAGGATGATGCAGGATGACGCAGGATGACGCACGATGACGCAGGATGGTGCAGGATGATGCAGGATGACGCAGGATGGTGCAGGATGATGCAGGATGATGCAGGATGATGCAGGATGATGCACGATGATGCACGATGATGCAGGATGATGCAGGATGATGCAGGATGATGCAGGATGATACAGGATGATGCAGGATGATGCAGGATGATGCAGGATGATGCAGGATGATGCAGGATGATGCACAATGATGTAGGATGAAAGAGGAGGATGCGTTGTATTTATTTATTTGTTAATTTTTATACATTTCTTTAGGTATTTCTATTTCTTTTTATTTATTTCTATTTCTTTCTTTCTTTTGTTCATGATGTGCTAAGATTGGACAGCATGAAGCAGGATCGGCCAGTATGAAGTAGGATAACGCAAACTGATGCAGGATGATGCAGGATGATGCAGGATGATGCACCATGATGCAGGATGATGCAGGATGATGCAGGATGACGCAGGATAATGAAGGATCATGCAGGATCATGCAGGATCATGCACGGTGATGCAGGATGATGCAGGATGATGCAAGATGATGCACGGTGATGCAGGATGATGCACGATGATCTAGGATGAAAGAGGAGGATGCGTTGTGTTTATTTATTTGTTATTTTTTTATATATTTCTTTATGTATTTCTATTTCTTTTTATTTATTTCTATTTATTTATTTCTTTTCTTCATGATGTGCTAAGATTGGACAGCATGAATCAGGATGGGCCAGTATGAAGCAGGATAACGCAAACTGATGCAGGATGATGCAGGATGATGCAGGATGATGCAGGATGATGCAGGATGACGCAGGATGATGCAGGATGACGCAGGATGACGCAGGATGACGCAGGATGATGCAGGATGATGCAGGTTGATGCAGGATGATGCAGGATGATGCAGTATGATGCAGGATGATGCAGGATGATGCAGGATGATGCAGGATTATGCAGGATGATGCAGGATGATGCAGGATGATGCAGGATCATGCAGGATGATGCACGGTGATGCAGCATGATGCAGGATCATGCAGGATGATGCACGATGATGCACGATAATGCAGGATGATGAAGGATCATGCAGGATCTTGCAGGATGATGCACGGTGATGCAGGATGATGCAGAATAATGCAGGATGATGCAGGATGATGCAGGATGATGCAGGATGATGCAGGATGATGCAGGATGATGCACGATGATCTAGGATGAAAGAGGAGGATGCGTTGTGTTTATTTATTTGTTAATTTTTTATATATTTCTTTATGTATTTCTATTTCTTTTTATTTATTTATTTCTTTTCTTCATGATGTGCTAAGATTGGACAGCATGAAGCAGGATGGGCCAGTATGAAGCAGGATAACGCAAACTGATGCAGGATGATGCAGGATGATGCAGGATGATGCAGGATGACGCAGGATGATGCAGGATGACGCACGATGACGCAGGATGGTGCAGGATGTGGCAGGATGACGCAGGATGGTGCAGGATGATGCAGGATGATGCAGGATGATGCAGGATGTTGCAGGATGATGCAGGATGATGCAGGATGATGCAGGATGATGCAGGATGATGCAGGATGATGCAGGATGTTGCAGGATCATGCAGGATGATGCACGATCATGCAGGATGATGAACGGTGATGCAGCATGATGCAGGATCATGCAGGATGATGCACGATGATGCACGATGATGCAGGAAGATGAAGGATCATGGAAGATCATGCAGGATGATGCACGGTGATGCAGGATGATGCAGGATAATGCAGGATGATGCACGGTGATGCAGGATGATGCACGATGATGTAGGATCAAAGAGGAGGATGCGTTGTATTTATTTATTTGTTAATTTTTTATACCTTTCTTTATGTATTTCTATTTCTTTTTATTTATTTCTATTTCTTTCTTTCTTTTGTTCATGATGTGCTAAGATTGGACAGCATGAAGCAGGATAGGCCAGTATGAAGCAGGATAACGCAAACTGATGCAGGATGATGCAGGATGATGCAGGATGATGCAGGATGATGCAGGATGATGCAGGATGATGCAGGTTGATGCAGGATGATGCAGGATGATTCACGATGATCTAGGATGAAAGAGGAGGATGCGTTGTGTTTTTATTTTTTTTATTTTTTTATATATTTCTTTATGTATTTCTTTTTCTTTTTATTTATTTATATTTATTTATTTATTTTCTTCATGATGTGCTAATATTGGACAGCATGAAGCAGGATGGGCCAGTATGAAGCAGGATAACGGAAACTGATGCAGGATGATGCAGGATGATGCAGGATGATGGAGGATGAAGCAGGATGATGCAGGATGATGCACGATGATGTAGGATGAAAGAGGAGGATGCGTTGTATTTATTTATTTGTTCTTTTTTTCTACATTTCTTTATGTATTTCTATTTCTTTTTAGTTATTTCTATTTCTTTCTTTCTTTTGTTCATGATGTGTTAAGATTGGACAGCATGAAGCGGGATGGGCCAGTATGAAGGAGGATAACGCAAACTGATGCAGGATGATGCAGGATGATGCAGGATGATGCAGGATGATGCAGGCTGATGCTGGATGATGCAGGATGATGCAGGATGGTGCAGGATGATGCAAGATGATGCACGGTGATGCAGGATGATGCACGATGATCTAGGATGAAAGAGGACGATGCGTTGTGTTTATTTATTTGTTATTTTTTTATATATTTCTTTATGTATTTCTATTTCTTTTTATTTATTTCTATTTATTTATTTCTTTTGTTCATGATGTGCTAAGATTGGACAGCATGAAGCAGGATGTGCCAGTATGAAGCAGGATAACGCAAACTGCTGCAGGATGATGCAGGATGATGCAGGATGATGCAGGATGATGCAGGATGATGCAGGATGATGCAGGATGATGCACGATGATGTAGGATGAAAGAGGAGGATGCGTTGTATTTATTTATTTGTTCTTTTTTTATACATTTCTTTATGTATTTCTATTTCTTTTTATTTCTTTCTATTTCTTTCTTTTTTTTGTTCATGATGTGCTAAGATTGGACAGCATGAAGCAGGATAGGCCAGTATGAAGCAGGATGATGCAGGATGATGCAGAATGACGCAGGATGATGCAGGATGATGCAGGATGATGCAGGATGATGCAGGATGATGCAGGATGGTGCAGGATGATGCAAGATGATGCACGGTGATGCAGGATGATGCACGATGATCTAGGATGAAAGAGGAGGATGCGTTGTGTTTATTTATTTGTTATTTTTTTATATATTTCTTTATGTATTTCTATTTCTTTTTATTTATTTCTATTTATTTATTCTTTTCTTTTTGATGTGCTAAGATTGAACAGCATGAAGCAGGATGGGCCAGTATGAAGCAGGATAACGCAAACTGATGCAGGATGATGCAGGATGATGCAGGATGATGCAGGATGATGCAGGATGACGCAGGATGATGCAGGATGACGCAGGATGATGCAGGATGGTGCAGGATGATGCAGGATGACGCAGGATGGTGCAGGATGATGCAGGATGATGCAGGATGATGCAGGATGATGCAGGATGATGCAGGATGATGCAGGATGATGCAGGATGACGCAGGATGATGCAGGATGACGCAGGATAATGAAGGATCATGCAGGATCATGCAGGATCATGCACGGTGATGCAGGATGATGCAAGATGATGCACGGTGATGCAGGATGATGCACGATGATCTAGGATGAAAGAGGAGGATGCGTTGTGTTTATTTATTTGTTATTTTTTTATATATTTCTTTATGTATTTCTATTTCTTTTTATTTATTTCTATTTATTTATTTATTTTCTTCATGATGTGCTAAGATTGGACAGCATGAAGCAGGATGGGCCAGTATGAAGCAGGATAACGCAAACTGATGCAGGATGATGCAGGATGATGCAGGATGATGCAGGATGATGCAGGATGATGCAGGATCATGCAGGATGATGCAGGATCATGCAGGATGATGCACGGTGATGCAGCATGATGCAGGATCATGCAGGATGATGCACGATGATGCACGATAATGCAGGATGATGAAGGATCATGCAGGATCATGCAGGATGATGCACGGTGATGCAGGATGATGCAGGATAATGCAGGATGATGCAGGATGATGCAGGATGATGCAGGATGATGCAGGATGATGCCGCATGATGCAGGATGATGCAGGATGATGCAGGATGATGCAGGATGATGCAGGATGATGCAGGATGATGCAGGATGATGCAGGATGATGCACGATGATGTAGGATGAAAGAGGAGGATGCGTTGTATTTATTTATTTGTTCTTTTTTTCTACATTTCTTTATGTATTTCTATTTCTTTTTAGTTATTTCTATTTCTTTCTTTCTTTTGTTCATGATGTGTTAAGATTGGACAGCATGAAGCGGGATGGGCCAGTATGAAGGAGGATAACGCAAACTGATGCAGGATGATGCAGGATGATGCAGGATGATGCAGGATGATGCAGGCTGATGCTGGATGATGCAGGATGATGCAGGATGGTGCAGGATGATGAAAGATGATGCACGGTGATGCAGGATGATGCACGATGATCTAGGATGAAAGAGGACGATGCGTTGTGTTTATTTATTTGTTATTTTTATATATATTTCTTTATGTATTTCTATTTCTTTTTATTTATTTCTATTTATTTATTTCTTTTGTTCATGATGTGCTAAGATTGGACAGCATGAAGCAGGATGGGCCAGTATGAAGCAGGATAACGCAAACTGATGCAGGATGATGCAGGATGATGCAGGATGATGCAGGATGATGCAGGATGATGCAGGATGCAGGATGATGCAGGATGATGCAGGATGATGCACGGTGATGCAGGATGATGCACGATGATCTAGGATGAAAGAGGACGTTGCGTTGTGTTTATTTATTTGTTATTTTTATATATATTTCTTTATGTATTTCTATTTCTTTTTATTTATTTCTATTTATTTATTTCTTTTGTTCATGATGTGCTAAGATTGGACAGCATGAAGCAGGATGGGCCAGTATGAAGCAGGATAACGCAAACTGATGCAGGATGATGCAGGATGATGCAGGATGATGCAGGATGATGCAGGATGATGCAGGATGATGCAGGATGCAGGATGATGCAGGATGATGCACGATGATGCACGATGATGCAGGATAATGAAGGATCATGCAGGATCAAGCAGGATCATGCACGGTGATGCAGGATGATGCAGGATGATGCAAGATGATGCACGGTGATGCAGGATGATGCACGATGATCTAGGATGAAAGAGGAGGATGCGTTGTGTTTTTATTTTTTTTATTTTTTTATATATTTCTTTATGTATTTCTATTTCTTTTTATTTATTTATATTTATTTATTTCTTTTCTTCATGATGTGCCAATATTGGACAGCATGAAGCAGGATGGGCCAGTATGAAGCAGGATAACGGAAACTGATGCAGGATGATGCAGGATGATGCAGGATGATGGAGGATGATGCAGGATGATGCAGGATGATGCACGATGATGTAGGATGAAAGAGGAGGATGCGTTGTATTTATTTATTTGTTCTTTTTTTCTACATTTCTTTATGTATTTCTATTTCTTTTTAGTTATTTCTATTTCTTTCTTTCTTTTGTTCATGATGTGTTAAGATTGGACAGCATGAAGCGGGATGGGCCAGTATGAAGGAGGATAACGCAAACTGATGCAGGATGATGCAGGATGATGCAGGATGATGCAGGATGATGCAGGATGATGCAGGATGATGCAGGCTGATGCTGGATGATGCAGGATGATGCAGGATGGTGCAGGATGATGCAAGATGATGCACGGTGATGCAGGATGATGCACGATGATCTAGGATGAAAGAGGACGATGCGTTGTGTTTATTTATTTGTTATTTTTTTATATATTTCTTTATGTATTTCTATTTCTTTTTATTTATTTCTATTTATTTATTTCTTTTGTTCATGATGTGCTAAGATTGGACAGCATGAAGCAGGATGTGCCAGTATGAAGCAGGATAACGCAAACTGCTGCAGGATGATGCAGGATGATGCAGGATGATGCAGGATGATGCAGGATGATGCAGGATGATGCAGGATGATGCACGATGATGTAGGATGAAAGAGGAGGATGCGTTGTATTTATTTATTTGTTATTTTTTTATACATTTCTTTATGTATTTCTATTTCTTTTTATTTCTTTCTATTGCTTTCTTTTTTTTGTTCATGATGTGCTAAGATTGGACAGCATGAAGCAGGATAGGCCAGTATGAAGCAGGATGATGCAGGATGATGCAGAATGACGCAGGATGATGCAGGATGATGCAGGATGATGCAGGATGATGCAGGATGATGCAGGATGGTGCAGGATGATGCAAGATGATGCACGGTGATGCAGGATGATGCACGATGATCTAGGATGAAAGAGGAGGATGCGTTGTGTTTATTTATTTGTTATTTTTTTATATATTTCTTTATGTATTTCTATTTCTTTTTATTTATTTCTATTTATTTATTCTTTTCTTTTTGATGTGCTAAGATTGAACAGCATGAAGCAGGATGGGCCAGTATGAAGCAGGATAACGCAAACTGATGCAGGATGATGCAGGATGATGCAGGATGATGCAGGATGATGCAGGATGACGCAGGATGATGCAGGATGACGCAGGATGATGCAGGATGGTGCAGGATGATGCAGGATGACGCAGGATGGTGCAGGATGATGCAGGATGATGCAGGATGATGCAGGATGATGCAGGATGATGCAGGATGATGCAGGATGATGCAGGATGATGCAGGATGATGCAGGATGACGCAGGATAATGAAGGATCATGCAGGATCATGCAGGATCATGCACGGTGATGCAGGATGATGCAAGATGATGCACGGTGATGCAGGATGATGCACGATGATCTAGGATGAAAGAGGAGGATGCGTTGTGTTTATTTATTTGTTATTTTTTTATATATTTCTTTATGTATTTCTATTTCTTTTTATTTATTTCTATTTATTTATTTATTTTCTTCATGATGTGCTAAGATTGGACAGCATGAAGCAGGATGGGCCAGTATGAAGCAGGATAACGCAAACTGATGCAGGATGATGCAGGATGATGCAGGATGCAGAATGATGCAGGATGATGCAGGATGACGCAGGATGATGCAGGATGACGCAGGATGACGCAGGATGACGCAGGATGATGCAGGATGATGCAGGTTGATGCAGGATGATGCAGGATGATGCAGTATGATGCAGGATGATGCAGGATGATGCAGGATGATGGAGGATGATGCAGGATCATGCAGGATGATGCAGGATCATGCAGGATGATGCACGGTGATGCAGCATGATGCAGGATCATGCAGGATGATGCACGATGATGCACGATAATGCAGGATGATGAAGGATCATGCAGGATCATGCAGGATGATGCACGGTGATGCAGGATGATGCAGGATAATGCAGGATGATGCAGGATGATGCAGGATGATGCAGGATGATGCAGGATGATGCAGCATGATGCAGGATGATGCAGGATGATGCAGGATGATGCAGGATGATGCAGGATGATGCAGGATGATGCAGGATGATGCAGGATGATGCACGATGATGTAGGATGAAAGAGGAGGATGCGTTGTATTTATTTATTTGTTCTTTTTTTCTACATTTCTTTATGTATTTCTATTTCTTTTTAGTTATTTCTATTTCTTTCTTTCTTTTGTTCATGATGTGTTAAGATTGGACAGCATGAAGCGGGATGGGCCAGTATGAAGGAGGATAACGCAAACTGATGCAGGATGATGCAGGATGATGCAGGATGATGCAGGATGATGCAGGATGATGCAGGCTGATGCTGGATGATGCAGGATGATGCAGGATGGTGCAGGATGATGAAAGATGATGCACGGTGATGCAGGATGATGCACGATGATCTAGGATGAAAGAGGACGATGCGTTGTGTTTATTTATTTGTTATTTTTATATATATTTCTTTATGTATTTCTATTTCTTTTTATTTATTTCTATTTATTTATTTCTTTTGTTCATGATGTGCTAAGATTGGACAGCATGAAGCAGGATGGGCCAGTATGAAGCAGGATAACGCAAACTGATGCAGGATGATGCAGGATGATGCAGGATGATGCAGGATGATGCAGGATGCAGGATGATGCAGGATGATGCAGGATGATGCACGGTGATGCAGGATGATGCACGATGATCTAGGATGAAAGAGGACGATGCGTTGTGTTTATTTATTTGTTATTTTTATATATATTTCTTTATGTATTTCTATTTCTTTTTATTTATTTCTATTTATTTATTTCTTTTGTTCATGATGTGCTAAGATTGGACAGCAATAAGCAGGATGGGCCAGTATGAAGCAGGATAACGCAAACTGATGCAGGATGATGCAGGATGATGCAGGATGATGCAGGATGATGCAGGATGATGCAGGATGCAGGATGATGCAGGATGATGCAGGATGATGCAGGATGATGCAGGATGATGCACGATGATGTAGCATGAAAGAGGAGGATGCGTTGTATTTATTTATTTGTTAATTTTTTATACATTTCTTTATGTATTTCTATTTCTTTTTATTTATATCTATTTCTTTCTTTTTTTTGTTCATGATGTGCTAAGATTGGACAGCATGAAGCAGGATAAACCAGTATGAAGCAGGATGATGCAGGATGATGCAGAATGACGCAGGATGATGCAGAATGATGCAGGATGATGCAGGATGATGCAGGATGATGCAGTATGATGCAGGATGATGCAGGATGATGCAGGATGATGCAGGATGATGCAGAATGATGCAGGATGATGCAGGATGATGCAGGATGATGCAGGATGATGCAGGATGATGCAGGATGATGCAGGATGATGCAGGATGATGCAGGATGATGCAGGATGATGCAGGATGATGCAGGATGATGCGGGATGATGCAGGATGATGCGGGATGATGTGGGATGATGCACGGTGATGCAGGATGATGCGGGATGTTGCAGGATGATGCGGGATGATGCAGGATGCAGGATGATGCACGATGATGCAGGATGATGCAGAACGATGCAGGATGATGCACGGTGATGCAGGATGATGCACGATGATGTAGGATGAAAGAGGAGGATGCGTTGTATTTATTTATTTGTTAATTTTTTCTACATTTCTTTATGTATTTCTATTTCTTTTTATTTATTTCTATTTATTTATTTCTTTTGTTCATGATGTGCAAGGATTGGACAGCATGAATCAGCATGGGCCAGTATGAAGCAGGATGATGCAGGATGATGCAGGATGATGCAGGATGATGCCGGATGATGCAGGATGATGCAGGATGATGCAGGATGATGCAGGATGATGCAGGATGATGCAGGATGATGCAGGATGATGCAGGATGATGCAGGATGATGCACGGTGATGCAGGATGATACAAGGTAATGCAGGATGATGCACGATGATGTAGGATGAAAGAGGAGGGTGCGTTGTATTTATTTATTTGTTATTTTTTTATATATTTCTTTATGTATTTCTATTTCTTTTTATTTATTTCTATTTCTTTCTTTCTTTTGTTCATGATGTGCCAGGATTGGACAGCATGAATCAGGTTTTGCCAGTATCAAGCAGGATGATGGAGGATGACGCAGACTGACGCAGACTGATGCAGGATGATGCAGGATGATGCAGGATGATGCAGGATGATGCACGATGATGTAGGATGAAAGAGGAGGATGCGTTGTATTTATTTATTTGTTAATTTTTTATACATTTCTTTATGTATTTCTATATCTTTTTATTTATTTCTATTTCTTTCTTTCTTTTGTTCATGATGTGCCAGGATTGGACAGCATGAATCAGGTTTTGCCAGTATCAAGCAAGATGATGGAGGATGACGCAGACTGATGCAGGATGATGCAGGATGATGTACGTTGATGCAGGATGATGCACTTTGATGCAGGTCGATGCAGGATGATGCAGGATGATGCAGGATGATGCAGGATGATGCAAAGCTAATCCTCACCACTTGCTATTGTCTTGGAAAGTTATTGATGTAAAATGTGATGGAATACGTGAAATCTGAAAGTAAGTTGGCTTCTGTTTTGACTGTCCATTGAAAACTAATTTGTTTTACAGATGTTGAGTTCAGACAAAATAATTTCAACGGTTGTTCAGAAAACGTTCCAATTTAAGCATCAAATGATTCAGATAGACACAGGAATAATTTTTGAAAGCCTGAAAATTGTTTTCCTGAGCTATGGAGGTTTCTCCAACATAAAAATAAAACTATTAACAATTATTCTAGCAGAGCAAGGTTTCGATCCTTGGACTTCTGGGTTATGGGCCCAGCACGCTTCCACTGCGCCACTCTGCGATTTGTTGCCAAGCATAACGTCAAATGGCCAAATGTAACAGTTGTTGTCTTCGCCGTGTGCGAAATTTCGGTGCCGTCTTTCAATTTGACCCAACTTGACAATGTAATTTTAACCGTACCTTCGTTATAACTCTCTTCATCTTTCCAACATAGTAAAATAGAGAGTTGCTTATTCGATCAACTTCTGTCTTTTTGAAGTTGCAGGATTTCAAGCCATTCCGTTTGATAAAATGGTTTAGACACCATTGTGACGTCAATAATTATCTGTTCGCCTTCTAATGATGTCATTAAATAAAGCGACGCAATAGTTTAATTGTTGCGCGCACGCACTTGTTATTCTGCAGTTTGATAAAACTTAACAGCAACAACTATCCCAAGATACGAATCATTCTTCGAAGTCAAAACAAAACAAGGAAAAATCCGGGTATCGATCCCGGTACCTCTCAAATGCTAAGCGAGCGCTCTACCATTTGAGCTAATCCCCAACACTTGCTATTGTCTTGGAAAGTTATTGATGTCAAATGTGATGGAATACGTGAAATCTGAAAGTAAGTTGGCTTCTGTTTTGACCGTCCATTGAAAACTAATTTGTTTTACAGATGTTGAGTTCACACAAAATAATTTCAACGGTTGTTCAGAAAACGTTCCAATTTAAGCATCAAATGATTCCGATAGACACAGGAATAATTTTTGAAAGCCTGAAAATTGTTTTCCTGAGCTATGGAGGTTTCTCCAAAATAAAAATAAAACCATTAACAATTATTCTAGCAGAGCAAGGTTTCGATCCTTGGACCTCTGGGTTATGGGCCCAGAACGCTTCCACTGCGCCACTCTGCTCTTTGTTGCCAAGGATAAGATCAAATGGCCAAATGTAACAGTTGTAGTCTTCGACGAGTGCGAAATTTTGGTGCCTTCTTTCAATTTGACCCAACTGGACAATGTAATTTTAACCGTACCTTCGTTATAACTCTCTTCATCTTTCCAACATAGTAAAATAGAGAGTTGCTTATTCGATCAACTTCTGTCTTTTTGAAGTTGCAGGATTTCAAGCCATTCCGTTTGACTTTCCCTCAAGCTCTTCTGCATCTCAAGTACTCGAACTATTAAACTGGAAACCACTGTACCTTCGACGGCGCTATCATCGCTGTATTACTATCTTTAAATGCTTAAATAGCATGGTGGACTTCAACTTTAAATTAAAGAAGAATCACGACTTTCATACATATAATACACGCCGTCAGCACAATCTACATTTGCCATTCGCACGTAGGAATTGGGGACAACAGAAGTTTACCTACCATGCACTATTAGACTGGAACTCTTTAGACTCTGAAGTTATACAATCAACTACATTATCAATTTTTAAATCTTACTGGCACATAACTTAATTTCATAATAATCCTTGTTCTATTTCTATTTTATTTCAACCATTTATTTTTTCTGTTTTCCATATATTAGTGAAATATATATTTTTAATACAGGACCTCCCTGAAAATCACAAATTGTGAGTGGAGCTTTCCTGTCAAAATATTATTATTATTATTATAAAATGGTTTAGACACCATTGTGACGTCAATAATTATCTGTTTGCCTTCTAATGATGTCATTAAATAAAGCGACGCAGTAGTTTAATTGTTGCGCGCACGCATTTGTTATTCTGCAGTTTGATAAACTTAACAGCAACAACTATCCCAAGATACGAATCGATCTTCGAAGTCAAAACAAAACATGGAGAATCCGGGTATCGATCCCGGTACCTCTCACATGCAAAGCGAGCGCTCTACCATTTGAGTTAATTCCCGACACTTGCTATTGTCTTGGAAAGTTATTGATGTCAAATGTGATGGAATACGTGAAATCTGAAAGTAAGTTGGCTTCTGTTTTGACCGTCCATTGAAAACGAATTTGGTTTACAGATATTGAGTTCACACAAAATAATTTCAACGGTTGTTCAGAAAACGTTCCAATTTAAGCATCAAATGATTCCGATAGACACAGGAATAATTTTTGAAAGCCTGGAAATTGTTTTCCTGAGCTATGGAGGTTTCTCCAAAATAATAATAAAACGATTAACAATTATTCTAGCAGAGCAAGGTTTCGATCCTTTGACCTCTTGGTTATGGGCCCAGCACGCTCCGACTGCGCCACTCTGCTCTTTGTTGCCAAGCATAACGTCAAATGGTCAAAGGTAACATTTGTTGTCTGCGCCGAGTGCGAAATTTCGGTGCCGTCTTTGAATTTGACCCAACATGACAATAAAATTTAACCGTACCTTCGTTATAACCCTCTTCATATTTCCAACATAGTAAAATAGAGAGTTGCTTATTCGATCAACTTCTGTCTTTTTGAAGTTGCAGGATTTCAAGCCAATCCGTTTGATAAAATGGTTTAGACACCATTGTGACGTCAATAATTATCTGTTTGCCTTCTAATGATGTAATTCAATAAAGCGACGCAATAGTTTAATTGTTGCGCGCACGCATTTGTTATTCTGCAGTTTGATAAAACTTAACAGCAACAACTATCCCAAGATACGAATCGTTCTTCGAAGTCAAAACAAAACATGGAAAATCCGGGTATCGATCCCGGTACCTCTCACATGCTATGCGAGCGGTCTACCATTTGAGCTAATCCCCAACACTTGCTATTGTCTTGGAAAGTTATTGATGTCAAATGTGATGGAATACGTGAAATCTGAAAGTAAGTTGGCTTCTGTTTTGACCGTCCATTGACGCTGCATTGAAAACGAATTTGTATTACAGATGTTGAGTTCAGACAAAATAATTTCAACGGTTGTTCAGAAAACGTTCCAATTTAAGCATCAAATGATTCCGATAGACACAGGAATAATTTGTGAAAGCCTTAAAATTGTTTTGCCTGAGCTATGGAGGTTTCTCCAAAATAAAAATAAAAATATTAACAATTGTTCTAGCAGAGCAAGGTTTCGATCCTTGGACCTCTGGGTTATGGGCGCAGCACGCTTCCACTGCGCCACTCTGATCTTTGTTGCCAAGCATAACGTCAAATGGCCAAATGTAACAGTTGTTGTCTACGCCGAGTGCGAAATTTCGGTGCCGTCTTTCAATTTGACCCAACATGAGAATCTAATTTTAACCGTACCTTCGTTATAACTCTCTTCATCTTTCCAACATAGTAAAATAGAGAGTTGCTTATTCGATCAACTTCGGTCTTTTTGAAGTTGCAGGATTTCAAGCCATTCCGTTGGATAAAACGGTTTAGAGTTGCTTATTCGATTATATTTCCCGCCGCCGCAGACCAACACTAAATTTTACAGGAACTAGTTACCCATCGTATAGAGCGGATTTCAATTGAGTGTCGGAAGTGTTTTGGTTTTGCGTTTACTAAGCTCTCCTATTGGCTGAGAAAGTAAACCAACCAATAAGAATCCAAAGTAAAACCAAACGCAAATTGGTTTTGGTTTTGGTTTGGTTTGTCGTTGGCTCACAGGGAAGCCATTTAGGAGTTACTTGTGATTACTCGCTCCTGTGATTGGCTGCCCGTGGGTAGTTTGCGTTTGGTTTTACTACACTCAATTGAAAACCGCTCTATAAACAGAAGACAACTACAAACAGTAAGGAAAAGGACACCGGCGATGAAGACCAAATGATGAATCCGTGTAAAAACTATCATCACGCTCCTTCCCAGGCTCTTTGGCGTGCTAACAGTTCTAATTCAGCGAGTGACAAGTTCGCTCATCCCAACAACTCGTTTATGCAATTGCGCGCATCAACGAGTTAAGTAATGGTCCAGATAAGAACTGTAGTAGAACAATTGTCCTACGGCAATGAGCCTCCCCCACATACGATTTTGCTTGAATTCAGTTGCCTTAAGTGCTTTAGAAGGTATCTACAGTCCAAACTACATCTCGAAAATAAAGTATTGTTTATGCTATTGGCTCTTTTTTCTGTGAAAACGCAGAGAAGCCACCATCCAGCCAATCAGATATAGAGAAAACAAAGGATTGTTCAATCGTAAATTTGAGAACTTTCCCTTCACATGCACGATATTCTTCGAAATTAAACCATAGGTAGTTTGATCAAAAACAAATTCAAACCACAAACAATTATGGAATGAAAATGCACTATTTCGATGGGTTTCTATTGAATTTATAAGTATCAACCAATGAAATGACGAGAAAGAATAATAGAAAATTAACACTTAACATTCCTTGCCGTAGAGACTACAGTTCTTATCTGGACCATTACTTAAAAACAGTTTGCATACAACGCTTTTCCGCCAACCTCGTCCCCAGGGTCTTCTAGCTCGGTCAGACCAAGATAAACTCCGATGAAGTTATTCTTCACGTAGGAACTATTGACTTGCGCCACGAAGAGCCCCGTATCATTGCTGAAGGAACTGTTGACATCACAAATCAAATTATTTTCAAAAGTCCAGGAATTTATATCACCATCTCAGAAATCATCACAAGAGATGACGCCAGTCTGGATTCAAAAGGTAAAGCAGTTATCAAGATCATCGCGCAATTCTGTAAACAAAACTCTTTGAAGTTTTTAAACCACAGTAATATTAGGAAACAGGATCTTTACAATGTAGATGGATCGACGCGAGCATTACGGGTTATCAAAACTTACATACCACAATAACTACGTCAACTTCATTATAATTTTCATTCATGTAAAAATATCAGGCTATCTAACCCGAGTATCAGTCACTCTCCTCTTGCTTTTCATCAACGGAAGGGAGAGAGGGACTGTCACTCAAGTATGTGCACGCAACAGGCTTGACGGGCCGGTAAATACTTCGTGGGATCACGTAGTGGTTTCCAATAACCCCTACTATTTCAACCAATACTAAATCCAAGCTGCCTACATGTAGTATTTCTTGGCGGGCCATGAGTTTTGTTAGCTTTTGTTGGACTCGTTCTGATGCGACAGCCTTTATTATCGGCTATTGTTCAAAAATTGGCGGCTATCGTTCAAAAAGCGATTTGGCGGGCCAATTTGCGTGCGCATACCTGAGAAAATGGTCTATTGTTTCCAAATATGAGTTCCACTCACTACAAGCCAAGGTAAGTTTTAAAACTTCCCGCCATTTTAGATCTTATAAATAGTTAATCAGCTTGTTTGTTCAGTAAGTTTTCTTTTAAAAGTTATCAATTGAAAACAGAACAAAGCACACTTCCTTTATTAGTCTTTTCAAAGTAGGCGGATTTACGGGTAATCAAAACCTTTATGTATCCACAATAATTACATCATCTACATGTTGGCTTCAGGCAAGAAATAGTAACGATGAGACGATGATTGTAGGAGGATTGGGATCCCTTCTCGAATGAAAATTGCAGCATTCACCGTAGCTACCAATACGAATTTTGTCGAAGAAAAGTGAAGCGTGAATTTAAAAATAAAATTGCACAAAGCTTTTTGCATCACTATTCTCCGCATCCAATACATTACAATAATAAGAAAGAAAACATGTGTATCCATAACCTTTTAAAATGTTCGAGGGGGGAGGGACAAAATCGCTAGAGGGGGCGAGGAAGGGGGGGGGGGGGGACGAATTCACTAGCGATTGCTGCTACACCGAGTCCTGACTTTGATCAGCCTCTTATGGTTGTTTCAGGTCCCGTTGGAAATTCAGAGAACGAAAACAAAACATTCCAACTTACGATTATTTGAGCGACTCAGTGTCAAGTAGAAGACAATATTATTTCAAATTGCTCGAGCTTCCATCCGGTAAAAGGCTAATTTGGTCAACTTGTTCTGAAGTCAGTCTTTTGAATGAAGAAAATCGCGTGGATATGCTAGGATTTGTACTTTGGAATGCTCTATTTTCGTGTTGCAATGTGATTGGTTCTCGTTGTCTAAGTCTGCAATGTGATTGGTTCTCGTTGTATAAGTCTGCGTTGTCTAAGTGCAATGTGATTGGTTCTCGTTGTCTGAGTGGTCCCGGTTTCAGTAGTCACACTGCAAATTAAGTTTATTTGCCAGCTACACGACATTTACATCTTTTGGTAACATGCCATTTACTGTTTATGTGATGATCTTCCTATCAAGATAACTCCTCTTTTCCTTCACTTCGACACCGATTTTAAACTTCCTGAACTTGTACTTGTTCCATTTACTGTGCGTGCTTTCCAAGGCAGGTATGTCTAGCTCCTTGGTGAGCTGTAAATATCGTTCAAAGTTCTTAAGCTTCAGATGTTTTAGTTTCTTCTTTCGCTGGTCAATAAGCCACAGAAGAAACACTTTGTTATGTTTATCCTGGAATGGAAAACAAATCATTTTAGTTTGAGAAAGAAGATTGTAAATACATGTACATGTATTCAGTGCTGTCTCTCGAGTAAATATGAAAACTGCAAAAACTATTCCAACAAATATTTGTGCAGAAGCAGCACAAAAAAATCCTGCCCTACAAGAGATGAGCAAAAAAAATACATTTCTGTAAGGTGAAAATGTCCCCCCCCCCCCCCCCCCCCAACACACACACACACTTTTCTAATGTCCGTCGCTAAGATCTATGAAGAAAAACGTTCCTGAATCGCAGGGATTCACGTCAGCCCAAGGCTATCAGTTCGATATAAATATATATTTTGCCATTCTAAAACCCTTTTTTGGACTGACCGCAGAACGTTTTTACGCCGGTTTTTCTTTTTGACATTTGTAGCGTCTTTCACTTCCCACATTTTTATATATTTCTCTCCAAACAAAAATATTGAATATATTATAGCCCGCAATTTTCTGTGCTACAAATGTTAGCATCCCAAACTGATTTCCGCAGCCTGCAAAATAGTCTTTGTCTTTGCTTGTGCGTGATTAAGATGGCCAAAGACAAAAACAACAACTTTGCTTGTGCGTGATTAAGATGGCCAAGAGAAAAATAACAACTGGAAATGCAGTTCTTATATTATGTTTCCAATGGGATTTATAAGGGCTACAATATTTAGATTCAACGGAACAGTTAAAATTGTGATAATAGACCTATTGGAAAAATAGTGTCATCAAACTTGGGCTGTTATGTTAGCATTAAAATAAGCACTGAAACTTCAGAGAGCATGCAAAATCGGGTATGTTCGTAAATTTTATTAAGTAGCATGACAGCACCAAGTGGTGTAAAGGTACCGAGGTTCAAATGTAGATAAGTTTGTACGAGATTCAGGATGGACTAGCTTCGTTTTCATGTTTCTTGAGAGTTCCATCAGTTGTTTACTTTGCAGGGTTATTACTCGGGCTGCCTGTGGCAGCACCCAGTCTTAAAATGCAAGTCGTTATTTTTTATTATTTTTTTTGCTGGGTGTCGCAAAATTTCTGCGCATGCGTTAAAGGTCAAGTTCGCCACCAATCAGATCGCACTGTGCTGGTCACGTAACACTCGCCAGGTTAATTTATTTACAGAATTTAATACAGTAAATCAAAATGGTCGACCCGCGAGGGCGAAAGCCTTCCAACAGGCTCAGGATATTTCAACTGGCGCTCTTCTTGACCATAAAAATACATGAACAACCAGGAGCCGTAATACATTCGATCAGCGCTGTTTGGACAGATCCAATGTACATTTAGAAACGTAAGCGAAATACAATACCCAAACACGTTTGGATATCAACGGGTATCGAATTATAATCAAAGGTTAGATCTCGTCAGGCGCGCTCAGATAAGAAAGTTCAAAGCTCTCAGACTAGGCGAGACAAGGAGATATCACTTTCAATGAGTCATTGTCAGAAATCTATTCCATCGTGGGCGGTCTTGTACAGCTAAGGCATGTTTTACGACAGAATAACCAGAGTCTTTCTACTGGATTGAGAGCTCGAGACATTATACATGTCGGCTAATATGGGGAAAACTGAAACAAAAAATGAACTTTGACGGCAGAAACCCTCAATTGAGCCAAGCGGAATATTTACATGATCCGCTAAGATTGTTACAAATCTTAGTTAAGCAGATGTTTTCAGTGTATGCCAACTGAAATGCGGCAACTACACGAACAAGAAGCATGAACTGCCAGCAACGAGAGAGGAAAAAGTATTTGAAATGCACAGCGCTAGCTGAAATAGGGCATATATATAATATCTGAGACGTTAAATTACGTTACTGTGAAGAGGATCAAAATTCAAGTTTTGTAGCTTGAAACTGTCTTCTGCCGTGACTCGTGAGAGAAATTGGAAAAGATCTAGCTGTTTTATTCAGACACTGGCAAATTTATTGAAAGCTACGGGCTTACTTTATGAGATTATTATTCATTGTGGAATGAAAGGAAACAGGTTAGCTGAAAGTTAAGTTCGAGGTAGGCTTCGACTGTCATTCCGATTCAGTGCATATGTGCACGAAGGTGGGATGCTGTCACCAACACTACCAAAAGATCCAAAACGAAAGTTCAGTTACGTAAGTACTGTTAGTAAACTCTTTTTGATTTGAATAAATTTCCTCTCAGTTTGTCTGTTAATGTACTTTTTCTTCTAATTATCGCTTTATTTAACATCTGTGATTTAGAGTATGCGTACCTCAGAATAAATTATTTGAAAGGTCAACTGAACTCTTGTGTCGATATTAAAGCGCAAATGTTTTTTTGTGAAACAGTCTGTGAATTTGAGAAGCGGCTTAATAGAAGAGCTTTCTCATTAGGAATTACAATTTTTTTTCTTGCTATGAAATTTATGTTTCATTTCACATTTTTTCATACAGTTTTAGCCGGACATTTCCCCGAGTTTTTGATCTATTTTCAATCAAATTCAAAGTCTGAATATGTCATTGTATTGCATTTATACACTTGAATTGCCAGTATTCTGTTGTTCGAATCCTGCGTTATCATAGTCATGTCATAAAAGCGATTAATAGACCAGTCTGTTTTTATGACGTTCTCACTGGCGAATTAAAGCACAACTTGTTACTAAGAGGATTTCAAATGAAAGTGTATTTCATCTTCAATCTCATGTGGCCCGAGTGAAAGCCCAGATGGGCTCTTGTTCTTCTAAAAATGTTGAATATCAAAATTATGCAAATTCGAATTATGCAAATTCGAATGGTTCTACATTGTATATTATACATACAAACAGACCCATTCGAAAAATGGTGTCCAATTTAATTAACTATTGTTTAGTACTGACTAGCCTCGCTTACACGGTCAAAAGTTTTTGTGTGTACTGACTAGCCTCGTGTTCACGTTACCTGGACAATAGCTTTTTAAATTGGACGCCATTTTTCGAATGGGTCTATAGTATAGCAAAAATCATTGTAAGTATGATCAATGATAACAACAACATAAAAATCAACAACAAGATAAAAATCAACAATAATTGATTGAGGTGAGCATTGTCAGTGCAGAGAATATATCAATGTAGTAATTAAGGAGCGTGAGTGGAATGAGTCTTGGATCGGCATTAGCATAATTATCTTGCTAGAGAATATATGAATGTAGTAATTAAGGAGCGTGAGTGGAATGAGTCTTGGATACATTAGCATAATTATCTTGCTAGAGAATATATCAATGTAGTAATTAAGGAGCGTGAGTGGAATGAGTCTTGGATACATTAGCATAATTATCTTGCTAGAGAATATATCAATGTAGTAATTAAGGAGCGTGAGTGGAATGAATCTTGGATACATTAGGATAATTATCTTGCTAGAGGCCTAATCAGCCTCATTCATCTGAGGATAAACAAAATATTAACACAAGTATTTTAACTACATTAATAATAAATACTAACGTACCTTTGGTTTTTCTTTACAGTGTCTTTCCAAGGTACTAATCTTTAATGTCAGCTCAGCAACTTAACAAAATTAATGAACAACAGTAAACAACATACATGTCCTCTTTACAAATAAAATAAACAACTTTGTTAACATGTCTAATCACCTAGCCAACAACACAAGGGATCTAATCAGGGACACAAATTCCTAATGGTCAGTTAGCAAGAATTTACTACCAAACAATCTCCAAACATTGGTATTTCTAATTTCGGCCAGGCCTCCAGAATGGGCCTTTCAAAAAAATCTGACACCATATACTGTAGTTTAAGGCACTTGTATGAAATCAATAGTATTATCAGCAAAATATGTTTGTAAATGCTATTTTCCACCTCCAATCGATTGTCAATGACTTTCTACAACAGTGATTACAAGTTTGTTTGCCATCCAGTAAAGCCTGTCCCATGGGATCACAAGCTCAATTCATTGGTTATCGAAGTGATATATCAGCACGCGACTGTTTCCAGTAAAGCCTGTCCCATGAGATCACTAGCACAATTCATTGGTTATCGAAGTGATATATCAGCATGTGACTGTTTCCTGCAAAAGGCCTATTAGACTGAAGGACCTTTTATATATAATCCATCTCCTCTCCCAAAGTACTAGTCTGTCACATGTTTGATTGTACATTTTTCATATATGAAGATAAATTCACACACAAGAGTTATCCAGAAACTTATACATAGAGATTGCCCAATGTCTGAGACTGCGTAGAAGCAAGAAACGATATAGCAAGGAAGCTTGCAGGTTTAATTAGAACTGCTTTATTTGTATAACACATTATCGGTAGTATTTCAACTTTACAATACAAGGGCCAATTTAATAAAACTTTTACATGTACTTCAAAATGAAGTGTGGTCATTGTTTTCAAACATGAAAACAATACATGTAGCTAGATTTGTAAAAATAATACACATATGTAAACGTTTCATTGAATTGGCCCCTAACTGGTTAAACCCCAAATCAGACTTATCTGAAAAACCACTCAGAATAAAGAGCCACTAGCAGCTATGGCTATATAAACACACCAGTACATAATTCTATCAAATGCTAAACTTACCTGTTCTCTCCGAGTAGTCAGAGTATTTTTTGTCAAGGTCACTCTTAGAAACTTTTCTGTGTTCATACTACAAAGAGAGGAAAACAAGCAATAATTTGTGATCTGACATACATGTAAATTTATTGTTAAACTTATTTTGGGAGTAAATTCACGATCATCTATAAAGTATCTAAGTATAAACAACAAAATATCAGTGAAGTACATGTATGTAAACACGAAAGGCAGAGTGGCCCTTAAAGATATATGTTGTCACTTCTTACAATAAGTTACATAATGTACATGTATGTACAATGTATTCAATATCCTACACTCATACACTGTAAAGCTGTTTTTGTCTGAGTATATTCAATTAGCCAAAATGCTAAATAATGTTTATCTGGTGGGATAAGAGTGCAATAAAAATGTTGAAAAACTTTAGAATCATAAAAAAAAGGGGAAAAAAGAAAAACAATTAAGTCATGCATCTCATCTTTACATTAATGTTAATTATAAACATTTTAAAAGAAACAGTTTTTCCAATAGATAAAAAAAAACCTTATTAGAATAATAACATCAAACAATCTCCTGATAGGTTGACATAGCATGAAAGGAATTAAGTTGAAAATGGAAGTCTTCAAAACTGGACAAAATCTAAAAACCACAGACTAATTATTTAATACATGTACTGTCTAAGAACATCATATGTGCCATGTACCTGGTTTGCATTATCTAGGCTGAAAATTCTCTTCACATTCTCAGAGGCACTGGTCAGAGAACAAAATATAATTAGCACAAATTGATAATTAATTATTCCAGCCAGACCAACACTCAGGGTCTTAAAATAACTGAGTAGAAGGTGCTGCCTTTACATAATACAGTAAACGGTTAGACCTTTACATCTTTTTGCCTCTGTCACTGGTTAGCTCAGTTAGTAGAGCACGGTCTAGAGTGCAGGAGGTTGGGGGTTCGAACCCGGCCGCGTCCTTGGGCAAGGACGTTTATAAGCCGTTGGCCTTGTCTCCTTCTACTTCTAATCAGTATTTGAAGGGGACGTGAAAGAACCTGTTGTACTACTAGAAAAAGAGAAGGGCATTGTCACCTGGTACAGCAGCCTGGCCATTGCACTAACCACACACTAAACATTGTAAACTGCGTGGCTGCCATTGGCACCGAAATCTCATTTAGCAGTCCGAAAAATTCACTGACGGGATATGTCAGTAGTATGTAAAGCGCCATGAGACTGTGGTGATATGGCACTAATAATATAAATATGGCCATTATTATTATTATTTTGGATAAGGACAATAAATCGTAGGCCCTCAGAGCACTCTATAGAGGGGCGTAAAGCCTGTTGAGGTTTTCCGTCCACCTTCGAGTGGTATTAAAAACATAATAAATCCTAAACATCCCATACCTAGTAGCTACTTCTCCTGTTCAGTAGCATCTTACAGCCTGTCACCAGGAAAACAACAGAAAGCCTGAAATACTGAGTGTGTGCTCATGATTGCATGCCTGGATGTAAGTGTTTGTAGTATTGCTATACTTACGAATGTAGTTCTTGTATGTCTTCATATCCACATATCCATTTCCTATTGTCCACTCGGTCTGCTTGTCCTATTGGACATCAATTGTACAAGATTTCATTACTAATGTAAGCATTCATAAAAACCTTAAAGGAAACCCTGGTTGTTATTAAATAATAAAAATTATACTAAATTTGAAATTTGTTGAAAAAAATGGAAAATATATTTTAATTACTTTTTGAAAACAATGGATAATTTTAGTATAAGCCATATTGGGCTTTAAAATTTGCAGGTGTTGTCATCTTGGATCTGATGACATTTCATGGCAGTTCCTATTCTCATATATGTAACAATAAGGACTGCTACGAAATGTTGATATCTTGGGTACAAAATGGCTGCACATGAAAATGCATATATATCATATAAATTGTACATGTACAATAAATTGTACTTGTCAAGTCAGGTGACACAATGTTCATGAAAACTTTAAAATTTTGGTAATAAAAGATGTAAAAATAAAAACAATTTATGAATTTAATATGTACATGACTTGTACAACACATACAACATGTAAATGTAAGAAAAAACAGACTGAAGCACTTTTGGCCCCAACTCACACCTAAACTTGCCAAAAACTCAACCCAGTAGGTTTGGCAACCAGTGTAAAAAGATTACCAATAGAACTAAGTCAGAGTTTTCATTCAGGAATTTAATTTATGATATGCTGTGATGGCAAAAGCAAAAACACAGGGGGAAAAACAATGAAAACCCCTGACAAAGCTTAGTGAAAACAAACAAAGTTAAGTAACTATTTATTTATAAGCACATGTGTATCACGCATAGTTTACTAGTGAGATAAAACACATGGGATGTTGGGAGAACACAAGAAATGCTTGAAAATCACAAGCTGAAGGCACAAGATTTTCAAGCATTTCAAGTGTTCTCCTATAACATCCCAAGTGCTTTATTTTTATTTCGCCAGTAAACACATTCAAATGATTGTGTGGTTTATTGCTTTTATGTAATGTTTATATACAACACAGTGCAAGCAGGCATGCTGATTTCTACATGTATGTGTTTACTGACACAATAGACAATAGATTGTTTGATTCTACAAGCCAATCAGAGCACTCAGACTGGGTTACACATGTATTAAATAATATAAAAAATTATAATCATGCATATTCGACTACATGTACATACATTTTATACATTTGTGTGACACACAGATCTATTTGATATGATATTGAGATGACAAACCTGACTGTGATGTTAGTGTTCTCCTGTCAACGAGTAGTGTATGGGATGATGTTCTGAGAAGACTGTTAAGACCTGTAAAGTTAATATTGTTCTCAATATACATAATCATTTATCATGCCTTCCAAAAAATACCAGTAACTGGACAGCAACATAACAACTACAAATGTATATTTTCCCCTTGAAAGAATGTATCATCAAAGTTAGATTCTGGTATGGAAGTCATAGCAGTACCAATAAGACTATTCAGACACATTATTTTATCTAGCATGAAAAACTCCTGTACTCTCTTTGAGTGAATCTCGTAATTATTTACAAATTTTACTTAGCCTTCTCTAGCAAAGACCATTTTCACTTACCCTTCCAACCATCATAACAATAGAGCTAACCAACCACATCTCTTTTAGAGCTAATAAAAAAATCCTCCAATCAGGGAACGAGGGTCAGGTTCTGACCCTAATTAAAACATTAAAGTGACATTCACTACCACAGAATCCAGAGGTTTTCTCTTCCTCACTGCTTCACAGTGAAACACCATAGAGAAAAATATTAGAAAATCTCTGGGACCAGGGTATATGTGATTGATATGATAATGCTAGGTATGGGGACCCATATATATTTTCGGAGGGACCAAGAACCAAAAAGATCTACACTGTATGGGTCGCAGGATCCGGCCCAGCATATTTTTTTTAGTGCTACATCATGTATCTCTGTATGGTACATGACTTTTTTTTTGTATATTAAGCGGAGTTCCAGCAGCTGACATAGGTAAATATCTCAGGGGGGTTCTTCCTATATTCGGCTGGTAAATGTAGGGGTGATTGTCATATTCTTTAGGGTTTGAAATCGGCAATTTAGTATTTTTTAGGGGTTGTCCAAGCGAAATACATTTTTGAGGGTGATTTTTAGACCATAGAGGTAATATAAATAACAATAATATAATAAAGGCTCACGAACACATCATTACCACGAATAAAGTTACATAAAACATTAAGCTGTTCACATTTGAGGGATGGGATTTCAAATTTGAGAGAAATTTTATCTGCGATGGACTTTACACTTCAAAATCTCATTTCAATTGCCATCTTGTTTTGCCTTCGTTATATATAAATACCTAATTACCAAAAATTTGGAAGTGACGTCACGGACACGGTTTTGGGCTATGAGTCGCAGACCCTACATTGTACATGGGGAGAAACGGAAACAATGAAATCGCCGTTCTCCCTCAAGTAGGGGATGCTGTACACAGGCTAAGATGCTTTGAGGAATCGCCATATGAATACTATAATTTCCTATGTGCGAGATCGAGCAGACTTTGATCGAAGCTGAGCGAGCAAACGTAAATAATTCCCATCCGTTCTCTAGTTGACCATACAATATCACAATGATTACTTAGCCTTCCATCCCTGAGAACAATATATCTATTAAACCAATCACAGTTCTTGTTGAGCTCATTAAATATTCCTCCAATCAGAAAAGACAGTCAGATCTTGACCCTCATGAAAGTGAGATTCGAACCCACCGATACCAGAGCCAGAGATTTTCTCACAGTTCGCTTCTCGCTGCCTTGCAGCTCGCTGATTGCCGCTTCGCGGCTCTTTCTCCGTGGCTGTTCTCTCTCTAGAAAACCTCTGGGACCAGGGTACAGAAACTGCGGCTAGATTGCAGAATAGCCCACCACTTCGAAAGATCACTTGAAAAGCCCTTACAAATTGTGCAAAGTTATCCATTTAGCTCAGGTGTATTTAGACTCGTTCTATGAATGATTTGGAGTTGAAAATGGGTAAGATTTATTTGAATTTCAGGGTTAGGTTTTTAGAGGGTTTGTATGAGAATTTGAGAAAATGCATTATTAATGAACCAAGTGGTGGGGTATTCTGCAATCCTTCCGAAACTGCAGACCAGACGAAAACTATAACGCTTTTACAATACAAAGTTCTGTATGCATCCATTGATCATATATGTAGTATTTGTAGACTTAACATTCCACAACCTCACGCCAGTCACGGCTCACCTCGATTTTGTGCTGCACACAAACACAAACCCCGTGCTTTAACACTATTGAAGATGACGGGCCTCGCGATTGTCTTGCCTAGAGCCAAGAGCCTAAACATTTGTGCTAAAAATGGTACCTCCTATTTACTGCAAACTTCATAGAAACTCGTCGACCATGTTAGTTAAAGCGGTAAGTATCGCGGGCTCACCACAGGAGGCCCAACAATAATACTCGTACCCAGGAGTTTATTATCAGTAAGTGCTAATCGGCCTTTAACCACAGGCAGTCCAAGCTAATGATTTTTACAAGGAATGTATGGAAATTTTTAGAAAAAATCTAAAACTGCAATAAAATGATCAATAAAGTCATGAAACCTTACCTGTGTGTTGTGAAGTTGTTTTTCTTCATCGCTGATGTTTTTATTTCAGGTTTGACGCATTTCTGGGCTTTTTTTCCCCTCCCCTATATAAATATATATACTTTTTAGATTTCTTATTGTATTTACATTTTTATCAATTTTTACTTATCATTGTTATTAATTAGTTGTAACTATTCTCTCTAAACTTTATTTTACTTTATTAGTTATGTTACGCAGGGCCCATTGAAAAACTCCTCGGAGATATGGGCACCCTGTCTAAACATCGTTATTACTCGGGCTGCCTGTGGCAGCAACGAGTCTTAAAATGCAAGTCGTTATTTTTTTTTATTATTATTCCGTGTAGCACGCGGTCTGCGCATGCGTTAAAGGTCAAATTCACACCAATCAGATTGCACTGTGCTGGTCACGCAACAATCGCCAGGTTAATTTATTTACATAATTGAATACAGTAAAATCAAGATGGCGGAAGACCCGCGAGGAACTTTCTCTCTAATTTGGAGTCTCATCTCTCAAATGTAAGCCAGTTTAATGTTTTATTTAACTTCACTCGTGCGAAAGCCTTCCAACAGGCTCAGGATATTTCAACTGGCGCTATTGACGGAGCCGAAGGACCGCGTTTTTTACCCAGATGGCCAGTGATTTTATATACGACACGTATGAAGAAACAGAGGTCACGCGCGACATGCTTGAGAACATGAACATGTTCAACACTTTATATTATACTAAGAAAACAAAACAAATTACAGAGCCTGCAAGTTCACAAGTCAATGAAAAACCCTAAGAGCCTGTAGTTTTGGATCAACATATCCTTGAAACTCCAAAAGCAACATACACATGAGTCAAATTCAAACCGGAAGAGACGGAATTCTTTAGATTATTCACGAGGATAAATTTGTTAGCCCGCAATAAGAACTCTCTCGCTGCTTTAATGACCTTGATTTGTAACATGGAGGCTGACCTTACTGATATGCGTAATGAATTCTTACTCTCGTCACATCAAAACGAAACTCAGTCATTTGGAAGACAAATTAGTGCAGCAAGATAATACATACAAGACCGAAATCAAGATGCTGTCATCGCGTATTATTGACGTAGAAGTTGAAAATGGCGAGTTGAAAGCGGATATAATAAAGCTGAGATCCGACTTTCAAACTTTAAAAACAAAATCAAGAATACAAAAAAGAAGACAATGAAAGACCAAGGTCTCCAGTGTTCCGAGACTACCCAACCTACTGAAGCTTATCAGTTTGTTCAAGAGCCATCTTTCTTACATGACAACCCGATCCCTATTCATCAGAATACATTTTCTGTGCTAAATGACGAGAGTTTACAATCACCTGACCGACAACTCACTACTAAAGAAAGGGACCATGAAGTACGGTAGTACGGTTAATTCTCGGGTTCAAAACAATGAATATATGCCTACTCAAATGCAGTGTGTTAAACGAATAAGTAGTACGTGTTTAAATTAAAAGGTCAACATACGAGAAAAACAAAACTATTAAATTACATATATACTAGAGGAGCAGAGAATGAAAGTCACCGCGCTACCGGCCACTAAAGACTGCTAAATTCAGCTAATAATTCTTCCCTTTGGTTATTACTAAGAGGATTTCAAATGAAAGTGTATTACATCTTCAATCTCATGTGGCCCGAGTGAAAGCCCAGATGGGCTCTTGTTAGTATTAATATTGAGAAGGCCGGAAACGTCCATGTGGCGACTCTTCGAGGCCTCGTAATTCTTCGAAAATCCAAACTTTCAGCATTTGACCTCCAGAAACTCTTTCTTACATTCCTCTAGCACTCATTTAATCGATCCATCGCTTATTTCCTCGCTTTGTAAGTACTCAAATTCGACGGTTTCTGCAGCCAACCTAGCCTATAACGACCCGAGGTACCGTCGGTACCGTCAGCTTGACCTTTTTTTCATGTTATGGGCTGCCTGTGCTAGTAGTTGAACCTGGAGCCGAGTGACGAACGAGTGCCGAAGGAATCCAACACCTCCGTGTTTTTTTCGAGGAGATTCGGAGAACGCAGGAGTCCATACAATAACCACGTCCTAATTACTTAATTCGTGATCACGCATCTCGCGAGGTTTACTTGGAAAAGTTACCCTCCCCTGTATTTAGGGGCGCCACGCTTAAATACAGCGATTAAATAAAACAGGCTAGAAACTTTGAGTCAAAACATACGGACCCATTCGCACAAATAAATTCAGACTGAAGAGAACAAAGTCTTAAAAGTAAGAGAGATAATCAGCGTTCATGGACATCGTGTGATTGGGCATGTACTAAACTCCGGAACACCGAACCGGAATCACCGGAACGGAACCACCGGAACCACCGGAACAGAACCACCGGAACGACCGAAACCACCGGAACCGTTATTAAAACTGTCGAAACCAACTATTAAGAGGCAAAGGCCAATACAACGTAGAATTTTGATGTTTTTTAAGATACAATATTTTAGCTGGCCAAACCAGCCTTGTTCAGGTCAGGAGTAGCCTACTATGCAGACGTATTTTTTCACTCTCATAAATTCGAAGAAAAAAAGTTACTTTTTTCTTGAATTTTATGAGCGAAAAAAATCGTCTGCATAGCAGGCTAGGTCAGGAGCCCTGTTCAGGTATAACTGAAGATTCACAATGGTGTGTATTTTTTAACGTAACCCCCCACCCCCGCAAAACGTCTACCTCTTGAGTAGATCTTAAGACCGCACCAAACGTCTCATGAGCAGTAAAACAGATTATACCAGATTGTATCAAATCTCGCCTAATATAGAAAAAATCCTCAACCAATCAGGCACCACGTTACATGTATCGTATCATTTGACTCTGACGTCATCAGAGGCAAATAATTCAAGATGGCGGACGTTTTGAAACCGAAGAAAAACTTCTTTACTTGGACGTTTTCAACACAAAAATAGGATCGCTTACTCATGTGGAATACGGAAATCGATAGTTTACGGTTTACATCTCGTCCCGTAACACCTAAGAGCGCTCATTTTTGGCCAACAAAAGAGCTACATAGAAATGAACGATTTGTTAATAAAATACTGTGTAGATCTCTAGATATTTCACCCTATAGAATGCATAATAATAATAATAATAATAATAATAATAGTCTTTATTAACAAATATACCACATCAAACGTGGAATATTTACAAAAAAAAATAAAAGAAAAGAAAAAGAAATATATATACATATATATATAAATATGAATCTAATAACAGTCAATTATGTTTTCACAAAGTGAAAAGACATCTATTAATAAAAGCGGATTTGAACCTCTCAGTTTTTACACAAGGCAAGATATAGTTATGCCCTCTATCACGGAGTTGTCTGGATCTCTGTGGTGGAAACAGATCGTCAAGGGCAGTATGATTTTGAGAGATTCTGTTCCATAATTTCTTATCCCTAGAGTTTAAAATACTGCAAATACTGTATTTCTCCAAACAATACCCTGATCTAAAAGCTCTAGCAAACATTCTACTATTCTACTGAGATATTTATCATAGAAACAGCATCCCCATACTTCGATGGCATAGGTGAATACAGAAATAATAAGGCTATGAAAGAGCAGATCTAAATGCTCAATTGGATACTTATAATATTTACATACTCTTAGTATATATATAAAGCCGACTACTAGCTTTACTCAAAAGGAATTCTACATGAGTATCCCAATTAGTGGAACGGTATACAAAAGTAACTCCAAGTAGTTTCAATTGATCTTTGCGCTCAATAATAGGAAGAGGGGCAGGTGGCTGCTTAGGACATCTACCCTTAAGCAACATTTCCCATGTCTTACTAAAATTAAGCTTCATGTAGTTATTTTCTGACCACTGTATGATGGATTGTACTTCTAAGTCAGCTATATTACAATTTCTGTTGTTTTTAGTATTTACTGGAATGCTAAGAGTGAGGTCATCAGCATATTTAACTAGCAAACTGTTGGGAGTTATGTTCTTAATGTCATTAACCATGATGGAAAATAGTATGGGACCCAGTACCGTTCCGTGAAGTACCCCTCTATTGATTTTTAAATAATCGGTTGTAATGCCGTCAATAACAACGCGCTGCTTTCTATCACTTAAAAAACTAATTAGCCAATTAAAAATGTAGGGGTGTATGCCTATATCCCTTAATTTATTAAAAAGAACACTATGGGATACACTGTCAAAAGCTTTGCTAAAGTCGAAGGAGAACATTCTTACAAAGTCAGCATTATGATCGAGCCATTTTAACATACATTACATATTCTCGCCTTACCTTTTCGTCCAGGTCTTCCATGGCTGCCATCCATCAGATAAACATCGTACAAAGCGCGGGAACACAAATCACGTGGGAGAAGATATATACTAGAAACCTCCAGAGATGGGAGAGGAGAATTCAAGTTCTTTTTTTTGCCAGGGAGGGAGGGAAGAAGGAATTATCTCTGTTTTCTCGGACTGTAAATATATCACAATGTGGACTGTCTCGCTCAAAAACTAACTTTAGCGTAATTATTGCTCTGTTCAGCTCAAATAACTGTTTGCGTGAATTAGTTTATTAGTGTTTCTACAATAACCTTACCAAGGCAGAGAATGTCAAATATTGTAGTCTGTGGTTGCCCGGCGGTACTGAAGGTCGGCTATCTCTAACAAATCAATACGTTAGATACGTTGGTTTCGCCAACTGTCGTCGGACAGTTTTAATAACGGTTCCGGTGGTTTCGGTCGTTCCGGTGGTTCTCTTCCGGTGGTTTGGGACGTTCCGGTGATTCCGGTCCGGTGATTCCGTCTCGGTGAATCCGTTCCGGTGATTCCGTTCCGGTGATTCCGTTCCGGTGTTCCGGGTTTTAGTACATGCCGTGTGATTGGTTACAACTCGCAGGCAGCGCCATATAAGCCATAATCTGATTTTTCCGAGAGCTTTCGGAAAGTCTTCGGAACACAATCGGGGTATCTTCGGAAAAATTAGGAAATCATTACGTCATAACAAAGCTTCAACCAACATTCTCCAGATTTTAGAACTCAGGGGGTTGGCAGGTATGCTTTCATTACAATTTCTAAACCACTCATGATGAGCTTGGGATACCTGTGTTTGCGCGCGCAAGAAATGCTTTGACAGTCAAACATCTACACGCGAGATCTTTGGTTCATTTACTATTCAATTAAAATGGTTTTCCAATTAACTGATGACCTGCGCAACGTCATATGTGGTCGACTGGCCGAACTAACAGCCGCCTATTGACTATGATGCCGTCTGAGTTCCAGGTTAAACTCCGAATGGCACAAATCAAGGGTCCATACAGAAGACATGTTTGGAGTCCTGTCGCCATGACAATATACAAGACAGAACAGAGCAGATTACACGTGTCGAAGAGACCCGACTGGAATGTCTGTAATGTTACGACCTCGTGTACTGCTAAGGCTGTGATTTCAAAATATCGATCAGTCAACTGGAAGTGATAAATGTACGGAGCCCTGTAAGGGCCATCCACAAACACAAATTTTATGAAACAATATCGCGCGAGACTGACTTATTATCGCACGATACAGTGCTCCTATCGCGCGATAAATTATCGCGCGATACAGACCTATTATCGCGCGATAAAGTGCTACTATCGCGCGATAGGAGCACTGTATCGCGCGATAATAAGTCAGTATCGCGCGATAAGTAGTGTTACTATCGCGCGATAATTTATCGCGCGATACTGACTTACTATCGCGCGATACTGCTTTATTATCGCGCGATAATGTAACTCATAAACTCATAAATGTGTAGCGAAGATTATAAGTAGCTTTTTTAGTTCTTAATGTGAATTCAACACCATTAAACAAAATGAAAATAGCTTTTGACGAGCAGTTGAAGTTAAAGGACATATATTTTACAGTTGAACTCAATCATGCATTTATTCATAGTTCGAAACTTGACTAACTCAGTAACTGTATAAACTTATGGATGTCAGTACGGCTTTCATTCGTGATTTATTTTGCACCCAAAAAATTCCCTAGTTCAAAAAAAATTTGAACTGAGATAAAATTTGAACTACCTTGTAATATTACTTACTTCTATCATCAACAAGATAAGTTGAAGAAACTAAATGCCTTTTATATTTTACAAACGCTGCCGACATCTGTGTGGGGCAGTTTACGTAAAGAAGTTAAGTTTTAATAAATGTAGGCTTTCCTGAGCTGCATGGATTATTAACTGATTTAAAAAAACATTTCTTCCAGAAGATGTATTTAGAGTTATTAAGACTGTAATCGATTACAAACTTTCAAAATAACTTTATTTGTAGCAAGACTTCTCTGTTTATGTTCTTATTTATTTATTTATTGTTATTGCAGAGTTGAATGAATTGCTTCTGACAGCTAGTAGTTGTGTAAACAGAGCACATATCAATGAGGATGAATTTTCTAGCCATTTGCATTTTAATGTGAGTGTGTGAGCATGCGGGGGGATTTGATTCTGAAGCTTTTGCTTTTAGAAATGGCCAATGATAATTTTAGAGGTTATAACAGGGTATCCCAGGTTAAAATGTTAACCTCTCATGGTTGTAGTATATAGATTCGAACCCTTTGAAAATTGATGGGGGGGGGGGGGGGGGGGAGGATTACCGTTTTTTTTTGGTCGATATTTTTTAGGACCCTATTGCTGTAAGAATTTTTTTCTGGCATCAAGCCTTTTTTCTGGGTGATTTTGCCATTTTCTTCTGGACTACTGTAGTCCTTTCTCCTTCATAAATTCTTGCTTCTCAGAACACGTTTAAGCTGGCGAAGACTCATCTTGATGGCGTGATAAGTTATTTCCATATAATTCCAGCCTAGATTAAAGTAATTCTCGACTAATGCATCCCTGTTATTTTCAATATCATTTTGAATCGCCGGTAAATATTCAGGTAAAGCCAAATTCGTTGTCGGAAGTAAGAGAAACACTGATATAAAAGAGAAGAGCATTATCACGTAGCGTGTTCGCCGCCATGTTGTCTAGCTAAGTAATGTACGTATTTTAAAATAAAACTTTATCGCGCGATAATAAGTCAGTATCGCACGATAATAAGTCAGTATCGCGCGATAATTTATTGCGCGATAGTAATACTTTATCGCGCGATAATAAAGCAGTATCGCGCGATAGTAAGTCAGTATCGCGCGATAAATTATCGCGCGATAGTAGCACTTTATCGCGCGATAATAGGTCTGTATCGCGCGATAATTTATCGCGCGATAGGAGCACTGTATCGCGCGATAATAAGTCAGTATCGCGCGATATTGTTTCATAAAATTTGTGTTTGTGGATGGCCCTTACAGGGCTCCGTATAAATGTGAACAAGAACCAAAAACGTGTTCTACAAAGGCTGTCTATCAGACATAACCCGGCCGCAACAGTTTTACAAGAAAAACGCAGTGATAAATGTTGTGAAAGGCTAGCTACAAACATCCAGGATACACAGTTTGTCAAAAAAGATAAATACCTAAAACTCAAGATCTTAACACATAGTCTCTCAATGGAGAATTCGTGGATAAAAAGGTTTATTGTATATTTAGCAAGAGCGCATTGCATATATAATGTAATTGGCCGGTAACAAAACGAGCAGGGGACTGGAACCGAGTTTATCAGAATTACTCTAATTCTAAAATTAAGTTCATCACATGATAGAGCATGTTGAAATTAGCATGTGTGCCAAGTTTGACGTGATTCGAGTGAATCTCGTCTGAATTATAAGCAATTGAAATTTCTTTGTCCCTCCAACTTTTTACAATGAATGTATGGTTTGGAGGGACAACGTTAAAAAATAAGAGAGTTTGTATGGGAAAATTGACACATTTGATGCCTTCTAGCATCTTCAATATTGAGCCAAAGTTCACGAAACTTTCCAGACTAGCTAAGTTTGATCTGTTCTTTTGGAAAATAATGCTCACTTTGACTAGTTATTAATTGAATTAGTTTTACTGACTCGGTTCCAGTCCCCCGCTCGTTTTGTTACCGGCTAATAGAACTGAGTGAAGTGCAACTTGGTCTGAAATCATACGAGTGATTACAAAATTTCACTACCACGAAGCGGGAGTGCAATTTCCACGTAATCAAGAGTCTGATTTCAGACCAAAATTGCACGACACGAAGTTCTATTACACTTAATTATATTCATTTTGAAATCTTAACAAACGATAAACCTTCGTAATTTTTTTTACAACAACAACAAACAAGAAAAGTCAAGCGGGTAGAGCTTTGAAGAAGAGGGAAATTGATTCGCGAGCGATCACGTGCGCAATCCCTATCGCTGTGAAATGGCTTCTTAAATTGTGCTTTTTGACTGGTTCAACTGAGCAATTAAAGACACAAAATGATGCGATTTCGCCTGAAATCACTGCTGCTTTCAACCAATCACATTGCAGGAAACACCAGTGATTTCAAAATGAATATAATTAATAGAGGATATATATTACATGGCTGCGCGGAGATACGGAATTTATCTTTGAGGATTTAGTTCTGTGTAGCTTATGACTAGGATGCTGCATATTACGGGAAAATGGCATACACACAGGGGCGTAATTGGGGGGTCCTAGGGAACCCGTGACCCCCCTTGGGTAAATTATTGAATGAATAGCAAGCCCGGTTATCTCGTAGAGGTAAGCGCCTCAGTTTGGCGCTTAATTTAAATGCATTTAAAAGGGAGATCAAAAGTAAAGTTATAGCATCTTATTGAGTTATTTAAACCGTTACTATTACTAACTGTAGTTATATATTTTTCTCTCCAATGGCTCTTTTGCTTCTACTATGTTTTATTTTGTTTTATTGTTTATGTGTTTCCGTTTGTGTGACCTCATTATCCATTTACTAATATAAATATTTCTAGCTACCTAGCTAGATTACCTTTATAGTTATCCCAGTTAGCCTATATATACGCAATTTTAGTCTTAATTTAATTTATTATCAATATACTCTTGTAATCTGTGTGGTATTAAATAAATGGTTGTTGTTGTTGGAGTAAGGACAAAATACCAACAAATAGAAAAAACTCAACCCACATATAGCGCCGTGTCCGGGGTCGAACAGTGCATGTCCCGGCAGAGGTGAAAGGCGAAGCGCTTAACCTCTGCGCCACCCCGGCTCATTATAATATATTGTGGTGCCGTCTTGTGCTCTTGGCAGAACTGATATAATAAAAACTCTCAGTCCGATTTACACGACAAATATTTTGGGCACCGCACTCTTAAATTTGGACCCGCGGACCATATCAAACAATTTATTGAGAAAAGTGTCGTTCCTGAGAGCTCCCTGTGATATCCATATATGGTCAATATATTCCATATTTGGAAAGCAGGACTAATCGTCGAATACTAGAACACGTTCAGGAAGTGTAGCGAGCCGGCAGAAGAGAGGCGGGTACAACGTAGGCTACATTAAGTGCGATTAAAAAAATCGAATCGTTATTTGAAAAGGATAAGCGTATGCTTCACTAGCATCTAGTAAGGCCCAAATATTACTCTGAACGACAACAATTGTTTGATATGCGATAAGTTTGGAACCGGTGCTCTTGATTTTTTTTCCGTGGAAGTAAAGAGTGCCGTATTTGCCCTAAATTATCGGCATTCTTGATTTTTGTCTCGTCAATCAAGAGTGCCGGTCCCAAACTTATCGGCCCGCGGGCCCAAATTTGAAGAGTGCCGTGCGATATATAATAGGATCGCATAGTCACAGCTGAATCGCACGAGCTGAGTGCGTTTGCGAAATCAGACGCAGCTGAGACGGAGTGGAATCACCACTGGTATAGACTACGCGTGCTATTTATAACTTAGCAAAATCACAAAAGGTATAGCGCGCGGATAGTGACCTACCCGGATATAGTGACCAAGAAAAATAAAGGGACTTGCTTGTCGTCTATCGAACCCCTAACCTTACGAACGCTGAGCGCGTGCTCTACCGTCTGAGCTATCAAGTCTCCGGTCGGACGGGCGCGCGCGAATGCAACCAATCCAAGTTTCGATCGCTCGCTATGCGTATGCCGGGTGGTTCGTCTGCGCGGGCCGAAGTGCAGGAGCTCCGCTATAAACCATAATCCACAAGGGTTGCCCATCATGCGAATGATGTCGCGTATGGTGAGGCTAACATGGCTAGTGTTTATTCATCCAAACACATTACAGTGGCTTTCATTCTTTATACTTGAATATGGGATAATCTTGAGACAAGAAGATGAAAGCAACTAGCTATATTACTGTACAAAACCAGAAGTCCGATAACGATGAATGGGAGCACTCCAAATTATCGATCTGAAGGAAATCTTTAAAAGCACAACTTTTGTACATTCCTATAACTTAAGAAACTCAAGCTATTAATAATGTATCTGTGCCAAGACCGCACACTGAAGCTGGAAAGCGCAGCTTTCATTGTAGAAGGGCTGTTCTCTGGAATAGTTTATCTAATGATATAAGAAGACAGACAAACGTAACATCATTTAAAATACGCTATAATTTAGGTTAAAAGAAGTAATTTTGAACAAAGAATTGTACAATTAATATTAGAGTAATATATTTTAAGGATTTATACTTTTTGGAAATTCATATTAGAACAACACATTTTAACTAGGGATCCATTTCTGTAATTTTATTACTAGTTCATGAATGCACGGCTCTCTGGAAGAGTATGTGTATGATGAGACACCGTGTTAAAATAAGGATTATGTTGATGTTTGTTTTACTTCCGTTATTCGCATTAAAAGAGGGTCTCAATTTGGGGGGGGGGGGGGAGGTTAGCTTTGACGGTTGACGGTAAATTTTTTAGGGGTTTGACGGTTATTTGAAACAAAACACCTATTAAAATTACAGGTTTGACGGTTAAATTTTTTGACGGTTGACGGTAAAAAATATTTATTTTGACGGTTAAATTTTAAGGCATTGGACGGCTGACGGTTAACCCCATTGAGGGGCTCTTAAAAGATACAGTCAGACATTAATGTTTACATCAGTGTTGTATCCAATAAATAAATTATGACTAAGTAGATGAATACTAAATGTGGATCAGAGAAACGATTCAATGAGCTTGGTCTGCTATCTGAAGGAATTAAGTCTAAATACTTTGAAGGATTTACTGATTCGTGCTCATTGTAGCAGAACGAATTCCGAAAATATTATGAAAATATTATATTCAAATAAATTGTAAACTGAAGTTCCGATCTTAGAATAATAGCCTTTTTTTCTAGTTTTCAATATCTTTTTGTGCGACAGTTTGTACCTTATTACATGAAATTTTGGCGACACTTAAATTTAGCGATAGAAAAATCGCTAAATTAAAATGCACCAAAATTAGTGTCGCTAAATTTAAATCGTCGCTAAATTAAAGTGAGTAGAATATGAAATTCCGCCATCTGGTCAGTTTCACACAATCATGCTGTTTGACGGTCGATTATGACGTGTATCGCATGTCTCGTGCACATTGCACTCATTTCAGCTTCACAACAATTAAGTCATTTCGCATTAAAGTGATTTAAATGAAGCTATTGACGTTTATGATTTTATCACATAAATGTTTTATTATCGTCGTAAAAGTTTTGAATAAATTCGCCAAAATTTCAGTTCGTGAAATCGCGAAAATTAAGTGACTTATGTTCCAAAATTTACGAAAAATCGCTAAATTAAAGTGCCGCTAAATATGGATTTTTCGAAATCGCTAAATTAACGTGTCGCCAAAATTTCATGTAATAAGGTATTTTATAGCTCCATTCGGTATCGGCTTAACCGTTTTTGGAACAAGCCTCTGAATTTCTAACGGGACCTGAAACAACCATAGGGGCTGATCAAAGTCAATCAGGACCCAGACACAGATACCACCACAGATCGAATTGGAATTTAACGAGTTGGTTTTTGTTGAGGGAGGAAAACCGGAGAACCCGGACGGAAAAACCCTCGAAGCAAAGGACGAGCCGTACCAATTGATGATCGCTTAATCTGCTTAACATATATGTCCATGGGATGGGGCATTTGAACAACCGTTTTAGCCCACTGGGAAGGGGGGATTTGAACAACCCAAAGTTGAAGTTGAAGGTTCGATTTGATTCATACAGTTACACAGCCCCGGCCTCTCTCGGATTCTATTTTCCAAGGTGGTGAGAACAGATGCGAAGGAGACTGTGGAAGAAGGCGTAGCACAACAAGCTTAGTCTGTTACGTTGGACCACAGGAAACCCAAGCTCTGTGTTTTAAATTATAAGGGTTTGTATGAGATTTTTAACGAGTATTTGGTTGTATTCGTTAGGCCAGAAATACTGAAATAAAATCAATGAAAACTCCCCTGAAGTCTTTATCTGTTCTTCATTGGGCTCTGTAATTTTATTTCAGTATTTCTGGCCAAACGGATACAACCAAATACTCGTTAAAAATCTCATACAAACCCTTATAATTTAAAACACAAACAGAGCTTGGGTTTCCTGTGGTTGGACTTGTTTTGTTGCGGCACTCAAGCCGAACTAGGCTTCAGCCCTACCCATGCTCCCAAGCGCGCCGTGAAGCTTGCAGTGCGCATGTCTGTTGGGTGTTCACATGTTTAGATTAGAATGCTGGTTTGTGGCCAATAATTCTTCCTTTTTAACTCGAAATATCCGCACTTTTGACATCCAAAGAACAAAGATCTGCAGCCAAAGAACATACCCTGGGGTCCTACCCTAGTTCTCACTGCGTCATTTTTTTCTGACAGCTTCAAAGGACGATTTGTGCTCTTTCTTGCGAAGGAATAATGTTGAGATGGTCGTGCTGGCAGTGTGACGGTGAGGGGAAAGTCAAATTCCTTTGAATTTTAGCAATTTCCTAAACCCTGGATTCGTCATCATCGAAGCTCAATATGTACGAAAAAGGCGTCTGAAGGAGAGTCGCTGCCAACAATGGCCGGCCTTGGCACTTCACAAGGTAAAATCTCCGAAATCTCGTTTGACATTTATGAATTATGGCATGCTCAAAACAGCCTGGCGCTCGCATCTCCATTCAAATCTTTATGTTTGATTATTCATTTTACGTGCTTCTCTTGGTGACTTTATAGCGCCAGGGCCGTGGGTTATCGCTGCAGACGAACGAACTAAACATGAAACGACTTTCCTGTCTTTGAAACCGATGAGTGGGTTCCTAACAGGTAAGATTCACTGCGTTATACAAAATTATGTTTTTAAGAACTTACGTTGTCATGTACGTGTGTTAGACATCTACATATTTGTATAACGTGCATTTAATAGCTACATGTACTTTGATGTAAGTGGTGATTGATTTGACCAAACAAGCTGAACTACATTGTGTTGCTGTTTCATGCACGCAAGTCTACTTTTGCTTTTGAATAATCAGACCACAGAATGACCAAACTATAAAATATGACAGAAACTAGAAAGTAAGTTTGAAAGTGTCAATTTTTTGTATGTACATGTAATGTTCCAATCAAATCGAAACATCAACATCCCCCTCCCCCCTTGAACTTTTGAAGTTTGAGTTGTTCAAATTCCCCTCCCCCCAGGCCAAAAAGGTTGTTCAAATGCCCCATTCCATGGTCATATTAGGCAATCAAAATTAATGTCCCTACCCCAGGACATAGTATTAACCCTTTTCAAGAAAATTTTGGACAAGAAAAGGTAATGTGCAAATTTATGGAAATTAAATCTTTGACATACAGGACTTGGGAAATGTTTTTACTGGTGGGAGAGTGAAAGAGCAGACAAGAATATCTTGGTAATTAAAGATTAAAATGGAGTTGACTTTAGTGCTTTATATATTCTTGAAGACTAGAAGTTTTTCCATCATTGTGCGTAATTTGTGTAACAACATTCATAGGATAGAAAAGCTTGGAATTTTAGTTGTCGTGAGACTTGTGGCCGTGGATGAAATGGACAACACAGTAACAAAGCAACGATTGAACCATTTTTGTCATGGGACAGGCAGCCCCCGGGGGGAGGGGGGACTCCCATATGAAAGGGGTAGGGATGCTCGTCTGACATTTTCGATATGACCCCTAAGAGGTACTAAAATGGGCATGGCTCAAGCTTATTTTGACCCCTAAAAGATAATAAAAATGTAAATTGATAATAGCTTTTTTGTTCAATTGACACCCGACCCCTAAAAGGTACCGCTTTACATAGAAATGTCTGTGTTTGATGGTGGATACCCTAAGTGGTACCAAACTCCTGATTTTGACCCCTAAAAGGTATGACGAGTATCCATGTACCCCTCACATAAGGGAGTACCCCCCCCCCCCCCCCCCGAGAGGCAACCTCTACGTTTTTTTAAATAAACATCAGCATTTATATTTTAAAAACATTGTCCTAAATTAAAAGCCTTTAATAATGAACTCTGTATGATGACCCTTGACCTTCTATTGTATCCCAGGTATTGTTTCATGTCGAGATATTTACTGTATAAATATTCCTAAGCAGTTTACAGTGCAAAGGTTTTGGAGTCCTTTTTTGAAAAAGCCAGTCGCTAACAAAAGCAGAGCAGGGCTTGACATTAACTTTTTTGTCAAGGCGGCAGCTGGTGACTAAACATAAATATTTGGTCGTCAAATCATAATTTTTGTTTGCCAGTTGTAGTCCAGCTTCATTGAATCAAAACAAACACAGCAAGAAAATCAAAGCATGTTTTGATAGAAGCTGCGCCTTGCTTAAAAAAACTGAATCAAGTCCCATGCAACATTTTGAAGAGAAACCGCAAAAACAAAATGGTGCCTAGCTGAACATGGCGATCTATTACAAGCCGATTGGGACTTCATTTGGGATAATTTTTATAGGAAACTGGTTATGGAGTTGCAGTCTAGATAGTTTTTTATTAGAAATACCAATGAATAAGGGTTAAAAGGGTATAAAGTCACCACTGAGCTTGCGACCAGTTTTGAAAGTTTGGTTGCCAGGGCAAAAATCTTAGTCGTATTAGCGACCAGTAGATTGCAATGTCGAGTCCTGTAGAGCTTGGTCCTTTGAAGTCTTCCGTTCCAATTCTGCCAATATCACATGATTTTGATGAAGGAAACCAAGTTGTCTTGATTAATTTTTGATGTTACATGCCTTGTGTTCAAATTCCCCCACCCCTCCTACATTGTATGTGGTGTCAAGTTCCCCACCTCCAGAACAGCCACTGATGTCAAATTCCCTACTCCCAGGGCACAGCAACAATCACGATGCTTTTTTTTTGGGGGGGGGGGAGAAGTTGATGTTTTTATATGATATGATCAATACATGCTAGATTTTGGAAATAGATCAGTGGTCACATTTTAAAGATCTAGTCATACTCTATATCATGTTAATCGCTATAACCTTTTTTTTTACCTTTTCAGGGGAACAGGCGAAACAATTTTTCTTAAAGTCAAATTTACAACCAATGGTCCTTGGTCAGATATGGTAGGTTGTGGTTCAATACCAATGTGTTTGATGTCTCTATCAATTCCAAACCTGCCCATCCCCCCTTCCCCCAAGCAGGGTTCAAACTTAATGCTTGTCCGCTTGCCTGGGGCAAGTATGGAAAGAAAGTCATCCTACTTTCTTGCCCTATTGGGCAAGTCAATTTTCCATCTTGGGCAAATAGTTTTCACTTCATCAATAAATGCTACATGTATTTATAATAATACTATTTATAAATATATGTTGTAGGTTGTTTCTCAATTCAGGTCATTTTTAAACAACCTAGGTCATTTTTAAATAACCTAGGTTATTTTTAAAATATAAATAACCTAGGTCATTTTTAAACAACCTAGGTTATTTTTAAAATGACCTACATGTAGGTCATTTTAGGGTCTTTTAAATGTAGGGTTAGGGTTTGTATGACTATTGAAGAATTTAAAGTATTACATTTCTACATTGCGACTTAGCTCTAAAAACCCTAAATTAGTGAGCACCCATTGTTGACGGTTAGGGTGTTTTTAAATGTAGGGGTAGGGTTTGGATTAGTTCACAGGACCATTGAAGAAGCATTATTTAAAAAGCTTAATTTAGTGACTATAGCTCTAAAATCATTGACTTCAAAGTAAGTGAACAGCCCTTGTTGACGGTTAGGTTTTTTTTAAATACAGGGTTAGGTTTTGGATTAATTAGTTCACAGGACCATTGAAGAAAAGTGCACTTGAAAACACTTGAAAACTTCGCTAAATTCTCCATTAAGTTCAGATGTATTTAGACTGAACGCAGAGGCAACACAAACGTGTTGTTTAATGTCGTCCATACAATGTTTTCGAAAGATGTTTCAAAGTCCGATTTTGTTAGTAGTACGCATGCGCACATAACGAGAGGGACTGGGTTCGACGATAAGTAACTTGGAGAATAAATGATGTATTCAAATCAACAAGCGCTTTCGTGGCGCAGTGCGATAATCCACTTGATTAATATCTACCAGGCGTTCCTTGTGATTCGGCCAAGTTAAGCCCGACCAGGCAAGGTTAGTAAGTGGATGGGTGACCGTTGAGGTAAGTGGTACAGTAAGGTGTGTCAAGGGGGACAAGGAGAAAATTGAGCGGCAGTGGGAAGGGAGGGGGAGGAAGTAGAGGGGAGGGGTAGTTCGTCAAAAAAATATTTTGTAGGGGAGGGGTGGGTGATTTTTTCTTCTTTTTTAAAATGACCTAGGTTGTTTTAAAATGACCTAGGTTGTTTTAAAATGACCTAGGTTGTTTTAAAAACAACCTGAATTGAGAAACAACCTACAACATATACACCAAAGTAATGGTGATGCCTAGCCTAATTACTAAGAGGCAATTTGAATTATAATGTGCATTGTAGGGCAGCTATAATTTCACAAGGGCAAGTAAAACACTTACAGTTCTTGCCATTGTGCCAAGTTCATTTATAATTGAAAGTGCCACTACGACGAAAATTTACCATTTCGATTTGCCACTTTTTCAGTGTCAATAGGTCAATCAGTGTTAGAAATATCCGAAATAGTAAAAAATCTTCCCAAAATGGGCAAGTTAAACCACAAAATTTTAGGAGAGTTTACTGGTAAAATCCTGTCCGCCATTACTGGAAGCCGTTCTCGTTATTCAGCGGAAGTGATGTCATGCACTTAACACAACAACCACTTTGCGCGAAATAGTGTGCATAAAAAAGTAGCCAACTTCACGAAGATAAATATAACTTTCTTCTTGTGTATGTGAAGATGATTTAGTAGAAATATGCCTCCAAGCCGTTGTGTTTTGCAGGCGAGCGTTGAGTGTATGAAATCACTTCTGCTAAATAACCCTTTGCATGTACAAAGCTGAACAAAGCTGTTTGGGGTTTTACGGCGAAAATGAATGAAAATTTGCACAAGCCAAAATTTTGCCGATACTTCCACAAAAAATTGTTACTTAAGCATTTTGTTTAACCTGACTGTGCAACATTTCGTAGTGCTCTGCGACAGGTTAGCATGGAAATTTGCTGCACTCTACAAAATATAGTGCAAAATTTTGTTTGGTACTCTGTGAATATTCACATGCAGTGCTGCATCTTTAGAAGTGAAGAACTCTAACTCTAACTTTCTACACATACATGTACGTTTGGTTTATTAGGGTTTTTCATTTCAGCTGTTCCCTTTGCGGCCGATTATGATTCAAATAGCAATTAAAGTTTTTCGGATCAATGTTTGAAAATCCGTAGGGCGTTTCACCGATGTGTATTTTCCCTTAAACTTTGCCGTAAGTATTAGCTCGAAGTGTGAATTGAAAATAAACGTTTAAGTGTGCCGTTGAATAACCTGACTTTCGTGTTGAAACCTCTGTTCGAAGGGTAAAGTTATTAATAGCGGGACGAGTCTTGAATTGTTTTTATTTTCTCGATTCTCGAAGTTGAGTTGAAGCGTTAGAAATGACGTTGTTGAATAAGAAGGCAACTCTTCGTCTTTAAAGTCGGTTTGAACTTAACGCAAACTTGAATTCGAACAATAACTGCATAACAAAGAAAAACTACACGCAGTTGAGTGTAATACACTCGTGTAGTACGTGCGTGCATTACACTCAAATGCGTGTAGTCAATTAATTTACTAAATTTACTACACGCAAACTACATGCACGCGCGTTCCTCGCGTGTAAAGGTTAACATACTTTCGGCCGGTACTGTAACTTATCGTACATCAAAACGGATCTAGAGAGCCACCAAACTTGCAAAAGCAATTACCAGTGCTTAAGTTTCTTTTGGCTTTGTGTGGTGTTTCGTATTATACCTTAACTCGCTTGAGTTAATAACAAATATTTCTTTGAAAATTAATTAATGTAAATTTACGGAACCTTGTGGAGATGTTCTTGCAGATAAGTCGCACCCCCGATTTCAAATGAAGATTTTGGGTAAAAAGGTGTGGCTTATCTGTGAGTGAATACAGTACATTGTAAACAAACCAGACAAATTCTTCATGCTTCAAGCTTTAATGTAAATAGTAGTAATAAACATGTCAATTAATTCACTGCATGATACACACCAGTCTTGCCTTGCATGTTGTCTTGAATGACAGAATAAACTATAAAATTAAGTCTGCTTTAAATATGATACTGCTTTTCTACCAGAATGTTGAGGCTTTTTTAAGGTTAAGTTTGTATAGAATAATACTGTACATGTATGTACATGTAAAATAATGTGATGCATGCAGTAGAGTATTGATGATACAGCTCATGTACTGCTGCTTATTATTATAAATGTTTTAACAAAGTCTCAACTTTGGTATGAAAACTCATGTTTTTTTGCTTAAAGTCAATTATGTAATAAATATTTTATAAGGAAAATTCATATACGTGAATTTGATGATCTACATGTATTAAGAAATTATACTTATTTTATTCTGTATACAAAAGCACCCACACTCTGGTCTTATGCATGAGTGATTTCTTAAAGTGAAAAACCGACCTAGTTTTTATTTTATTGTATTTAATTTTAGTCTATCCGTAGTAGGGTTTTGCACATTTATATTCACAAAAGAAAAAAACATGGCAGATGGCAAGGCTTCTCTGAGAAAAAACATGCCTGAATGGAAGGCTTCTCTGAGAAAATAGTATGCCTGATGGCAAAGTCCCTTTGAGTAGGATAATTAATAATTTAGAATGAAAATTAGACAACGACCACTGTATTTTGTGGTGTTTACAGAGACAAATGTGCAAACCCCATTGACGTAACGCATGTGATTAGCATATATTTAGCTGCATATAAATTGTCACATAATTTTGGCTTCAACACTATAAAAAAATACACTCCACATTGATTTTAATTGCACAAAATGACTAAGGGAAGACTTGAAATTTAATACTCTTAACAATAAAATAAAAATGGGGTCAGTTTTGACACTTCATAGGCACTTTAAATACATGTACATGTACCATGAAAAATGATATCAATCTATGAAATTCTACTGTTGTTTTATACTGCAGGAGTCTGTCTGATATTGACAGGGATGGCAAAATGACAATGCAGGAGTTTACAATAGCAGTGCATTTGATACAAAACAAACTGAAAGGAATTGAATTGCCTTCTGCTCTACCAAACACCCTCAAGATGACGTCAATGCCTAGCACCTTCAATAGGACTCAAACTGGTAAAACAAGTAGTCCTGGTTACAGTCCAACAGGCCATAGTGGGATCTCAAATGGCTTCACGAAGATGTCAGGCACAGCGACCTTGCCTAAATCATCAGGAATTTCCTGGTCTGGGATTAGCCAGCCTGCATCATCCTCAGGCTTCGTTCCTTCTCCAGTTAGTGGTCTAGGATCATTGTCGTCATCATTCAATGTAGGGGTGGGTGGAGGATTTGGCACTAATACGACTGGCATGAGTGTACTCAATGGTCCTGGTGTAGTGGCAAGTACTGTTAAGCAGCAAGGACCTGTGGGATCTGGGACAGATGTACGAAGGAGTCTGTCGTTGACCACTTCATTTGCTGGTCAGAACTCTGGAAATATCACTTCAATTTCTTCTGTTGCAAGACTGAAGTATAATCAGATGTTTAAAGCTAATGATTATAACAAAGCTGGGTATCTGTCTGGTAAGGTTTGTTGGTTTTTACATACATGTACATTGTAATTCTTAAAGGAGCTCATTCAACCAAGATGCATTGCGAGTCACTGTTATTGTTTTCATATGGGAAACTACTTGAAATCAGACAGCTGCCAATCAGAAAATGTGATATCGGGCTGTTTATAAATAGAGTTTACGAGTTGACCTGAATGGCCGAGATCGGCGGGGAGATCGGTTTCCTTTATACTTGAAGAAATATAATAGAATGAGCGGAATTACTACGGTTCTCCGATCAAAATTCCTCGACGTGATGCTAGCAGTCGATCTCATGCTCGATCTCATGCTCGATCTAGCGAACCAACTTGTCCAACTTCTGGACCAAGTTCCAGCGATGCAGATCGTGTGGCAAGGAAATTAATCAATTTTACGATAGTGTGATACATTTAGAGTTCTTTCCTTTCTAGGCTTGTGCATGCAAGAATGTGTAGTCGAAAGAAAGGAGCTAGGTTGTCCCTGCCAAAATGCTGGTTTGAAATGTTGAAGTACTGTTTGCCACATTCTATTTGTGTTCAAGGTCCTTGCATTCTCCACACCACATTTTGACTTGCCAATGCAATATGCAAATTTGAAATCAAATTTCAGCCGGTTTGTGTCATTTTAAAAGCCCCTCGACTTCCGTTAATCGTACATTGAATATGCTGGGTAAAAATATATTGATCAATCAGTTTTCTGAGTGCCCAGCGGCACTTGATCAAACTTGAAGTTTATTCATCAGCAAAGAAACATTATTTTATGAAATAGGTTTCCACTTTACAGCCGCTCATGCAGATATCAACACAACATTTCACTTTTACTTACTCAGCGTTGTCTATGTACATTGAGCTCCCATTGAGCAAAAACCAAGACTATAAGACTAACTAAGAGAGAAACTGTGAGATTTGTAATCTTGCATGTACCGCGCTTGTATTGCCTACTCGAGTCTTCAGTCAAAGCAATTTGCTTTAAATGTTGTAAGTGTCCGATGATGATATTAAGCAAAAGGCTCAGCTCTTCTGACTTTTAAATTTCATGCCATTTAGGTCTGCGGGCCGATCAAGCCAATGTAGAAAGGCCCTGGTTTGGATAAACTGTAGGAATTACAATCAAACAGTCCGCTAACTCCAGTACAGGCTCTAGTAATAATTTCACTGACCAAAGGCGACTCCAGAGTAGGTTGAATACTTCCCCTGGCAGGTGAAAATTCGGAAATATATGACTGAACACAAAAGCTAATAAATAAGGAACATTTTCCCTTATAAGTAATCAACTGGTATGCCCCTGTGAGACCGATGGAATAGGATTTGTTTCAAGAAGCTCTCCAGAGCCATTATTGGGGGCCCCGAAAATGGCGGATCGAGAAATTTGAGCTTGCAATGCATCTTGGTTGAATGAGCTCCTTAAAGAGCTGTAGCTACTGTATATATTATGTATTAATTTTTATAAAGCAGCAGGTCAAGGCAGAAGTAAAGTGGTGCCATGCAAGCATGAAAACATGCAGTACATGTAAAATGTAAACTGCTCCGAGCTCTACTGTTTTAGAAGTGATTTCTAAATACAGCGAGAGGTTTGAAAACCAAGGTGAAGCCAAAGTTTCTCATTCCTGTCTCACTGTATTTGGAAGCAAGCTCCTTATGTTTTACATGGCCTCTCAAACTCCACCTTAATGTCTTATTGTGATAACATTAGCACTCTAAACATCTTGAAATCAGGAGTTTCATTAGAACTGGGCATGGGACTGAAATGCCGGCTGTACCGGTACCGGCTATCATCATGATGGTAAAATACATGTTTATGATGGCTAATATAAACATATTTCAATATCTCCACACCTACAGCATATCTTACAATGTACATTTTCCAACCCTTTCCTCAATAAATAATCAACTATGAAACCTCTGGAAATGCAACCTGTATTTTGGAAAGTATTTTTAAATTCTTGCTAATTGGTCATGATTTCTATTGATTTGACCTGATGAATAATATTATGTTAATGAGTTTGAGAAGTTTATTTTCACTGTTTACTGTTTCCATATAATGGGCAGTCCAAAGTAGATTGTCTCACACAGGGCTCAACACTAACAGTAGTCTGCTTGCCAAAAACTAGTACAATTTGTTTCTTGGCTAGTAGATTTTGTATTTCCACTTTGGCTACTAGAAATACAAAGCTTATAAAGTTATGACCACACACGGGAAAACGTACACTAATGATTATCCGTTAAACGGGCAAATTTAAATGGTTAGCAAACGCTTTTGCAGATTGTTTAAACGCTTTGCCAGATTGTTCAAACGGGCAAGCAAAAATTTCTAACGATCTGCCAAACGGTTTGGGTTGAAGAGCAAATGCTTTGCCAGATCGTTTAAACGGGCAAGCAAAAATTTCTAATGATCTGCCAAACCGTTCAAACGGTTTGTGTTGAAGAGCAAACGCTTTGCCAGATCGTTTAAATGGGTAAGCAAAAATTTCTTTCGATCTGACAAACCGTTTAAATGGTTTGGGTTGAAGAGCAAATGGCAAGCAAAAATTTCTAATGATCAACCGTTTAAACGGTTTTCAAAATCGTTTAAACAGATAGCAAATGTAATCGTTAGTGTACGTTTTCCCGTGTGTGGTCACAGTTATTTACCTCTAACATTTTTCTGAAATTGCCTGGTGAAAATAAAGGTTTGGCTAGTAAGATTAGACATGACACTAGCCATTATAAAGTTAGTGTCTAGTCTAGGGTGATCATCCTTGAAAAAAGGCAGTGTTAATACAATATAAGGGCTTTTGCATGAATAATAATATACATTTGTACATGCAACAAGTTCTCATTTGATTGGCTGAGAGCAGCTGTATTTATGCTAAACACCAATGCCAAATCATGTTATACCTGCATACCAAATATAATACCTACATGTAGGATATGAACAAACTATATGAGAGGCGGCTGAGAGGTGGCTGTGTGTCCAAACTTTTGCAACAATGTAGGACAATAACAAAGAGAGATTTCCACATTTACAGCCAGGAGAAGTTGAAAAACTGACAGAAGCAAAATCCTTTGAATAACATCAACAAAAAGTAAAAATAAATGCAGATGAATATTATTAACAAGTAATCGATCGCTTTCTCAGCAATTTGAACTCCTGATTATTTTTTTAAAGAGCTCAAATAGCATTCGCCCTTTGGGCTCATGCAATTTTGATACTCTGAAAATCTCACTCGTTCAAATTAATCCCGAATTGCACTTGAATCCATATAATCATTAGCTATACAAATCGTACATGTACAGTACAATTACTATTATGTTATCTTCTATTTTATTGTCCTTATTTCTTCAGGGGAGCAAGCTAGGAGTCTTCTGATTCAGTCTGGTTTACCACAGACTTCACTAGCACAAATTTGGTGAGCATGACATAGACTGCTGTCCATTGTACAGTGTACATTTGTTAGTACAGTGTAGCTTTCTAAATCACAATACTGAGCACTGGTCTGTTGTGCAGGAGGTCATGGGTTCAAACCTTGGCCCGACCACCACTCTGGGTTGGAGGTAGACCTTTGTGGCTTCTTGGATAAGGACATTAAAGTGCCTATAAGCCCTACTAAGCCAGAAATAATTTATTTCGGTGCAGTAAAGTGTTTTAAATCTTGTTCAACCATTTTTGGACGATATACATTGTATGGTCGTAGTATTGCTGTAAAAAGCATTACAAATCCTTGAAATGATGTCATCCAAGTACGTTATGCTAATGAACTATTATTAGGTTATCCCTTACATGTAAATGACGTAATTGAAATTTGATTTCTTAAGGTATGGCAAAAGGTTCACAGGCAAAACTTCCAAAAAAAATTGTTTTCGCATATTTAAAATGCTTTAGGTCTTAGCTGTATTATAGCAAAAAAATCCAAACTAAAATTCCTTTTTAACGCCCCGAAAAACCATGTTTTAATTTTCCGCGAAAAATGACGCGCGAAACATGATTGACAGACGCTGACAGCTACGTGACAGCGGCACGCGAACAAACTAAAACAACAATCGTCTTTATAGTACGCTACGCTCGTCTTTATAGTACGCTACGCTTCGTTTTCGTTTGTTTTTCTTGAATTGCATTCTATCTAAAATTATGTCGTCGAAACTTAATAGAGGCTATTCTTGGGTATCTTCGAAGAAAAAGAAGAAGTTGAAAACAGGTAAATTTAGGCCGACTAAGAAGGCAAGTTTGGCGTCGAGCGATAAAGGCTCGTGGTTCAAACAAAAACAATGGCCAAGCGAAGATCTGTTGACTGAAACGAATGAGCCCGGGCCAAAAAGCATCACTTCTAGGAAGCTTCGGACTAGCAGTGATGAAGTTCACCCGCGAACTTCGAATTCCTTGACTGTAATTGAGTCGGGCATTAGATCAAGCTGCTGTTTGCCGGTTTTTACGGTTTTCTATGCTTGCAACCAAATTCTCTGCGAAGTAATCGCCCTGATACCTAGAAAAGGAGTCAGATATGTTTATCAATTATAAGGCAGTCAAGAGAAGGTAGATTCAGCATGATCTTTACCGCTCCAGAGTATAAAAATAATATGCAATATGAAGCCTGCGGTTTGTTTATGATGTTTAGCAAGAAGTTGCGCCGTTTGAATGAATATAACTTGTGTTCGACTTACCCAGAACTGTTTATCTCCTTTAGCATGATGGCTTTGATAATAGCATCATTTACAGTAACTTGCGGTTGTCCTTCATATTTATTTGACCTTGTGTTTTTCCCACGAGCTTTACGACCTCTGTGACCAGTCTCGAGTGTAAAATGAAACTCCTTGAAGATTACCGCGAAAGCTGTCACAGCAGATCATTCACAACTCCGCCTGTCCCGCCTGTCAGCCTAATACTGTATTTCAATTGGCTGAATATAATAAGATTATCTTTGGAGGCGGGGCTTTCTACTCAACCGTGAAATGGTCAGAAAACTAAAATCCCTTGTTTCTCCGTTTGTGTTTTAATGCAAAAAATACAACTTTGGCGTATCAAAACTCGAGAACGTTTTGTTCGATTAAATCCAAATTTTCGCGAGAGCCAAAAAACCACAATTTCTGCAAAAGTGTGCCAGCGTTTTGCAAAATTTTGCTTCATTTCGTAATTATTATGTAGTTTGCGTTTTGCTAGCATGAAAAAACTTACTCCAACTTTACCTACGGATAATTCTTGTAATACGCACCGTATGAAAAATCGCTGACACACTTTTTGGGACAATTTACCTGAGATTCGAAAACAAAGAATTTAGTTGTCATTCATTAAACATTTCCGGATTTGAAGTTACGATAGTGTGAGAGGTCGCTTTTTAAATAAAAAAATACATCATTGAGAGATTTTTTAAAATAGTAAATTTAAACATTCATATTTATTCTTCAATCTTTGAGCTTTAAATTGATATATAGTATGTCTTTGTAGCGTAAATATTGACGCTACACGATTTTTTTTCCCAAGTGACCTCGTGAACCTTTTGCCATACCTTAAGGTTACCGGATACCTTCAAAACGAAAAAGATGGAGACACATTTGTTTCACACAGAAATCTAGTTTTAGTAGTAGTTTATCATAATTTTATACCAAAAACTCTGTTCAAAAAAAAAATATTGACCGAGAAATACCAAAAGGAAGTTTTTAACCAGAAGTAAAATGTTCTGTTTGATTGACAGCAGATCAATAAACACACGACAAGTGCTCACTCGCCCATAACGACGGTGTGGGGAAAGCTAGCGCATATTAAATTCATGTTTACGTTTATTGAGAAAAGTTTTTCCACACACGATTCCATCGGTTGTTGGCCTTGTCTTCCAAAAAGCAAGCAGGTGCCCTTACCTTGGAAAACAAAGAAAAAAGTAAAGTAAAACAAGGCCAAACAATGCATACGACTACGAGCTAAATAGCTAAGGGAGTGTTCATTATTTATGGCTTTTTTTGGGGGGGGGTCGGCATTTTATCTGCTTCTCTTGTTACAACTTTTATGACCCCTATGAATGAATTAAAACTTATGACCCCCGTATACAATTGCTCAAAACTTTATTGACCCCCCCTGACAAAAAAGATGGTTGTGCAAAAAAGAATGCAAACTGCATATACATGTAAATATCTATTAAATTTACTATTAATGTTTCTAGATTTATGGTATTTTCCTTTGTTTAGTAGAAAACACATATACAATCAGGTATTCTTCTGAAAATCTCTACCTCACCATCCTTCCTAGGCTCGGTTTCCAGCCATCCTTTCCCCACTCACGGCTGTGCACGCGAGCTGAGACATTGTCAGTTTTTAGCCAATCACAAACTTGCCACTAAAATCCTGTCGCTGAATTTATTTGCATAATTTACATTGTAAATTTTTGAAAGCCGGACCAAAGCCAAAGGCTTTCGATTGCTGTTCCAAAATGTGTTTAAATTTGCTCTGGAAAAGTTTGGTTTCGAAGAACTCAAGGATTCACACAAAGAAGCAGTAAGAGAGTTAGTTTTCGGGTGAAGACACTTTGTCAGTAAACGCACCGACTCTGGAAAGTCACTTGGGAAACCGTCAGCTCAAAGGTTGCAAAGCTCGTAAAATGTTGAGTCATTTCTCATTTAATTTACCTAGTATGCAAGACCAGGTTGCCTGGCTATTCTTACTTCAAAGAAAATTAGTGCTGCCTTTATCGGAGAAGAAAAGCCTTTATCGGAGAAGAAAAGACGGACGACTCCATACTAAAAGAGTTTATAGAAGAGAGGAAATCACGTCTGACGCAGGCCATGTTTACGCGTTTAACTCTGCGATCACAATTCACTTGAAAATCGCTGCATCAAACAAGTTTTACAATTCTTCAAGTCCTACATGTATGTACTAAGTTTGTACAATTTGTTAATGTCTCCCAAGACTCTATACAAGTATTGAGCGGGATATACTCTACTCTAGCTCAGAATAGTTCCGAGATAACATCTGAACTTTATCTCCGTAAATTTCGGCTTTTAACAAGGGTACCCAACGAAGTTTTCAGTTAAAAAACTGTTCAGGAGAGTAAGTTATCCTAAAACTTTCGGATTTATAAAAATTTTCCCTAGAAAATTGTTTTCTGAAATACTGGCTAGAAAAATTGTTTTCAATCCCTAGAAAATTATAGAAGAAAAGGGAGACTAAATGGTTTCCCCTAAAATATTTGTACGTCCCAATTCGTCTGATCAATAGAGTCAGAACGATCCGGAAAAAAAACATTGGTTGGATTGAAAAAAAAACATATTATCACAAATCATTTAGTGAAGTGGCCACCTAAAGTTTTCGAGAACACATTTTCATTCCCTAAGAAATTCTGACATCTGAAATCCGAAAGAATAAACCTTTAGCAAATGGAGGTCACCTAAAAGAATTGCCTAAAGGAAAAAAGAACCCCTAAAAAAATTGTACCTGCACAAATCTTTGCAACATGAAGTTACTTGGGCTAGGAAATTCTTGTTTCTGTTCTAGACTACTAACAAATTCGTAGGCCGAGAATATTTTGCCATAGTATTTTCGGTTGACGCGATTTCCACCTAGAAAATCCGAACAGCTAATAGCTTTCTAGAATACGTCAAAATACATACTAGGTGCCTTAAAATGGCTAGATGAGCTGCATACAACTGGTTTCAAACAAATTTCCTGCGTATAAAGCAAACAAAGCAGAATATGTTTTTTAAATGTTGCGAGAGCCGAAGGCGCGACCCTAAATTTTTGAGATTTTACTGCTCTCTAAAACACTGACTTCCTGTGTTCTGGAGACTAAACATTGGCTTAGCATTACAACAGCAATTTCATTTTACATGAGAGGTATGTAAAATCTTTGATGACCCTCCCAACGAGTAGCTAAAATCTTTGATGACCCCCTAAAAAAGCATTTAAAACTTTTTATGCCCCCCCCCTCCCCCCCCAAGCCATAAATAATGAAGACTCCCTAAATAGAAGTCTTCGCAAAACCCGACAAGGGTTCGTATTTTCACTTTTAGACAGAGTGCAGAGTGGTCCATATCTGAACATAATAAAAGAAGAATTGATAGGAGCCAGCCGAGAGAATATTTTTTCCAAGAAACCCAGGCCAAGAAAGCTTAGATGGAAACGTAAAGTGTGACGGAGACTCTGTATCGCTTGAAACGATTGTCACGCTGTTTCAGATGCCTGCATATCGCTCTACTAACTACATGTATGCTGGCATTCAAGGCGTCTCTAGGTATTCACCTTGGCTAATTTGTCCCTTGATGTCTTTTTGTCTTTCTCATTTTTCAAGTCACTTGAGAACTAGAACAACCGGCTATATTGACATTTTCTCGATGCGGCGCGTAGCTTTGATTGGAAATCGACATTGGCGGGAAATCTTGACAGATAGTTGAACTGTGATGAGAAATGATTGGCCAAGAACTCAAGAGGAAATTATTCAATTTGTGTGAAATGGCTGAAATTCAGGCTATTGATATCGCAACTGCAAAACTGTGTCGGGGAATTGGGAAATTCTAAAAAGAGAGCTCTTGCCGGCGTTTCTCACATATCTACTCGGACTATGTTTTCACCTTTTCACGAAGAGCATGATAACTTTTGAACTGAATCGAATTTTGAAATTCCCCAACATCTTTTGTAATACGATACCTCTGGAATGCAACAAAGCAAACAGATTTTAAAACTTAAAAATTGGAGCTTCTGAAAGCCATCTCACTAGATCAGAGAAACGGGATCGCAGAAAATTCAAGATTTTCAAAGAACTCAAAACTTTTTTTGTATTCTTGTAGCCAATTTTATAAGCGCTACGTAATTTAGACTGGAAATGCACCCTAAAGGTATCTGGTAACCTTAATAAACGAAATTGGCAGACTTCAATTAATATTTTGCCAATGTCTGTCATTTTGTTTTCCAGTTTGACTTTTAAATAAACGATAACTGTCTAGGGCTTTAAATAGGCACTTTAAATCGTAGGCCTCCATTCAGAATGCAAACAAATATCTGGCAGTGACCACCGTAGTGGATATAGAGTTTATTAAACCATGGCCCCAATTAGAAGTACCATGCTAAATACATGTACATTTCACATTGTTCATACAGGCCTTGCAAAGTTGTAGAAATAGTGCCAGGTCCTTGAAAAGTCGTTGTATTTTGATAGATTAGGTTTTCTCCTTGACATGAACTTGATTTTTTACTATAAATTAAAACTCCTTGAATTTTGTTGAAACCTCCTTGGATGTTTGAGAAGATAGTGAAACAGCCTCAATTTTACCTCCAAAATAACTTCAGAGCAGCACTGAATGATTCATCTTGCAAACAAGTCAATGATAGGATAGATCTTATGTTGGATCTAAATTGCATGGAATTTTGAGGTCATTACATGTGTGATCCTCAGTGGAAAACAAGTCTGTAAGTGTGGACTGTTCTTGGCACACACAAGGCCTTGAGAAGTTGTGAACAGTGAAGTCTGTATGAGCCACGTTTGACACTCAAATAAATTATATTTCCCCCTACAATAATCCTCAAATCGTTTTTGTGCAAGGTTTCGGTAAATGACTTTTAACACCCCTTAAATTGCTGTAGAAACAGGTTAAGGTTGATTTACATGGTACAACGTTTGCTTACAATAATAATAATCTTGATACAAATACTGTAATGGCATTTGCCAAAAAACCTTATTTAATGAGTACAAATGTAGCTAATGAGCGAAAGTGTGACAGTTCTTAGGGAGCGCGTCCAAATATCGGAATCGGTCCTGACCGATTCCGATCATTCGGTAATAGATCCGATTCCGATGTCACTGAAGGTCCACCCGATTGAATCGGTGCCGATAGAATGGGAATCGGAAATAAGTACAGTATCGGTACCGAAAGAATCGGAAGAATCGGAATGGAAATATGTATCAGTCTTTGATCTGTCAGATGACCTTCCAAATTGCAATGTTCAGTACTGCAGCCGCCACCACAACCGATTAAACCTGATCGCTACGTGCTAGGAAAAGCACGGTTTTCTGCATTCGCTTAATAAGCAACCAAACGAACTTTGAAGCGATTGCAAATAGCCGGGCATTATTAAAATCCTAATGAAAGTTAATTAAAACTTTACTAAAACACGGACTAATGATAGATACATGTAGGAGATTTAAAACAGTGTACTGTAGATCGAAATGTTTGTTAGCTCCGCAAGCGGCGTGGAAATATGCCAGTTTCTTGCTACTTCAATGGTCGTCGTTTTAGTTTTGATATTGACACTTTTTTTCTTTGCTTCCCCAACTTCTCTAAATTTCTTCATAGTGTAGCATCATTAAAGATAGGACACATGATATGTACACCAACATTAGCTAGCTGACGATAAGGAAGCCCGCACGAAACTTCGCTTCTTCAAAATGTCGCTTCGTAATTTCGATCCACTCGGTCAATTCGACCAACCTGAGTTGTAAACTTTATTTGGTCTTTGACTAACTGAACTTTTCGGCTCATTTTCGAACGGTACAGGAAGACAACTGTAGAATTTACTTCAGTTCAGTCAGTATAATCAGGCTATTATATAAGAATAGAAATCTGATGCTTTGAACCCAGTTTGAATCGAAGGCCGGAAGGGTAATATACGAAAGGAATGGAAGTGTTCAATTTTGTAAAGGTTACGGTATCAATAATATTCAGAACCGTCAGCCTTCCAGATCTTTGTAAAAGTCATTGCATGAAGTTTTCAAGTAAATTCGGACCATGCAGCATGAAATATCGTGAGCCGTAAAATAAACAAAACAACGGCTGCTCGCTAATAGTTCCCAGACCGGCGGTACATGTATGTGGCCCGCTTTAAAGCTTGACTCACTCGCTGAGCGCAAAGCATAACACCAAATAAACTTTTGCTTCAGTGTAGTTTCACATTTACGGCAGATACTTGTCTTGTTACTAGTATTAAAAGGTTTCGGCAGAAATCATTGTAAATGTTTGCGTATAAAAATCTCAACTCTTCTTGGAGTCTGAATTTCCACGTGCAAATCAGTCAGGCGTGAACGTGTCAGTCTGATATTTTACAGAACATCGATCAACAGAGTTTTGAAGCAACGTTTGTCATATTGATCAAGACGTGCAAAAACTTCTATACTCTTACCAGAAAACTTCTACTGGGAAAGTGAAATTCCTTTTGAATTAAAAGAGCTTTAAATGCATCGGATCAGATCAGTCAGTTCGCGTAAATGGAAATTAATTGCGCCCCCGCGGTATTTGTGTCAGAAATGAGACACGCGTCTGGTTCAGTGACAGTTCATGATTGACGGGGACTTTTATTATAAAACCATCTTACTGTATAGCTGTACTTTGTAAAACTGTTTGTCATGAATTCGAATTTGTTACGCGTTAAATCGATCCTGGTGGAAGAAAGGTTAAAATACGAAATATTATTGTGCAATGAACACGTACATTGTACGCTTGCCGAAATTTCTTCGAAATGCAATGCAATGTCCGTTGCTCTATCGGGTCGAATAAAAATGTAGTTCTTCATGTCTGTCTTGGGGTCTGTTTGTTGTTTTCCGAAGCGTGGGATCGCTGCCTGAGCAGCACGACAATTGAGTTCGGCTCCACTGAGTTCAACTTGGGTTTATGTCAACTCATGATGGCGTAAATCATGTTTACAAAAAATTAATAGAGCAACTTGGAAATCGGACAGATCGATGTGAGTTCCGAACAAGTCACTGTTAAATTGTTCAATTGGATCGGATCGGATCGGATCGGATCGGATGTAATCGGAATATTTGCGATCGGAATCGGACAAGACTTGAAAGTACCTCTACATTTTTCCGATGCTCAAGTATCGGAAAGGGCATCGGATTTCCGCCCAATATTTGGACGTGCTCCCTTAGTGATACTGCTGACTTGTACCCAGTCGTTATTTTATTTTTTATAATCTAAAGAAAATGCAAGAAAGAAAAAAAGTAGGCTACGGTCTTCGCGCTCAGTTGAGTTTGGCCGAAAAGACTTGCCATGTGCCTCATAGTCTTACTCATATTCCAAGTCCTCTTGGCCAGGTTTTTTTGTTCTTGCATTTTCTTTCTTAGATTATTCAATAACAACTGGGTATGAATCAGGCAGTACTGTACATGATGTTGTGTAATTATTACATGACTGTTGTATGTGAGTTGTTCGTTACAGGTCTAATAATTATTGACTGTTTAAAACAGATTTTGCCTAGACTAGCAGGACCAAGTTCAAGTTCATTTTATTCACACTTATTTCTATTTTATAAAAGTAAATATCACTTGCAAATTATAGAAAAGATGGAGTTTATTTAATATTGGTATTACGTAATTGCATAAGCTTAATTAAATTTACATAATAATGTATGGACCGCCATACTTTGCATGTTTGCATGTACATGTAGTAACACTCTTCATTTTCTGTGTTTGTAATTCAGGAATTTATCAGATGTTGATAAAGATGGCCAGCTAAACCTGGAGGAGTTTGTACTTGCCATGCACTTTGTAGATATGGCTAAGCAGGGTAATCCACTACCTCTTAAAGTCCCAGTTGAACTTGTGACACCATCCATGCAGGCTAGACCACACAGTGATAGTATTGGTAGTGATGTCCGAGAGAGGTCTGGTAGTAACCTTAGTCTTGATGGGAGGTCACGATCTGGTAGCATAGCAGATGAAAAGAGAATGATATGTAAGTGTTTTTGCAATAAATCATTGATGTGGAATTGTAAGCCTGAGCATTATGCAAACATTTGTCTAGCTACAAGTACTTAGTAAACATATACCTGTAGCAATACGAGTAGCAATGATTTTAAATTCAAGACGTGTTATACATGTAAGTTTTGAATTCAGCCCAGTCTCTCCCCTTCCCTGGGTGGTTAAGGTGCAAAGTGAAACCTCTGGCCTTGGCTGTTGAGAATCTCACTTCCATGCTGAGTTTAGGTTCAGAATTTGAACCTTGGCTCTAATTGGATAATCTACTCATTTGGATTTTCATTGGCTTATCAGTAGCCCAGCAAAACAGATTTGACATGTTTTCTTGATTTGAAACTTAGCGTATGGAAGTGAGATTCTCAATGGCCATGGCCAGAGGCCCTTTCAATCTCTTGTCTTGTAATTGGTTACAGTACTTATAGTTTCTCCAACATGCTGTAGCTGGAACCAGGGTAACTCTGATCCCCTAAATAAACAATTACACTAAATATACCAACATTAAGAATGTATTTTTACATGTACTTATATTTTTCCCTGCATAAGTCTACAGATATACAAAAAGACTGTTTGAATCTTTTCTAAAATTTCATACCAAACTGAGTCTAAGACAGTACTTGACTGTATTAATTTTTTTCTCCAACAGTTACATTTGAGGATAAAAGAAAACAAAACTTTGAAAAAGGAAGACTAGAACTTGATAGAAGACGGCAAGAATTACAGGAGAAGTTAAAAAAAGAGAAAGATGACAGGGAATCAAAAGAGAGGTTAGAGGAAGATAGACAACAAAGAGCCAAGATAGAGGCAGAGCAAAGGCGGCAGTCTGAGTTAGAGAAACAGAGACAACAACAACTTGAAATGGAAAGGGAACAGGAAGGTCTGAGGAAGAAAATGATCCAACAGAGACTAGCAGCACAGATTGAAGCTGAGCGCCAGCGGCAACTGGAATGGCAGAAGAGGAAAGAAGAGGAGTTACTTAACCAGAAAGGGCTAGAACAAGACATTGTAAACAACTTGAAACAGAGGCTCAAGAAAATGGACGAGGATTTAGCTATTGTGGTAAGAAGCTAAATAAAATTGACATATGTACTGTACATTGTACATTTTATATGAATGCTATATAGTTACTTTGTCCATATGTATAGTTAACAAGTTTACATACTAGTTATGTACAATATAAGCAACTACATTGTATCATATATAAATTATGTACTATGACAAGTCATTATTTAAGCAACTTTTTAGTTAGTACTTACATGTATGTTGTATCATTGTCTTAAAGTCCAGATGATTATGGCTTTATGTTACACTATTTATTAGCATATTTTAAATATTAGTACTTACATGTACCTGTAATTGTGTATTGGTTTTTAGAGCGGTTTTCAATTGAGTGTAGTAAAACCAAACGCAAACTACCCACGGCCAGCCAATCATAGGAGCGAGTAATCACAAGTAACTCATAAATAGCTTCCCTGTGAGCCAACAACAAACCAAAGCAAAACCAAAACTAATTAGCGTTTGGTTTTACTTTGGATTGTGATTGGTTGGTTTACTTTCTCAGCCAATAGGAGAGCTTAGTAAACGGAAAACCAAAACACTTCTGACAGTCAATTGAAATCCGCTCTAAGACAGTGTAGTATAATGTATACATTGTATGTACTGTATTGCCAAAAAGCACTTCAGGGAGCAATATTAAAGCTGTTTACAGTTTAGAGTTAGGCGAGTCATTGTATATCCAATACAATTCTGACACAAATATTGTAATGTTGTAAGATTGGGGAGCAGGGTGGCACAGCCACAAAGGTGAGAGGTGAGGTGCTTTACCGCCCAGGTTTGATTCCCGATCGTGGGGCCACATGCAAGTTCAGTTTGTTGGTACTTTTCTCGCCCTTGCTCTGAGGGTTTTTCTCTTGGTTTTCCAGTTTTCCTCCCTAACCAAACATGCTAATAAGTCATTAGAAACGTATTGTATGTACATTGTACAAGAACGCATGTACCATTACTAAAGGTCATACAGTTGTAGTTAGAATGTTGTTAACTCAACAAACGTGTTAATCTTGTTTAGGTTGGCAAGAAAACTGCAGTGCAACAGAGCTTTAATAGGGAACAACAAGTATGTTTAGAGGCCAAGAAAACACTGAACACAGTGAGCCAAAACAAAGAGATGCGAGTGACCGACATCAGTAGAGTACAGTGTGATATTAAGGTTTGTATAAACATGTAATCTGGTTTCAAAACTTGTGGTCACTCGCTACATTGTAAATTATTTGGGATGTGACTGTAAATAATTTCACCACTTCAAGGTGTCAGTGGTACTTGTATTTTTTTAAAGCCCCAGGCCCCTCCTTCAAAATCCAATATGGCGGACCTCGGACTTGTTCGTGTATAGTTTCACCAGAAAACCTTGCTTTCTCTTGTGCTTAAAGGAATGAGGTTCCTTGAAAATGTTGACAGTTAATGGGGGAATAATTTAAGAAGAAGAATTCTGGAGTGATATTTTCAAAGTTGCGATAGCAGTTGGCATGTTTTGGAATGACAACAATCTCTTCTGAAGACGTTTTGCTTCAAGTATGGTCCAGCCTATATGTCCAGCCTATATGTGGGTATTTACAGCAATTAGGTATTTCAAACCTTTAACTTGATTGAACTCACTGTTAATAAAATTATGCACCTTTTCTCTTGGCAGGAATACCAGCAGCAGCTCTTTGTGATGAGCAATGAACGGGAAAGAAATTCACTAGAAATGAACAAGAGAGACACCAGTAAACTAGGTGAAGTGACATTGTATATGAACAGTGTATAGTTATGTGTGTACAAAAACTACAGAAAACGTCTTATTTCATTTTAATATATAATTTTCGATGAAATACCAGTGTATATTTCTTTCTAATAAGTGATATCTTCACACGTGAAGATATAAATGATATCTTCACACGTGAAGATATCACTTTTGAAAATATGACTCGATTTCAAAGATTTCTAGCCTTTTTAGTAAGAGATTGAAACTGGTATTTCATCAATAATTATATATTAAACAGAACATTACATGGCCGCTTGGAGATACGGATTTTATCTTCTCGTGTTGATGAGTATCTTACTCGTTCGCTGCGCTCACTCGTAAGATATTTCATCAACACTCGAAGATAAAATCGGTATCTCCGCGCGGCCATGTAATATCCTCTATATCTCAACATACACTGTAATAATTATTCCCATTCATTGTGTGCGTATATTTCTCTTCTTTCTCTGAATACAATTTTTTTAGTATAAACCAGATTAATTGAGAGCAGCACACGCTTTATTATTCCTATTTGACTTCCATGTAAACATCCTTTTTTAATTATTATTATTATTATATACACACTGTCAATATTACTTGTTGCCATCTTTATAAAGAGTGATCTGTAAAGACTATAATCACATACATATACAATCTACATGTATGTAGAGTGTATGGATTGAGCTCTTAGTTACAGCGGAATGTGCAAATGTATGACCACTTGTAATGTATTTGCATACGAGCGGCTCGTCATTTGTGGTTTCGTTCGTTTATTTGATGAGGTGCTTTTGTATGTGCATGTGCCACATGCGAGATTATCCAATCATGAAAGTATTATTATTATTATTTTTAATATACATCTTTATTTACATTTTGTATATTTTGCATGAAAGTATCCAAATGCATCACATATTTGCATGTTATGCTGTAACCCCTTTGGGTCGTACTTCATGCACCACCCACTTCTTTTCTCTCTCTTTTTCTTTTATATTTATACAGTGGAAATAAATACCTTTGAATGTAGCATAGAAGTTGAATGTACATAATTATATATTATGTACATGTAAATTTATGTAGAATTAAGACAATTTGTTAAAAAGGAAAGTCTGGTTTTCACTTAGTTCAATGGCAGAAGCATAAGCAAGTTTGTGCTCTGGTGAAAGTGAACATTTCAGAAGCTGTGGGTGATACTGTGTTACAATTTGCCGAGGCCCTGAGAATGAGCATTCTGATTGGCTTATTCTTATTCTTATCTTGTTTTCACTAGAGCATAATCCATGGAAGCTCAACATAAGCATAAAAAGAAAGAAACCTTCTGTTCCTCCTGTTTCCATGGAGCTTGTGCTTTTGATTTTCACTACAAACTGTTCATTATGCTTCTGCCTCCATTGCTCATGAAAACCAGGCTGAAAAGGAACTAATACCAGAGTGTTCTCACCAGATCATGCCTCAAAATATACTCGAGGGCCCTAAGGACACAAAGCAGAAATCCTAGCTGTTAAAATTATTTCTAAAAGGGAAACAATGGTAAAAGAAGTTGTGAAATGGGATAAAAATCTCTTTGATTGCTAATTAAAATCCTATAACGACCCATCGTGTCTCTGAAATGTCCCAGAATTTTTGTTATTGTGGGTCCTTGGACCCAATCTACAAAATTCTGGTGAGAACATTGTAATATTGATGTTCATCGTAGCTACAGTCCCTGTCAAAAGTTTTTCACACCGTACGAACCACATGTGGTAGCATGTGGCACATGTGCCACATGTGTTTACCACTTTCGGTAAAATGAATGTGGCGAAATGTGGCGAAGCAAAAAACCACTTTCGGTAAAACACAATCGGTGACCGAACCACTTTCGGTAAAACGCAATCGGTGACCGAACCACTTTCAGTAAAACGAAATCGGTGACTCTACCACGTACCTTCAGTAAAACGAATTCGGTGACTCTACCACCTTCGGTAAAATGAATTCGGATAGTCATCATGTTGTAGCAAAGTTCGGCGTTTTTATTCATCTGATAAACTTTACAGACTTCTGTACTTTCATACTTTAATCTATCCCTCAATCCCTTCACGATTCTTTAAAAGTCGTTGCGTACGCTGTATGTTTTCAATTCAACAGATTCAAGAGCTTTTCGGTGCTTACATGTGCTTTCAGCCGTGGAAACTAATTGTCTGGTTTTTGACACAACAAGAATGTCGCGAACTTCGCGGAACATGTGATTTTATTGCAGAATGCAGACTGAGTTAAATAATGCGGGAAAGTTTCTCAACTTTTAATACTGGCAAGTGATAAACGTCTACCAAATAGAATATTCTGGAATTCTTTTTATTTAACGTGGGATCCGTCATTTTGCTCAAATTGCTTGAACAGAAGTGTGACATTTTTGAATAATCAATGAGCTCTGACAGCAGTGTTTGTTTTGCTTTGAGATCACACCAAAAATTATCTTGATATCTTCCTACTGAATCAAATGCTTTCAAAGTTTTGTATTTTATTTACGGTCTGAACAGTTTTCACTGTAATACGAAAACTGGTTTGAGTCCATTCTGTCAAATAAAAACACCCAGGTGAATACATTTTGGATATTTTAATTCGTTATTGGTTATTTTGCCGTGAGATCGCACCGAATCTTCTGGAGTTTCAATTTCAGCTTTTTTACTTCATCACTTCATCAATTTGTGATTGGCATTGCGGTTTATAATTGCTGTGAGACCGGTCTGCAGCGATTGGTCTGATGTCAGATGTGAAACAAACAAGTCTCAGGTCCTCGATCGATCAAACATAGGACCTGTCAAAACTCAGACTGACAGGTTCACGCGTGACTGATTGCAATTGCACAATCTTGATATTTTAATTTCGAAAACATGCCTTTCCAGAATCCGCAAACCTTGAACAACGCAGGAATCTCTCGTAAATGTTAAACTACGGAAGCTAAAGTTCGTTTGTTGATTATTGCTTACTGGCGGGGCCCGCTTTAAAAGTTTGCCGCTAGATTATGAACGAACAGCGGTTGTTAGTTTGTGGCGTAAGTTTAAGGTTATATATTCACAGCAGTTCCTTTTTTTTTCAGTACAGTTTATCAGTGAGGTTATCAGAAGAAATAGGAAGGAGAGAAATGCTCTTAGCCACTCCGTGGCTTTCTCGGTACAAATCACGATCAAAACAAATAAGTTTTTCGATGATCGCACCAGGACACTGCCATGACGCTTTGCCGACAATTTGAAATTGGAGCTTTTTCTACAATAAAAACACCAATAATTATTGCTGTGCCGATATATCGTTTCAAAGAAGACAAAACGAGATATCATTTTTGAAATCTAAACTTCAGCATTTTCAGTTTTAATGTTGTAAAAATCACTTTAGTCGCAAGCAGTGAACTACATGTACAAGTAACAACTTGTAGACTGTCTTGACCTGCAATGTTTGGTGAACCACTTTCGGTAAAACGAAATCGGTGACTGAACCACTTTCGTTAAAACACAATCGGTGACCGAACCACTTTCGTTAAAACACAATCGGTGACCAAACCACTTTCAGTAAAACGAAATCGGTGACTCTACCACTTCCAGTAAAACGAATTCGGTCTTAAAACGAATGGAGTTTACCGAACGAAATCTACCACATGTGGTTACCGAATCTTCGTTTTACCGAAGCACATACGGTACCGTATACGGTTGAAAAACTTTTGACAGGGACTGTACATGTACTGTACTTATGACTAAAGGGTCAAGAGTTCGAACTAGGTCTTGACATTGCTGATCAGAATGTGCTGCCATTGTGCCTTGGTTAAGCTTGGGCATTAGGAACCTATCCTCACAGGAGTGCTGTTCTGTTATTTCTACCAAATAATACAATTATTAAATCCATTATCCGTAATTTTGAATCATAGCAGAGCTCCTGGTGGGCCAAGGATGACAGCACCATAGATATAGGATGAGAGCACCATAGATATAGGATGAGAGCACCATAGATATAGGATGAGAGCACCATAGATATAGGATGAGAGCACCATAGATATAGGATGAGAGCACCATAGATATAGGATGAGAGCACCATAGATATAGGATGAGAGCACCATAGATATAGGATGAGAGCACCATAGATATAGGATGACAGCACCATAGATATAGGATGACAGCACCATAGATATAGGATGACAGCACCATACAGTACCGCCTGGAATTATTGAAGCATCGGGTCGCGGTCAACCCGCGGTAATACCGCGGTCATTGGACGCGGTATTACCGCACCATGGACGAGGTCAAATTATTCACCGCAATGAAAGCCGCGGTCAAAATCCGCGGTCATGACACAATACCACAGTATTGTGCAAAAGTCATGCAAACGTATTTCGATGTAATTTCGCTCTTTGTTCCTACGAATGTCGCCGAAATTTTGACGAATAATCGATCATAGACGCGAAAATTTGAATGCCAAGGCGAAATATCGCCAACCTGCGAGCGACATTTCGACGATATTTCGTATATTGTCAAACGAAAATTCGGACCAGGTTATCGTACGTGTTCATTGCCCAGTTTTGTATTTTAACCTTTCTTTCACTAGGATTAACGCGTGACAAATTCGAATTCATGACAAACAGTTTTACAAACGTACAGTAAGATGGTTTTGGTAAATAACCTGTGTGCCAGAGCCGTCAAAAAGTCAAGATTCTTAATAAGAGTCCCCGTCAATCGTGAACTGTCAGCCAGACGCGTGTCTCATTTCAATTTACGCGAAATGACTGATCTGATCCGATGCATTAAAGCTCTTTTAATTCAAAAGGAATTGCACTTTCCCAGTAGAAGTTTTCTGGTAAGAGTATAGAAGTTTTTGCACGTCTTTCAATATGACAAACGTTGCTTCAAAACTCTGTTGATGTTCTGTAAAAAATGAGACTGACACGTTCACGCCTGACTGATTGCACGTGGAAATTCAGACTCCAAGAAGAGTTGAGATTTTTATACGCAAACATTTACAATGATTTCTGCCAAAACCTTTTAATACTAGTAACAAGACAAGAGTCTGCCGTAAATGTGAAACTACACTGAAGCAAAAGTTTATTTGGTGTTATGTTTTGCGCTCAGCGGAGTGAGTCCAACTTTAAAGCGGGCCACGCACCGCCGGTCTGGGAACTAAGCGAGCATCCGTTGTTTTGTTTATTTTACGGCTCACGATATTTTGATAACTGCATGGTCTGAATTTACTTGAAAACTTTATGCAATGACTTTTACGAAGCTCTGGAAGGATCTGAATATTATTGTGGATATACGGATAACGTTTACAAAATTGAACACTTCCGAAGTTGAGACGTGCGATTCATAGTAACGCATTCCTTTCGTTTATTACCCTTCGATTCAAACCGGGTTCAAAGCATCGGATTTCTATTCTTAGCGGAGCCATTCTTTGCCTGATTATACTCACTGAACTGAAGTAAACTCTACAGTTGTCCTCCTGTACTGTTCGAAAGTGAGCCGTAAAGTTCAGTTAGTCAGAGTCCGAATAAAGTTTACAACTCAGGTTGGTCGAATTGACCGAGTGAGCCGTAAAAAGTAACTTGATCTTTCATTCATCGGTGAAACTAAGACTTTAGAATCTTTTATTCATTCAGAACTCTAACGGTGGGTTAGAATCTTAAAGATTCTAAAGTCTTAGTTTCACCGAGTGCTTCTCTACCCGCCGTTTGAGTTCTGAATGAAGCGAAAATAAAAGATTCTAAAGTCTTAGTTTCACCGATGAGTGCTTCTCTACCCTGCGTTTGAGTTCTGAATGAAGCGAAAATAAAAGATTCTAAAGTCTTAGTTTCACTGATGAGTGCTTCTCTACCCGCCGTCAGAGTTCTGAATGAAGCGAAAATAAAAGATTCTAAAGTCTTAGTTTCACCGATGAGTGCTTCTCTACCCGCCATTAGAGTTCTGAATGAAACGAAAATAAAAGATTCTAAAGTTAACAGCGGTGTTGAATAAAGAATGAAAAGAACGCAGAGTTATCGCGCCAAACTCGCACGTTTGTGATCATGACTGCTACATCTTCACACTAAAGTCAATGATTTCGGTGTGATATAAATCTCAGCGGCCGTGACAGCGGCCGTGACGGCGGCCAACTAATTACCGCAGTTGACCGCGGTTTTACTGAGGTATTACCGCGGTAATACTGCGGTCATTCTGAGGTCAAACCACGGTATTACCGCAGTCATTGGATGCGGTAAAACCGCGGTAAATGCTTCAATAATTCCAGGTGGTACTGTAGATATAGGATGGCAGCACCATAGATATAGGATGACAGCACCATAGATATAGGATGACAGCACCATAGATATAGGATGACAGCACCATAGATATAGGATGACAGCACCATAGATATAGGATGACAGCACCATAGATATAGGATGACAGCACCATAGATATAGGATGACAGCAAAAATTGGCTTCCCTCTCACCTGAAACCCAATGTGCGACAAGCAACGTGCCTGAAAAATTGCTGCATCTGTGCATGTGCTGTTGAAACCAGATGGCTGGGACTTGGCCAGTAGCTAGTGATTTTTTTCCTTTATTTCATTTCCCATTATCTTCTTTTTTCTTCCAAACCTTTTGCACTGATTTCCTTTGATTTCCTTTGATTCTATCAGTTATTTTTGTGTTTTTGGCTTTGTTTTCTTTAGATAATTCATCATTTTTTCTGGATTGTTACCTCAATTCAGATAATTGGAAATGCCACTTATGGGCTTGCCAATATGGACTTGAATAATGATTATCAGATGAAGACAGAGAACTTCTTACTAATCCTTTTATTAAAACATTTTGGCTGTTCGGCCTTCAGTTATTATATACATGCATTAAATCCTGCATTACATGTACATGTACATTATATCTGACTTGTTAACAGCTGAGGCACATGGCAATGCAATGGCCAGCTTACAAGACACCAAAGCCACTATACGGAGATTACAAGCTGTCCAGTCCAGTGCAGAGACAGGTTTAGAAGACAGGCTAAAGGAACTAGACTCTTTAAACACTCAACTTAGGGTAAGGCATGTCTTGTTCCTGATTAATTTTTTTTAAGCATAACATTACTCCTCCTACATAATTATTGTATATTGTTTGGTTAAAGTTTTGTTTGGGTAAATGCCTTAATTGTCATGGAATTACACTTGTCTGTATTTCCTTGATGTAGATTCAGTTGTAATTGTGCTCATATGCTCTTTAAAGGGGAACTGAACCCTAAAATTAACCCAACGACTACACAAAGATGTATTTGAAAGAAATAAGTTCTGCTATTTTATTTTGCTGTGTTGCACGTCTATGAAGAGAAAATTAGTCTCCAAGTTTGAAATCTATAATTATTGTGTGGCGGCTCAATTCAGTGCAAATTTCCACATATCGTGCATGTACGTCACACATACTGTACCAGGAAAAACGATCACACCTCCAGCACAAAGAAAACACAATGGTCCGAAATTAGAAGCTGTTAGTCCCGCTATTCAATGCCACGGACAACATGGGAAAACTAATTTATTTCCCATAACTGACATCACAAGAACAAGAAGTTTATTTCACTCTAGATAATAAAATTTAGATTAATTTTCGCACACAAAAAGAAACATCCAAGACTAATTTCATAAATTTATAATGCAAAAGGAGTAGGAAAGTTCTGAAAAAAACCACAGGGCTTTCGAGCTCAAGAATTTGCTCAATGTTTGCTTGTGTTTGCTTTAAGCAAACCCAAGCGAACCCTGTGAACAAAGTGAACCCAAAAGCAAACACTCAAGCAGACCCTCAAGGGTTCACTTGAACAAAGTGAACCCGAGCAAACCCTCGAGCAGACCCTCCAGGGTTCGCTCAAGCAAACCCTTAGCGAACTGTGAGTGAACTGACACGAATCACGAGAGTTAAAACTTGCATTAAACAAGGACTAGTGGTCTAAGATATTTTCTAGGTTCTTTTTAACATTTTGATCTAGCTCAATATGTTTAGAAAAAAAACATTACTTAACCAAAATGTCTGGAGTTCTGCCTGGGAGTTCTGCTCGCAAACACAGTTTTGCATCCAAGCACGTGCTGAAAACACATTAAAATAAATGTCAAAACAAAGACTTAACTTTGCAAACTTTTGCCTCTCTTTCAACATCTTTTCGTTCCCATGTTATCTTTTGACAGCTTGAAGCACCTCTTAGATGATTTAGAGTGGTTTTATTATTGTTTTATACAGTATAAACTCAAATAATTTACTGACCTTGCAAAGACTTTGAATGTGTCATGTTCTACCTCGCTTTCATGCCATGATTACGACTTCTGTTCCCAGGTCGGCTTTCTTCAAAGGATGTTTTTGACTTCAACCTTTATTTATTCACTTCTCCATTTCTTCATCGTTTACCAGTGAGCTTCGACTGTGCTCTCATCGGTGAAAATAGTGTCCGAAAACTGTTATTGAGCAGCATTATAAACATTCGCGTGAACTGAAATGGCTGTGTTTATCTATCAATATACAGAGATGAAACTTCTTTTTTAAATAAATGCAAATTACAAGACTTGAGCCATCTGTAAATAGCGGAAGCTGTGAGGAAGGTTTCCAGATTTTCTCATGTAGAAGTGGCACACAGAAAAATAAATTAGCAGAACCTATTATTTTATTTTGAACACATGTTTGTATAGACATTGGGTTCATTTTAGGGTTCATTTTTCAGGATATAAAAACCAGTGTTCAGCAGCTCACCATAGAGAACACACGCCTACAACAGATTACAGAATCTAAACAGAGAGAATACACTGTGTGGAAACAACAAAAGGACGATGAGGAGAGGGTCAAGAAAGAGATGGATGCACAACGCAGAAAGGAAGATGAAGAAACAATACGACAAAAGGAGAGGGAACAAGAAGGTGAGAGTAATAGACATGTACATGTCTGTGATCGTGTTCCTTCTCTTGGAATATTATGTTGTTTTAACCTTCCCTCACTCCAACAGAACATGCCAAGCCAATTAACTAATTTTGTTTAGTACTTGTACATCACACATGATTTTACATGATTTTACACCTGATTTTGAGAACGTTGACATAAATAAATAAATGAATAAATAAACAAACAAACAAACAAATAAATAAATAACAATAGAAGCAATGAAGAGATTCTGGCATTAGTGTCTATTATGTCTATAGTATCTACATGTATATATACACTATAAATACGTCTAGTAGACGTCTTTTATCAAGAGTGTATAATTTTAGTGTATATGTTGTAGGTTGTTTCTCAATTCAGGTTGTTTTTAAAACAACCTAGGTCATTTTAGAACAACCTAGGTCATTTTAGAACAACCTAGGTCATTTTAGAACAACCTAGGTCATTTTAAAACAACCTAGGTCATTTTAAAAAAGAAGAAAAAAATCACCCACCCCTCCCCTACAAAATATTTTTTGACGAACTACCCCTCCCCTCTACTTCCTTCCCCTCCCTTCCCACTGCCTCTCAATTTTCTCCTTACTGAACACCTTACTGTACTGTACCACTTACCTCAACGGTCACCCATCCACTTACTAACCTTGCCCGGTTGGGCTTAACTTGGCCGAATCACAAGGAACGCCTGGTAGGTATTAATCCAGTGGATTATCGCACTGCGCCACGAAAGCGCTTGTTGATTTGAACACATCATTTATTCTCCAAGTGACTTATCGTCGAACCCAGTCCCTCTCGTTATGTGCGCATGCGTACTACTAACAAAATCGGACTTTGAAATATCTTTCGAAAACATTGTATGGACGACATTAAACAACGCGTTTGTGTTGACTCTGCGTTCTTTTATGAAAGCTGCAGCAAATCAAGGGAAGTAAGGAAGCTAAATAAAAAAAAAATACTTTGTTTCTTGACTTTATTACGGCTCCACTCGTACTTCGAAACAAACTGTGTCAACCGAACCGACTTAGAGTAATCACTGACCGAAAGTAAAGACAAAAGAAAGCGCATCACCTCTAACATTAACTGTATTATATTGTCTTGTCAGTCTCTAATCAAAGAACTCCGAGTATGTGAAAAGACGTAAAAAATGGATAAATGATCGGGCGCTTTCTCAGTGTAAGCATATTAATTATTCATATTGTCGAATTTTCATACAAACCTTCTAAAACCTAACCCCAAATTTGAAAAAACCCTAACCATTTTAAATCCCAAATCATTAATAGAACGAGTCTAAATACATCTGAACTTAATGGAGAATTTAGCGAAGTTTTCAAGTGTTTTCAAGTGCACTTTTCTTCAATGGTCCTGTGAACTAATTAATCCAAAACCTAACCCTGTATTTAAAAAAAACCTAACCGTCAACAAGGGCTGTTCACTTACTTTGAAGTCAATGATTTTAGAGCTATAGTCACTAAATTAAGCTTTTTAAATAATGCTTCTTCAATGGTCCTGTGAACTAATCCAAACCCTACCCCTACATTTAAAAACACCCTAACCGTCAACAATGGGTGCTCACTAATTTAGGGTTTTTAGAGCTAAGTCGCAACGTAGAAATGTAATGCTTTAAATTCTTCAATATAGTCATACAAACCCTAACCCTACATTTAAAAGACCCTAAAATGACCTAGGTTGTTTAAAAATGACCTAGGTTATTTATATTTTAAAAATAACCTAGGTTATTTAAAAATGACCTAGGTTGTTTAAAAATGACCTGAATTGAGAAACAACCTACAACATATACAAGAACGAGCGTTCTGGCAGTAGTGTCTATTCTGTCTATAGTGTCTACATGTATATATACACTACATGTATATATGTCTAGTAGACGTCTATTATCAAGAGTGTATATAGTGTATACAAGAACAAGCGTTCTGGCATTAGTGTCTATTCTGTCTATAGTGTCTATATATACACTATATACATATAGTACATGTATACGTCTGTTATCAAGAGTTCATATAGTATATACAAGAACGAGCGATCTTTCAAAAGTGTCTAAAGTGCTGTGTATAGTGTATATTCTGTCTATTCTTGTAAAGACAAGTACTGTATATTATGTCCATGTTGTTTAACTGTTTCTGCATTCATTTATTAACGTTCAAGCAATAAGAAATAACAAATTAAACATTTTAGAATGACAAATTCCCCAAATATTGACAGGGGATGGCAAAATCATGTGGAGTTTTGTCGTTCTAAAATGTTTGATTTTCTAGTGATTCTCAAAAGGAAAGTTTCGATTGGAGTTGTAAACTACACTTGATCCTAAGAATTATCATATAGACAGAATAGACAGTAATGCCAGAACGCTTGTTCTTGTATACACTATATACACTCTTGATAATAGACGTATAATAGACATATATACTAATATAGTGTATATATAGACAATAATGCCAGAACGCTCGTTCTTGTATACACTACATGTATGTACACTCTTGATAATAGACGTATAATAGATGTATATAGTGTACAGTACCACCCAGAAACATATGTACATTTGTTCGCGAAATTTTCGCGAGCAGATCACGTGCATTCGCAATCTGTTCGCATTTTTTTCACGAACTGTTCGCAATTAGTTCGCAAATTGTTCGCGATTTCTTCGCGAACGCAAGGTGTTCGCGAACAAACATCGCAAGCAATACATACAGCCCAAAAATTTACACGCACAAGAAGTCCCGCAAAAACTTCTGGTGTGGCCAGAACCCACAAGAAGTTGCAAGAACACGCAAGAAGTTTAACGACTCAGTTGATAACTGCCTTTTTGCGGCTACACTGCAAGAACGTGCAAGAAGTCCACTCAATGTATTGGAACTTCTACATGTACATGTAGATGCGAGTACAGTGCACACTAATTCGTGTTTTGTTTAGATTTTTGCACAGCAAATTATATCGAGAGCCTTTTGGTGATATTTTTTGCTGAACTCATTTTCAAAGACAACGAGATGTATTTTAATATTTAGCTTTCGTTTATGGTAGTGTTTCGCTGCACTCTACGAAATATCGTGCAAAATTTTGTTTAGTACGCTGCGAATATTAGCATGAAACTTCGCTTCTTCAAAATGTTGATTCTTCGAAATTTCGATCCTTGCCTGTCCAAGATGAAGTTACTTTTTCCGGCTCACTCGGTAAGTTCGACCAACCTGAGTTGTAAACTTTATTCGGACTTTGATTAACTGAAATTTACGGCTAACTTTCGAATGGTACAGGAGGACAACTGTAGAGTTTACTTCAGTTCAGTCAGTATAACCAGGCTATAAGAACATAAATCTGATGCGGGTCATTCCACAGTATTGTGGACAAAAAAAAAAAAATTAAATCTGATAAATTGATGTAAACTTATGATGAATTGGTAATATATTAGTTCTAGTATAAGAAAATGAAGGAAATAGTTCGTCGGCAACTGTTAACAATGCATAAATTATCATTAATTAGCTACAATTACTAAAATGATTGTTGCGGAGGGGAAAAACAAAACAAAAAATTTAAAAAATTAAGAAACACAAATGTTTCTGGACTTGGTTGGGACATGAACTCCAGCAGACAAAGTAACTTTGACACCGACTTAACCCCCTATATATATCAGTGTGAGAGCAGCATCTACATTCCATTAGGCAGTTTTCCCCTCCGCAACGATTTGACACCAATAAATTTAAATTGTAAGCTATCAGGTCATCAGACAAACTTCAGTTTTTCAAATTCTCTGATTTTAGTCAAGGGTTAAACTCTATTATGCTCAAAAAGCTTGGGTGTTTTAAATTATAGTCGAGGCAGATTGATTATTTTCTGTTGCGGAGGGGAACTTTTGTTACGGAGGGGAACTTTTGTTGTGGCAGGGAATTGCCCAAATTAGAATTTAACATATGTATTTACATTTAATGTTACATATTTAAATAAATGGTCATTAGTTTATTCTCAATATACCAGTAAGTACTTTGCATGCATGCATTGCATTGTTGGATTACATTGTATTGTGGGATAGCAAAGACCATGTGCATCATGGGAAAGCAAAGACCATGTGCATCATGGGAAAGCAAAGACCATGTGCTTGAATTCAAAATGGCTGCCTAGCTAGGTGAGTAACTTTCTGCATACTTTAAGTATAATTTTAAGCCATGTCTTCTAGTACTGCAAGAAGCAAAAAGTTTAGAAAGAACATTATAAATGACCCGATCAAACATGAAGAATACAAGAAACAAGATAGAGAACGAAAGAAAGCAAAATATGCTGAAAAGAAAGCAACCATGTCTGAAATGGACAAATCCAAAGTAAGAGAAAAAGAACGATTGAAGAAAAGATTACAAGCTGCAAGAAAGAATCAACTGGTCATTACTGGAAAAGAAGCAACCGCACATGGTATATTTAAGAGCCCTCAGAGCCTTGGGAAAGCAGTTCATAGAGTTAAAAAGAGTCTTCCTTCTCATGATGCAAAGAGAACCACTGTTCTTTGTCAGGTTGTGCATTCACTCTCTCCAAGAAAACGAAAAGCTGTACTCCAGTCATGTGATGCAGCAGTGAAAAGAAGAAAAACAGAAAATGGAAGGAAGATAAGATCAGATGCCCTGTCAAGAGAACTAATTAAATCAGTTGAAGATTTCTTTTCAAGAGATGATATTAGTAGGATGTGCCCTGGCAAAAAGGACTGTGTTTCAGTTAAAACACCACAAGGAAGAGAGTTACGACAGAAAAGGCTACTCATGTTGAATGTAAGCGAGATATATGAGCTCTTCAAGAAAGAATTCCCAGCTTTAAAGATTGGAATGGCAAAGTTTGCTTCACTTCGTCCTCGCCAAGTAATGCCAATGACCCTACATGACCATGAGGTGTGTATGTGTAAGTACCATGAGAATATTAATTTGATACTGGATGGCCTCACAGTAATATTACAAGAAACACCCAAGTCCAGCGAAGACCTCCTCTGTCAAACAGTCTGCAGTCTTGACCAGGTAAAGTGCATGGATAGAGAATGCTTTACATGTGGGATTGATGAACCACTTGATGAACTGTTTAAAGATGCTGATGAAGACAGTCCAATATCCTATTACCAGTGGGAGACTTGTGAAGATGGAAGAGTAAGAAAACAGAAGATTGAGGTCACAATGGCAGATGCTAAAGAAGATTTGATGGGGCAGTTGCAGTCATTTGGCAGGCATGTATATAACATCAGGAGGCAGTTTACTGAGTTAAAACACCTCAAAGACAATTTACAAATGGGTGAAGTGATAATTCTGGAGGATTTTTCTGAGAATTTTCAGCTAAAGAACCAGAGAGAGGTTATGGCAGCCCACTGGTCTAATGATACAGTTACTTTGTTTACAGCAGTTGTCTACTATAGAAGTGACAAGGGTGACCTGGAACACATATCATATGCTGTAATATCTGATGACTTGCGCCATGACAAGCAGAGTGTGCATGCCTTTAACAAAGCTATACTTGAAGAGGTTAAGCAAATTACCCCAGTAACAAAGGTGCACTATTGGAGTGATGGGGCAGGCTCACAATTTAAGAACAGATACAATCTAGTAAACTTACTTTTCCATGAAAGGGACTTTGGTGTCGAGGCAACATGGAGCTTTTTTGAAACAGCTCATGGTAAAGGTCCTGTGGATGGTATTGGTGGTGAGGTCAAACGAGCAGTATGGCGTTCCATTCTTCAGAACAAAGAAGTTGTCTCAAATGCCCAAGAATTTTATCAGGCTGCCAACAAAGTGTGTAAGAGAATTCACACACTTTACATCCCACAATCTAAAGTCAATGACCAATCAGAGAAGTTAAAGCAAAGGTGGAGTGGGTGTAGAGCAATCCCTCATACGCATGCAATTCACTTTGCTTCAAAAGCAAATGATTTCACAATCAGTGTAGCAAAGAATTCACAGTTCCTGATCAAAGATTGCTGCAGTGAGCATGTTTTGATAGTGGATGAAAAGGTTTCACCAGTTCCTTCACCAGTCCTTATCACAGATTCAGACAAGCCTAAAGAACATGAAGACGAGGATGAAGAAGTCGAGGATGAAGAAGACGAGGATGAAGAAGACGAGGATGAAGAAGACAAGGATGAAGAAGACGAGGATGAAGAAGACGAGGATGAAGAAGATGAGGATGAAGAAGACGAGGATGAAGAAGACAAGGATGAAGAAGATGAGGAACAAGATGATGAAGACGATGACTGTAAAGATGACAGAAACAAAAGAGAAGATGTACATGTTCATGTAGAGCATGGATTACCAGAGGAGTTTACATCCATGTTTAACAACTCTACAGCATTTCAGTTACCCCTTTATCTGGCACCCCTGATTGATTGCATTGTTACTGGAAGCATCGTTTTTTGTGGTTCAAGCAAACTGATAATTAAAGATGATCTCAAGGCCTTGTGTGGCAATGGAGCCACTTCAAAAGAAAAGTGGATTTCAAACTTCACAATTGATAGTTACTTAGAACTGCTTAAGAGGGGGAGTTTTACACAGAATGTAAAAATGGAAGTGCTCACCTGGGAAATGTTTGAACGGTTGGAACAGTGTCTGCTCGGAAACTACTAAAGGGAAAGAACTCAATCCTTGATCAAGACCTTGTTCTCGTGCCTTGTAATGCCAGTAACAGCTTCCACTGGTTTCTTCTGGCTGTTCAACCAAAACAGAAGCGTGTGATAGCCTTGGACAGCAAACCAAGTTTTTCTGTAAAGCCAAGAGTGGTTGGAGCTATCAAGAAGTTGAGCTCTTTCTTAAAAGAAGTTGACAGTGGTCTTGACATTGCACAGTGGGATTTCTATGCAAACAAGCCTGGGGACATCCCAAGCCAGTCAAATGACTACGACTGTGGCATATTTACATGCATGTATTCAAGACGTCTTGTGAAGCTTAGCCCAATGATTGCTCCTACAGACAACAGCATATCTGATGTCAGGAGGTATATGATCATTGAAATGCATAGAAATGCCTTGTTACCAATCCCTCCTGAAGGAATCAGAGTGCAAGAGTATTATGCAGTAGACTATGTAAACCACTACTACATTGGCAGAGCTCTTCAAGCATCAGATGGATATATCACATTCAAGTTTTTGCATGGTTCTAGTGCCAAAAGCTTTGATTGGCCCAGACGGGATGATATTGACACTGTTCATGCAAGCTGTGTGTTCTATGGTCCTGTTCAACTGCAAGGAAATGCTCCATTTACCATTATGGAACATGATCAGGTTAAAAAGGTGTTCCTTTCTCTGAATAAGCATAAGGTTGTTGCCAGTGTAACCATTATAACTGACAGGTATATTAACATTCAGTTTTCATTGTATTTTGTATCTCTGAGCTGCATAAGTTATAGCTGCAGTAATATGCATCTACATAAGATTGTTATAATTATGTTAATTTATGACAAGTCGATTTTATGCATAGTGACTGCAAAACATTGTGTAAATATTGGAGAACTATTTAAATATGTTTCAAACCTGTTGCACCATTATTAAAATATGGGTTTTATGACAAAGCATTGACAACTTGTTGTTTTCTATTTTCTTAAAAGGACAACATTTCCCCTCCGCAACAGTGGATGATATTTTCAAAACCTACCCAATTTAGAAAACTCGAAACAATCAAGTTTCCTTTTGTGTTCCTAATATAATGATAAAGGCATCGTAGAAAAGGAATAATACATATTTAGACTCAGTATGGCTTTTCATGATTTAGAGAAATCTAAGAAGGAATTTTGGAAAATAAAAAAAAAGAGATCTCTGCATAAGATTTTTATAATTATGTTGATTTATGACAAGTCGATTTCATGCAGTCACTGCAAAACTTTGTGAAAATATTGGAGAACTAAATATGTTTCAAACCTGTTGTACCATTATTAAAATATGGGTTTTATCAAAGCATTGACAACTTGTTGTTTTCTATTTTCATAAAAGGACAAAATTTCCCCTCCGCAACTTCCCCTCCGCAACGGTGGATGATATTTTCAAAACCAACCCAATTTAGAAAACTCTAAACAATCAAGTTCCCTTTTGTGTTCCTATTATAATAAAGACATCGTAGAAAAGGAATAATACATTAGACTCATTATGGCTTTTCACGATTCAGAGAAATCTAAGAAGGAAATTTGGAAAATAAAAAACATGAGATCTCTGTTCCCCTCCGCAACAGTCACCTCTTGGAGCTCTGTTATTTGAAAGACACATTTCAGAAAAAAACAAGGCAGTGGCAAATACACCTTACTTGAAGACTTAAATCCTCATTATGTAACTAGAAGCAAATGTGTCATACCTATCAAACTGTGATAACATAAGTGTCTCTGAATTTCCCCTCCGCAACATACGGAATACTGTGGAATGACCCATGCTTTGAACCCGAATGGAAGACCGGAAGGGTATAATCGACGTTACTATAAATCACACGTCCCAACTTCGGAAGTGTTCAATTTTGTAAACTTTATCCGTATATCCACAATAATATTCAGATCCGCCAGCCTTCCAGATCTTTGTAAAAGTCATTGCATAAAGTTTTCAAGTAAATTTGGACCATGCAGTTATCAAAATATCATGAGCCGTAAAATAAACAAAACGGCTGCTCCGTGCTCGCTTAGTTCCCTCGCCGGCGGTGCGTGGCCCGCTTTAAAGTTTGACTCACTCGCTGAGCGCAAAGCATAACACCAAATAAACTTTTGCTTCAGTGTAGTTTCACATTTACGGCAGATCCTTGTCTTGTTACTAGGTTTCGGCAGAATCATTGTAAATGTAAATGTTTGCGTATTAAAATCTCAATTCATTTTGGAGAACAGCAACAGAGTTTTGAAGCAACGTTTGTCGTATTGAAAACTTCTACTGGGAAAGTGCAATTCCTTTTGAATTAAAAGGGCTTTAATGCATCGGATCGGATCAGTCAGTTCGCGTAAACAGAAATTAATTGCGCCTTCCCGCGGTATTTGTGTCAGAAATGAGACACGCGTCTGGCTGACAGTTACGATTGACAGGGACTTTTATTAATATAGGAATCTTGTTGACGCCTCTGGTACGCAGGGTATTTACCAAAACCATCTTACTGTACGTTTGTAAACTGTTTGACATGAATTCGAATTTGTCATGCATTAATCCTGGTGAAAGAAAGGTTAAAATACGAAATTGTGCAATGAACAAGGACGATATAACCTGGTCCGAATTTTCGTTTGACAATATGGGAAATATCTACAACACCAGCGTGATGGCTTGATTTCGTAGCTTGAAGAAGTGATGATCCACAAAGTTATATGACTAGCGAGGTGAATGTCAAGAGTTGTTCCGCGATCAACTGTGAACACAGAAATTTCCGCGAGCAATTTGCGAACAAAGTGCGAACAATTCGCGAACATGGTGCGAGCAATTCGCGAACAGATTGCGAACACTGTTCGCGATCTGCTCGCCAAAAATTTGCGGAAAATGTACATATGTTTCTGGGCGGTACTGTATATATAGACACTATAGACACTATAAACAGAATAGACATAATAGACACTAATGCCAGAACGCTCGTTCTGGCACGGGGGAATATACAGTTTATACACAACGTATCAATACTGTATACATATCCCCAGTAGAAGTTTTCTAGTAAGAGTATTGACGTTTTTGCACGTCTTTCATGACAAACTCTGTTCATGTTCTACAAAAATCAGACTGACACGTTCACGCCTGACTGATTGCACGTGGATATTCAGACTCCAAGAAGAGTTGAGATTTAATACGCAAACATTTTACAATGATTTCTGCGGAAACCTTTTAATACTAGTAACAAGACAAGGATATGCCGTAAATGTGAAACTACAATGAAGCAAAAGTTTATTTGGTATTATGCTTTGTGTTCAGTGAGTGAGTCAAGCTTTAAAGCGGGCCACACAGCTGTAATGTTTTGTTTATTTTACGGCTCTCGACATTTCCATAATGCATGGTCCGAATTTACTTGAAAACGTTATGCAATGTTATGTGGATATACAGATAACGTTTACTTCCGATGTTGGGACATACGATTAGTAATTAAACGCAATGTTCCTTTCATTTATTAGCCTTCCGGCCTTCGATTCAGGGTTCAAAGCATCAGATTTCTATTCTTAGCCTGATTATACTGACTGAACTGAAGTAAACTCTGCAGTTGACCTCCTGTACCGTTTGAAAGTGAGTCGTAAAGTTCAGTTACTCAAAGTCCGAATAAAGTTTACAACTCAGGTTTGTCGAATTGACCGAGTGAGCCGGAAAAAGTAACTTGATCTTGGACGGGCATCGAAATTTAGAAGAAGCGAAGTTTCGTGCAAATATTGCAGATTACCAAATGAAATTTTGCAAGAAATTTCGCAGAGTGCGAATTTTCGTGCTAACCTGTCACAGAGCACTGTAAACATTTTAGAAAGCCATTTGCTTTTTTTCAGCTATCTTTCCAACCTTTGTACACGGCTTCCAAACTCGTGTACACGGCTTGCCAACTCGTTTACACGGCTTCCCAACTCATTTACGCGGCTTTCCAACTCGTTTACATGGCCTAGAAAGTTGTGTAAACGACTTGAAAACCCGTTTGTTAGTCGTTTATTTTACCCGTTTAAATGGAAAGTCGTTATTGTACGTTTTCTGGTGTAAGGTCACATATTGTCTTTTTTATGCAATTTAAAAATAGCATATGGAAATGCCAAATTTTGGATAAAATGATATAATTTGAAAAGTCACTGAAGATAAGTAAGTCCTTGAAGACTCACAACAAAGACAAAGAAAAAATAATGACTTTTGAAACCTCAAGCTTGCTCAAGCTAACCAGCTATTCAACCATGTGCCTAGCCAATAATTGAGACCCCCTTTAGGGAACAAAAAGTGTTTCCCAGTTTCCCAAGTTGTGAATAGTGGGTATTCAAACTGCCAGACAATCAGTAAAAAAATAATGATCTTGCCTTATAAGAATATGTAATATTACAGTGAGAAGCAAGGGAGACAATAAACATACACATGTACTGAGCTAATAACAGGGGAGCTTTGACTTCCCCATTTGTGAACATTGGGGGAGATTTTAAAAAGAGGTGCAAAATCATGACAAAGTGCAACCCTGTGGCATACAATTTACACATACATGTGCCTGTCTCATGCAATGGAAGCTGTACAGTTACAGTACCGTGCAAAAATATTTCAATGCTAATTGGGGATATATCCCTGGGGATATATCCTTTAAAAGGGATATATCCCTTTTTCATGAAGTGAAATAACCTCTTTTGAAAAGGATATATCCCCTGAAACTTCCCCCAAAAGGGAAATAAAAAATTATCCTTTTTTCAGGGGATATATCTCTTTTTCAGAGGATATATCACTTCCCCCATTGAAATCTTTTTGCACGGTACTGTATGCATGTGTATTTTCTTCATGCAGCAATGAGACTGGAGCAAGAAAGACAAAAGAGGGATCAGGAACTAAGGCGACGAATGCAGGAAGCTCGTGAAGCAGAAACTCGTCACAAAGAACAACAGTTACTCACTAAAGACCAGATAGTCGTTCATCAGCAGGAGACTTTAGCAAAGACACAAACAACAATGGCATGGAGGACAGAGGCACTGGACAGACAGGATGGGTCTGTAGGTGATGTGAAGAATAAAGTGGAACACATGGAGAATATAATGTTTGGACAAAAAGTAGAAACATTGAAGACAGTACAGAAAGGTAAGAGGTCAGCTTGACCATTCTCCATGTTTACTGACTTCCCTGCTTTCACATAATAATACTCTATGCTGGACATGAATCTTGTAAACAAGAAGTTCCAATATAAAAGGGTAGCTCGATCTTCTCTTTTAACACCTTTGGAACTTGAAATTGTAGAGCAGTAAAGAAAGTTAGTGAGTATAGTGGTCCTCTCCTGTTAGATTGCTAAATTTTTAAGGTTTAAAAACAAGCCATAGAGGGAACTTAGATAGTTTTGTTCATTGATGACTGCCAAAGGTATTGTACATGTGTATGACTGTTTAGGAACTCTGTTGCCCTTTAAAGTGCACCTAATGTTTATTTTGTTATCATAAATATCAATTCTACATCAAGTTTTGAGTACTTCTGTGAAGAAAGTTTTGGTTTACAGAGAATACTCTATGTTCTACGTTTGTTTGAAATCGTGAAAATGTGACCTTTCCTGACCCTGATGACTGCGTAAGCAAAAGCCTGGGTCGATGCCTGGGGTGATGTCATCTCATTAATGCATTATTCCCCATGGCATCTTTCTATCACAACATCGATTTATAGAGAATATGTACTGTTTGCTAGTTGTTAGAAAAGAAAAAAGTCATTTTAGTTAACATGTTAAGTATTTATTCAAATTATTGCAAAGTCGAATTAATTATATGTTGTCTACCCAGGGATCAACCCAGGCTTACTTACGTGGTCGTGGGTCAGGAAAGATCACATTTTCACGATTTCAAATAAGTGTAGAACATAGATTACTCTCTGTAAACCAAAACTTTCTTCACAGAAGTACTCAAAACTTGATGTTAAATCGATATTGATGATAACAAAATAAACGTTAGGTGCACTTTAATACTTTCAAACTCTGAATTTCTAATGGAATCTGAAACAACCATACAAGCTGATCAAAGCCAGGACCCGGCTAATCCACAAATTGACATTGGAAGTCAGCGTGTTGCTTTTTGTGGTGGGAGGAAAACCAGAGAACGCAGAGAAAAACCCTCAGAGCAAGGGTGAGATACATGTACATGTACATGTACCAACAAACGCAACTCACATTTTGAGGAAACAAAAATTGTATGTACATGTACATGCAAGCGATATTTGTATGCTGATATTGGACAGATTATCAAGGAGTTATACAATATGTACGACATCAAACTGTAGCAATGATAAATACAAAATGTACACATATCCCCATGCCAGGCCTTTAATTAAGTGACTGTGTTGTGAAATACTTCTTTTTCTGCTTCAGAAATAGCTGTGCCAAGGCCAAGACCTCGACCAATAAAGAAAAACCTGGAGTATTATAGAGTTTTGTTTCCATTTGAGCCTAGAAACCCAGATGAAATGCCTGTAGAAGAGGGAGATCTGGTTACAGTACGTACAAATGTTTTACATTTCTTATGTCACTGGCTGTAAATACTTTCAGGGTTCCCAAGGTCAGGATAAAATCAGCGAATAACAAAAACAATTCAAGGTCAGGGAATTGTTAGGGAATTTAGGATTTGGTCTGGGAAATCCTAAATTTCAACAAAAAGTTTGGGAATTTTATTTTCAGGTTTCACATACATTGTACATTGAACTTACTTATTTATTTTTCAAATAAATGTTTCTGTCTCAAAATAACAATTGAGTATTATTTTGAAAAAAAAAAGCTTCTTGGTCAGTGAAATATCAGGGGAAAGGTTGGATTTTTTCCCTGCAAATGTGTGGGAACCCTGTGCTTATTCATGACAGTTTTTCACGGGCCTTGAAAAGGCTTTGAAATAATGCCAAGTCCTTGCAAAGTCCTTGAATTTTTACCAAAACTCCTTGAATTTTGTTGAAACCTTTGGAAGGACAAGTAGACAGCCTCATTTTTGTTAGCTCCAAAAGACCGTTAGAATAGAACGGTACTGAATGATTTGTCGTGCAAACAAGTCTGAGAAAGGGTCTTACACTGGGTCTACATTGCATAGAAGTTTGTAGGTCATTAAATAAATGTGTGAACGTGTAGAAAACAAGTCCTTGAAAAGTGTGGAATGATTGTCCTTGATAAGTCCTTGAAAAGTTCTTGAAGTAAAAGTTTTGAATTTTGTATGAACCATGTTATTGCATGTGTTGCTGTCAAAAATAATATGTAGATGTAATTGGTGTGTGAACGTTCTTTCTGTAGGTGGACCTGGACATTGTATCTGCTCCACCAGGCTGGGTTAGGGGTACATGTAAAGAGAAGTCTGGCTTATTTCCTGCTAATTATGCAGAAGAGATCACTGAAGATGAGGCCAAGAGAGAGCAGTCACCTGGGGCGGTTTTGCCACCGGAAAAGTCACAGGATGTGTCTGTTAAGTCACTGGTAGCAGCAATCAGTCATCAACTGGGTGGAGGTGGTACATTAGTGTCTTCTAATCTGACACCAGCTACACAGAACCACGGATCAATGTCTGAGGTGAGCCATACAATCATGTAGTAATCTGGGTGTGGGGGGGGGGGGGGGGGGGGGGGGCGAGTTGTGAAAACAATTAATTGAATCCATAGTAATGTTATTTGGTTTACAGTTAATGTACTACAATTGTGCATAACTCCAAATAAGAATCTATGTCTGCCTGTCTGTGAAAACAAATCCAGATTTTCTCCCGGTTTGAGCCTTGGGCACATACATAATTATATGTCATAAGAAAGAGTGATACATACAGACAGACAGACAGACATACAGACAGGTGTGTTGTACACTGTCAGAAAGTACCTCAACAGGAATCCAATAAATGGTAGATGAGATAATAGCTCTCCGTTAGTGGGAACAGGTACATTGTATCACTGCTTTAGAGCTTGAGCTCTAATGTTGAAGCAGTCACACCAAAATAATTTTCCTGCAAGGCGAGCTACACATCCAGTGAGGACTACTTAATTTTAAACATGATTATTCTGTACAGGGTCCAATATCTGGCAGAGGTACCCCAGCACCTCAAGGTCTTAAAGCTGTGGCATTGTATGCGTACCGTGCTAAGAAGGACGATATGTTGAGCTTCAATAAGAATGACACCATTGTCATCAAGGAGCAGCAGGACATGTGGTGGTCAGGCGAACTCAACGGCAAGATGGGGTGGTTCCCTAAGTCATATGTAAAGCTGGTCAGCAGTACTGTCAAGACTTCTGGGTAAGTGTACTTCTCGGACAGGGCTTTCAAAACAAGCTGGTGGCTGCTGGAGCTACAACATGTACAGTTGTTTAGAGCTACGCTGCTGGTTACTTACTGTTAAATTTTATCAATGAACAGTGACACTTGTGCTTGACTTTAGCCTTTGGTTTGTTGTTTTGTCACAGCCGCCTACTTTTGAAACTTGACCATTAATTTTACTCTGAAACATTTTGAAAGCCCTAACAGTTACACATGCATAATATGGTCTCGTTATTCTCCAGTACAGAACTGATTAGATAATCAGTCTATAAAACCAAATCCAAAGCAATTACAGAGCCAATCACAGGGGCAAGTAAAAACAACGAGCCAATCACGAACTGAAGTAAAGACATGATTGGTTTTACTTGGAAGAAGCAACCAATCAGGAAGACATGTAAACGTAATCATTGATAATAACATCTTAGATTGGAATTTGATTGGTTGACTTCCACTAAAACATTTTCCCAGCCAATAGAAATGATTAGCACATGCAAAACCAAAGCAATCACTTTTTGCTTTTGACACTCAATTGAAAACTGCTCCATAAGGTACAGAATTTGGTATTTCTCTCTTTGATTGTAAGATAGCACTGTACTGACATACAATATGAGCGAAATTGTATTTAATATACACATGTTCAATGGTGAGCCCTTATATACAGTGTATAATTATTATTGCAAATCTCATACAATTCGGACATGAATATATTGTAAGTAATAAATACAGAATACATGGCCATGCTTTGTGGGATTTACAAACTTGAGCTGAAAGTGAGAGTTTGTAAATCCCATAAAGCATGGACACAAATTCTGTATCTGAGTTATCAAACATCTACATTTGTACATGTACAAATGTAGATGTGGTATAATAGAGTCATGTTTTCAGTTATTTTGGCGATACAACTCATTTTTCCCAAGAAAATTGAAGCAAAACTTTATGTAAATCAGGGCAAAATCTGTATCACATTTACAGATCATTTATCACTCAGTGTTTCCTCTTTTTTCTTTCATGAATTATTAATTAGTTTGATAACGTACTTGTGAAATGAACAATTAAAAAATTGAACAATTTTCTGAAATTTAGACGAAATCGTAAAAAAAGAAGAGTTTAGTGCAATAGTTTACAGTGTACGTCACAAGCATGCACACCTCGACATTTTCCCCGGGGAGGGGTGGGGGTGATCAGTTGTGAGACCTCCATCATAATAACAGTAGCTTACATGTAGTTGAATTGGTGTTCTGTATCAAAATTACAGGATTCTAACCAGCTTACATGTAGTTAGTATTCTGGAACTGGTATATAATTCTAATTGACTTAGTGTTCTGTATACAGAATACCAATATATCTAATTTTGTATTGTGTTTACAGGGAGATACCAACATAGCTAATTTTGTATATAGCATTATGTACATGTAGGGTTTAGTTATTCATTTCGAGGTGACTAAAATCGCTTTGTCACCGAGGAACGAGGAACCAACTGGCTTAGTTCATTGTTAGGGAGGTTATCTAAACAAAATACAGAATGCATACAATGTCCTCAATAACAACCATTGTTATACAAACCATTGTTGATGATGTTTTGCCTGGTAAAATGCAAAACAATATATGTTTGAAAGGTCCATCGTTATAGTTTTATTGCACAAATCTTTGGTGTTAGTTTGTTCAAACATTTCTAACACTTTGCTGCAATAGAACAGTTGGGAAAGGGAAGTGACAGAATTTGTGAGGTCTACGGTTTGAGTCCAGTTTTAAAAGTGTTACCAAAAGGTCTACGGTTTGAGTCCAGTTTTAAAAGTGTTACCAAAAAATAAATATATTCATGTAGGTAGTTTGTTCCAATCCAGTGTGACTTCCAGACTAAACTCATAAATTTTATACAACAATGTTTCTGGGATGGTATATTATGTATGGGTTTATTCTATGAGACTCGACTGGATGACTGTGGCACATCAAAGATTACTGACCTATTAAACTATGAATTAAGAATAGGTAGCAGTCACCCATATGCGTAGTTAGCACCAATATGAATTATTAATGAATTTCATAACATGATTTATTATATGTCTTTGCATAGGGTTAGCAGTAATTCAGAAGTCACAGCAAGTGAAGTACCAAGCACTGGAGCTACAACTGCTAGAGCTACAACTGCTGCACCTCAAACAGAATCAAAAGAGTCTTCTATACTATTTGGTAAATTGATTGTGTTCATACATGTACATGTACAATGTTCTTGTACATAGAGATGTGCATGTCTGTTATAATTAGGAGTAATCAGAAATCATGTATGCCACTACACTGGAAAAACTGGATCTCTTCCATGGAGTGGGAGTTGGTTGGAAAATAGTTGGAAGTTTGAATTTCCATGGTTTGCACACTTCCAATAGATGGAAATATGTTGGAAATTTTGTTGGAAACTCTAATTTCCAAGAAATTTCCATCCCATGGAAGAGGACTTTGTTAATTTTATTAAACAGAAGTTAGAGAGATAGACAGATAGAAAGAGAGAGATAGAGAGACAGATACATACTATTAGATTAAGATACATACATGTAGATACATGTACAATGTAGATAGATAGAAACTTTATTAAAGTGTCAATGTACATGTATTTAGCATTACAATGCTAATTGTGGATACTAATTGTGGATACTAATTGTGGATAGAAGATAAAAGTGACCAGAGGTTTTTGATGTCACAGCCAAGCTACATTTTAATCCATCTGCAAAATAAATAAACAACTTTATTTACATGTCCAGTCTTCTTAAGCTGACCCAAGATGGGGTCTAACAAATCAGGGCACACATTCCTTTGTGGAGTTGAAATTTGGGTTGGTTTTTGAAGATGGAGGAAAACTAGATAACTCACAGAAAAATCCTCGTAGCAAGAGTTAGATACCAGCAAACTCAATTACCCTATATCATTATGACGTCACGGCTTGTTTATGAGGGGGACAGAAGCGACTTGAACAATAGAATTTTGAACTAAATCTGCTCTGCTGAGGAAAATTTAACTTTGAATTGTCTGGTTTCCAGATATCAGCTGTATCAATGTTTATCCCACAATATTTACCATATTTGGTGGCTGTTACCGCTATTCTACGTTATACAAAATGCATTTGATAGCGATTTCCTTTGTGTTGTTGCTGTTTTGTCCCCCTCCTGCGACCGTGATCCTTAGCGTTTAAACAATAGATTGTTTTGATTTGACGTCATAATGATATAGGTCAATTGACATATGATGTTGCAACCGGGAATTGAACCTGGGCTACAGAGGTGAGAGGCAAAATGCCTACCACTTTGCCACCTGCCTCACCTGGGGTGTACTACTGCAGTGGCTGTTCAATTCAAGGAAGCTCAGACAGAAACCAAAATAAAGTGTACTTGTTGTTCTAATTTTGAACATTTTATTATGTAATTTCTGATCAATATGAGTACAGACAATGGGAAAATGTATGTCATGTGTTAAATGCTAACTCTTGATTGTGTTTCAGAATGTGTGGCGATGTATGCGTACACAGGGGAAGAAGGCGATTTGAGCTTTGTGGAGGGTGAATCCATTAGCATTACTACAGCTGAGGGAGAATGGTGGGAAGGCAGACTACATGGCCGATCAGGACTCTTCCCTGCAAACTATGTCAAGAAGAAAGAAACTGAGGTATCACCCTGTACTACACTTGTCATTAGAGCAGATTTTGTATGAGTGGGACAGACTACCGCAAGACTATGGCACGGTTACTGTACAGCATGCCGTGACTTTGAAATGGTTTCCCTATTGTTTTTGTCCTGCTGATCCAAACACATCACAGAGTTACAGTACAGCACGATTACAGTAATGCTACATCCGGGCATGCCATAGTTTGTCCCACTCATTCGAAATCCCCTCTAGTGTAACAGATAACTCAAACACTCACAGCAAAAACAAGTGATAGCTTATAATACTTTGTTCAGTTCACCCAAAGATCAACTTGATTTAATAGGGTAGTGTTACACTGTGTAAATATTCTCTGCAACTTGTCTTGCAACATTTGGTTGGATGAATCCTTGTGTGCACAGGAATTTCATAGTCCTATCCCATAATGCAATTAATAATTCGCTTGCTGCGCAGCAATAATTAATAATTTGGAGAACATCTCGCAACGGTTCATTGCGTTAATTTGGTGTTTTGACCACAATCCTTTGCGTGGCCAACCACAGTGCGCTCCTCCCCTCCCCACTGGAGGACATTTTTTGCAGTGATTGATACGATATGGAAGGGCAAGATCCGCGCGTCATTGATATACTATAATTACTGTGTAGATTATATGCTTGGGTGTTTGTATTCTCCAACATTTAAGATTTAAGCTTCCTTCATATTTCAGGAAATACTGGTGCCATTGATAATAGTCTCCATTGGGGAGGGAAGGAGCAACCTTTGATGGGTTTATGTTCTAGCGATTTAAGCAACTTTGCGAGTGCTTTGTCATACGCTGTACTTCAGGCTAATTCTGATCGTCTTCGTTTGTATTTTTACTACAGTTCCTTCAGTGCTCCTTATTAGTCTTGTGTTTTGACACGAAGTGGATCATGTCAAGTTTACAACTCCAATCAAAAATTTCCTATTGAGATTTTAGAACAACAAAACTCCAGATGATCTTACCATAATTATATTTATTACCTACATTGTAGTCAAGATTTGGGAATTTTGTTGTTCTAAAATGTTTGATTTTTGAGTGATTCTCAATAGGAAATTTTCGATTGGAGTCGTAAACTTGACATGATCCTGTGAATCTTAAGGAAATGTCGGGAATTGGTAGGCTAAGAGAATTTACTGGGAAATCGTTGATATGTTGGGACAAAATGAAAATAAATTGGGACAACTTTTAAGAAAACACACCACAGCTCAAACAGGCTTCAGTCACACGATAGCCCCAAAACTACAAAATATATTCATCTAACACCTTGGCATTTTTATCACCCAGTAATATGTTTCCTGCCAAAGAAGTACTGTAGTTTTTCTTCTAAAACACTTCCTTAACTGAGCGGCAGCATTCACTACCTATTAGGTATGCTAGTTTATATCACTGTATTGTTGCCATTATTGTACGCTTGAAGAGGACCTATAAGGTGGAAGGGCCTATGTAGATCGATCGGAATTAAATACATGGTACATTGCAGCTATATGGCATTGCATTGGTTGTTCGTTATAGTAAATATTTGGTATTGGGACATGGTTTACATGGCACTGAAAAGTCCTCAAAATAATTCCAGGTCCTTGAAAAGTCCTTGCATTTTGACATATTACAATGTAGGTTTTCTTCATGAAAATACCTTAAATCTTTACCAGAACTCTTTGAGTTTTGTTGAGAAGACTGTTAAACAGACTCATTTTGCCTCCAAAAGATCGTTAGAGCAGCACTGAGTGATTCATCGTGCAAACAAGTCAAAGAAAGGGTCTAACATCGGGTTTACATTTCTAAATTGCGTAGAATTTTGGGGTCATTAATGCGTGATCCTGTGGAAAAGTCTTTGACAAGTGTGGATTGTTCTTGGGAAGTCCTTAAAGTGCACCTAACCCCTTTTGCGATTTTTATACCAATGAATCTTTGAAAGGTTTTGAGTACTTCTGTGTAGAAATTTTTGGCTTACAAAGAATATTCTACATGTATGTTCTAGGCTTGTTTGAAATGGTGAAAATTTGACCTTTTCTGACCCATGACCGCGTACGAAAAAGCCTGGGTCGATTCTGGATCTTACGTCATCTAATTCATTCGACTTTGCAATAAGTTGAATAAATGTTTAGCATTAATTTTTGTCTAAAATAACTGTTTTCTTTACTAATAACTCTCAGACTGTGTATATTCTCTATATATCAATGTTGTTGTGATAGAAAGGCGCCATGGAGAAGAATGCATTAATGAGGTGACGTAAGATCCTGAATCGACCCAGGCTTTTTCTTACGCGGTCATAGGTCAGGAAAGGTCAAATTTTCACCATTTCAAACAAGCATAAAACAGAGAGTATTCTATGTAAGCCAAAAATTTCTTCGCAGAATTACTCAAAACCTTTCAAAGATTCATAGGTGTAAAAATTGCAAAAGGGGTTAGGTGCACTTTAAAGAAAATGTGGTGAAGTATGTATGAACCGTGTGCGAGACAACTTTATGTAAATGTTAGCAGCATTGTTACAAGAAAAGTTGACAAGTTGTTGAGAAAAGTCTATAGTGTGATAGTACCGTGAATGAATCCAAAACTGTAAAACTTTTTGTCAGATGTTCAACAATGAAATATTGCTTGAGTGTGCACAGAAAATAAGCCAGCACCTTGTACACTGAGTACTTTGTTTTCAATCTAATTGAATAAGGCAAGTTAAAGGGACTGCATCATGGTGAGAGACCATTACATTAGATGTCCGGGCCGGACACGGTCATTACCAGCAATTCTCATGAACTGGCGAACCTCGCGCACATGTGGGATAGTAAAAATCAAAGCAAATATTTAAAAATGACTAATAAACTGTGTAAAAAGACAGTCTTCTTGAGTAAAATAATGAAAATACTTTCAATCAAGCATTGAAGGAGGTGAGTTTAACTGTTTTAACCCACCAATCCAACACTGACTCCATACATGCACAGTACCATGACATAGCCCCTTTAAAGAAGCATCGCCCAAGGGGTGAAATCCAGTCTATTAATAGACTATATCGCAACCCCGCCATCGCAGTGCACTCTGGGATGGATATCATTGTTAAATCCAAGATGGCCACCCAACAAAAACAATGGAAAACTGAGATATCCATCCCAGAGTGCACTGGGATGACGGGGTTGCAATATAGTCTGAAAGAGCAAACCTTTTCAGTTTATTATTGCTTACGCGGCCCGAAGAGTACCATACATATAGCATGAGAGCAAATATTGGCTGACTTCCAGTTTCCCTCGCACCTGAACCCTGACATGTGACATGCCTGAGCAAGTGCTGCACCTGCGCATGCGTTGTTGAACCAAGTGATGTTTTCTTTCTTTTCATTTTCTGTTATCTTTTTTCTTCTAAACGTTTTGCACTGATTTCCTTTGATTCTACCAGTTATGTTTTATCTTTGTTTTCTTTATATAATTTTTCGGGTCTACCTCAGTTCAGATAACTGGGAGCTCCGCTTTTAGGCTTGCATAAATATATATATTATTTGTGCGTTCTCTATAGACTCCAGTTGCTGCACCAAGAACAAAACCAGGTAAGGACAGAGGCTCGTCAACGTACCGTTGTATGTAGATGTCTGGTTTATGACATTGATGTACTGCTGTAATGATTTAAACATCTAGTCTATAAGCAGTTTATACAAGTTAAAGTATTTTTCATGCAGTATCAACTTGTTTTCATTCGGGTTCTTGTTTGCTCTAAATAATAACAGCTTTGAGGTGATTACTCCTTCAAGAAACTGAACGAATGTCGAGTAACACAGAGTAAGAGATCTTGGTTTGGTGGATTTAACGAGTTCAAATAAAGTCTTAAAGTGCAAGTATCATGTCACAAAAAAAATAAAATATTGTACTATTGTGTTTGTTTCTCATGAAAAGGTATTAATCTTGCAGATTTTGTAACATTTCTGGCATTTAATCCCTAATTTTGGTTAGTTTTCATGGATCCTGTGACGTCATAAGATGAATCAACTCCCTCCCTTGAGAAAACTACTACAATAGAATCCCGTAGGTTTTCTTTGTGACATCACAAGATGAATCAATCCCACAATTCGGGTAGCGTCTATTCTAGTTTAATTTATGCTCCTGCCTCTCAAAGAAAACTAAGTTAGACAACTGAAGTATATCAGAAATGGAATTTGGGGCAAAAAAAGAGTTCATGTTGTTTTATGGCTTTACTTGCACTTTAACATAATATCTTGAGTGTTCGAAATTCACACAGTCAGTGACTTGGAAAATCATGATCGGATCTGATTGATTTGGACCACGGGACGATCGGATCACGGATTATCGCTCAGATGACGTTTTTCTCTCTCTCTTTTATTGTGTAAATAACAATTGATTTCAAAAGATATCAATTTGGTAAAAAATCTGATGCGATGTAAGCGCAGTGTTGGGTTCGTTCACATGCAGCATTTGAGATGGCCTGGGAATATAACTCGAAAGAATATGAAACAGCACTTTACTTTCGAAATAAATTCAAATATAGAATCAGGCACCATCGTTGTTCTTACATATGTAACAGGAAGTTCATAGTTTTAATAGAAGTGCTTGAAATAATTTATGCGCTTGAATATGGTATTTATGCGCTTGAATATGGTTGTTAACTTTTAGGCTTCCGCCACGTATGCCCAGAAAATGTCCGGGGAAAACATATGTTTTCTCCAAAATCAGTCGGGCTAATATAAAAATCATAAACATAACTTCTGTATAATGTAAAGCAATTTGGATTGTTATTTGTGTTGTAAATCTAGCCTTCAATTCCAATGAAGTCACTTGATTTTAGAGGGAAACAACGGCTTCGTCATAAGTTTCCTTTACACGAACAAGGAGTTGAAAATCAAACTTTTTCCCAAAACCCGGGTGATGAGACAATAATAATAATAAATTTTATTACATACTCTCCTCGGGGCTTTTCAGTATCTAATCACAATCATCGATCAACCCTGTACTAAAAATCAATAATAATTATATATATAAGACCATTTAAAAATATTACTAATAATTTAAAATTTAAGTATATACGTACAGTCAATTCAATTTGATTAAAACTCCTCCCAAAGCAAACACTTAAGTTTGTGCTTAAAGTTTGTAATTTCATTACAGTCCTTCATATCGTCTGACATACCGTTCCATAATGTGACGGCTCTGTAAAGGAACGTCCGCTGACCGGAAGCTGATCTAAACAGCGGAATGTTCAACTTATCACTAAGGAATGCACTTCAGATCTTTTCTTAAATTTGTTACACATGTATAATGGGGCTAAATCCTTGATGCACTTAAACGCCATAATGGTATCCCTGTACTTAACAATAAGACGAACCGGTAGCCAATTTAACTCACGCAATACTGAAAAAATGTGTTCATCCTTTTTAGACAAGTTGTTGCAAACCTTATCATTTCTGTTCCAGCCTTCTTTAGAGATTTAGCTTTAGAGCAAGAAAATTAACCATCGTATAAAGAAATATTCGAAGTCGTCTTCACCGAACTATAACCTTCCGCTGAAGGCGATATGGATGAACGAATGATTGGTGCCAATCAAAATTGTCAGTACCACACCAATCAGAAGTTTTTCAAAATCATAGGCCTTGCGGGCAGGCGCTTCCTTCTTCCCCCTCCCCCCTTCTTTTCCCCTCTTCTTTTCCCCTCTTCTTCTCCCCCTTCTCTCACTTTTTTTAGTCCTCGCTCCATTCCTACTTGTCTGAAATTCATTTGCGAGCGGAAAACGTCCATGAAAGTGGGGAAAACCACTAGAAACGTTTGCATTGGAGGCTAGTACCGCTGTAGATGTCTGGTTTCTGACATTATTGATGTTGTTTTATTACAGAGATTGCCACCGTCTCCTCTCCTTACACTGCCATAACCGCTGACCAACTCAGCTTGGCCCCAGGCCAGCTCATACGTATTACTAAGAAGGACTCCAGTGGATGGTGGGAAGGAGAGCTTCAAGTAAGTACTGTTCATATACTGTTATTCACCGGCAAGATTATCAGACATTAAAATTACATGCTACATGTTATCTGTTGTTCAATTAAGAAATGAAACAGATCTTCCGTGTTTGCACAGGCTCATGCAAACCGAGGTAAGTTTGGGAGAATCTCGAGCATGTACAAACACTTGACCTGTGGTCTCGTGTTTGTTCTGCTCTCGAATTCTCCCAAACTTACCTCGGTTTGCATGAGCCTGTGCAAACACGGAAAATCTGTTTCATTTCTTTTATAAAATAAATATTTTGATAAAAGAAACACTTAAGGTGCTTGTCTTACGGTGTGATGTCATTTCCATGTTTGCACAGGCTAATGAAAACATGGCCATCAGCCAATCAGAACGCACGTACTAAATTATTTTATAAAGACTTTCGAAATTGATACGTACGTGTGCTGGGTCCAATTAGACAACGAAAACTAAACACATTGCAGAACGAAATTAAGCATTCCACAGTATAAATCCTAGCATATCCATGCGATTTTCTTCATTCAAAAGACTGACTTTAGAACTAGTCGACCAAATTCGCCTTTTACCAGACCGAAGCTCGAGCAAGTTGAAATGCTATTGTCTTGTACTTGTCACTGATTGGCTAAAGTAACTATAAGTTGGAATGCTTCATTTTCGTTCTGCAATGTGATTGGTTCTCGTTGTCTAAGTGCATTGTGATTGGTTCTCATTGTCTAAGTGCAATGTGATTGGTTCTCGTTGTCCAAGTGCAATGTGATTGGTTCTCGTTGTCCAAGTGCAATGTGATTGGTTCTCGTTATCTAAGTGGCCCTGGTTTCAGTAGTCGCACTGTAACATTGATAAATAACACTGACTGGTTGTTATTGCTGCAGGCTCGTGGCAAGAAACGTCAGAGTGGCATATTTCCATCCAATCATGTCAAGCTCCTCACCAAGGGCCCTATTCCTACTACCACACCCACGTCATCTGGACGAACCACACCCCAACCCGATGATGGGGGCATTGTAAGTAGATTTAGTAGATGAAGATCACTGGGGAGACCTATACTCCCCTCTTGGACCAGTTATTGTATTCTTATTGTAACAAGTGGCTGCCCATAGGCCACTGTGCTATTTAGCAATTAGACTGCGAGCTCGAGGTTTCTATTATACAAATAGTGTGTGTCCGTCGAGGAACTTACCCGTGGACATTTGATAGTTCGAGGCTAGTTTTAAGAACATCAAATTTCCAAGGAAAAGTATCGGCCGATAGTACCGAGACAAACACACACTATTTGTTGTTATTGTTCATTACAAAATTGTCTTCCGCTCAGCGGGCACTATTATACAAATAGACTGTGTCTGTCGAGGAACTATCGGCTGATAGTTGCCCGCGGAAATTTGATGTTCTTAAAACAAATATAAGCCCGAGAACGAAGTTCGAGGGCTTATATGCTAGTTTTAAGAACATCAAATTTCCAAGGGAAACTATCAGCCGATAGTTCCGAGACAAACACAGTCTATTTGTCGTTATTGTTCATCACAAAATCGTCTTCCGCTGTCAGCGGGCACTATCGCCTGATAGTTTTCATCCGCGGACGACAACTATCACGTCACGTGATTGCTTTTAGCCAATGAGCGCGCGCCAAAATTTTGTGGTGAACTATAACGTCTGATAGTTTGCATCTGCGGACGACAACTATCACGTCACGTGATCGCTTTTCGCCAATGAACGCGCGCCAAAATTTTATGGTGAACTATAACGCCTGATAGTTTGCATCCGCGGACGACAATTATGTCACGTGGTCGTTTTTAGCGAATGAGCGTGCGGCAAAAGTTTGTGGTGAACTATAACGCCTGATAGTTTGCATCCGTGGATGATAACGATCACGTCACGTGATCGCTTTTAGACAATGAGCGCGCGCCAACATTTTGTGGTGAACCATAACGCCTTCACATCACGTGATCGCTTTTAGCGAATGAGCGTGCGCCAAAATTGTGTGGTGAATTATAACGATCAATAGACCTTGCCTGGCTAGCCAATCAGATGGCGAGTTTCCCAATAGACGGTGGCAGGTTACCGGTATTCCTATTCTATTATCCCCTCCCCCCCTCCCCAAGTCCCAGGTTCTCTGGTTGAACAATGTCCTCTTGTTCTAAACAGAAAAACTCTCGAATGTGCGACAGTTTGGATCAAAAGGTTTTAGTTCATTAAATAGTGCTAAAGTGCGTTAACCTGCAGATATACTGTAGCTTGTTGTTGAGTCGCTTCATTCGTTATCTCCTCAGATCTATGAAGTACCAAGCTCACTTGCAAACACAGCTCAAGGTGAGATATCACATGAAGTGTCAAGCCAAGCTGTTAGGAATAATCATTATGTAAATGAATCAATACTTTCATTCCGTTTTCAATCAAATGAAAACGCAATCTTTTGAAAACATTCATGTGGACGAGACCTAATTCTTTCGAAAGAGATTTGGCTCGCACAAACTGATGTCATAAAAGCCTTAAAATTGTACACTGTCGACTCACATGGCCTACTACTATTATGTGGCAAATATATAATGCCTTGGAAGACTAGAGAGCTCCACGTAGCTCCACGGAGCTCCACGGCTGCGGAAAGAACCACAATATTTGTTTATTGCCACCCCGAAATATTGCCAACGTACTGGATGCGAGAATTAAAACCTTTCTCGGTGTTTGCGAAAGGTCGCTACCCGACATGAAGTCAAAAGTCACTGTAAACCCGATCTTGACATTTACTCCATGTGCGCTATATTTATACACGTTTGTTTTGATAACAAAACCTCCGCTCTATCCTAGACTTAGTATCGACAATATATGACTCTCTAACCAACATAGTTCTCTTGCATGTTACCATGGTTATATCCTCACTGGTTGAGACCATTAGCGTTTGTTGAACAGTCTAATTCGTAGTTCTTGACCGCCATTTTGAAAGGTAAACAAGCCTTTGGTGATACCGTCTCCCAATTAGCTCAGTAGCGCCGGTCTGTTGAGCGGGAGGTCGCGGGTTCAAACCCTGGCTGGACCAACACTCAGGGTCTTAAAATAACTGAGTAGAAGGTGCTGCCTTTACATAATACAGTAAAAACGGTTGGACCTTCACGTCTTGGATAAGGACGTAACATCGTAGGACTAGTGTCCCAAATTAACTGCAAAGCTAAATACAGCGACACTTAAATAAAGTCACTTACTTGTTTACTTATCGAGGCTGGAGACAACTTAGTTAGAGGATTGTATCTAGTTAGCATGATAATCACAATCTATCGTAGAAAGAGTGGTGTATCAGTGCAGGATCAGCTCCAGCCTCCATGTGAGGCTGAGGCTTGGTTACGGATTGGACTATTGTTCGTGGTGACAATTCATGTAAACTTCACTCCAGATATTGGTGGATGAACTGGTTTTAATTTCTCTTAAGGCAAACTAGATCAAGTACTGGCAATGTTCCCGTACACCGCGCAGAAGGAAGACGAGTTGACGTTCTACAAAGGCAGCGTTATCAACGTGATAAGTAAAGAAGGCGAGTGGTGGAAGGGGGAACTGAATGGACAAGTCGGCGTCTTCCCATCTAACTACGTACAATCTCTCGGCGATCTGCCTGCGTCTACCACACAGTGTGAGTACAGATACGTGATTCACTAGATCAACCGACGGCACTTTTAACAGCTATTTGTAATTCAGCAGGGGTAGATTTAAGGCCCTCGTAACTTACTTAACTTCAACTTCGCAACGATACTGGTTCGATGCTACATGTACATGGTGGGTAACCATTGGACTGGCGGCGTATCATTAACTCTGGAGTTTGGCTATTAGAAGAAAGATCTAGAGCTGTCTATCATGCTAATATCGTCCACTCATATTTCGTTATGACGATACCATTCAAAGGCTTTGCACGATTGTCCGGAGGAATATTAACAAACAAGTGAATAACATTCCTGATATTTAACAATTATTTACCGAAGTAGAGGTGAATAGTGGTGGATATTTACCGAGCCGCTTAGTATATACCACACTCCAGGTGAATAGCCAGCACCAAATAGTTATTTTATTTTCTGTCAAATGGACAAAAACTCGCGCTAGATGATCGCTGCTTTGCTCGGAGGTGAATATGAAATCATATTCACTGTTTGAGTAGCCAATCAGAGCGCGCGAAAAGTGATATTCACTGGTGTGGTATATACTAATGACTCTTATTCAGAGTTCCCATGGTCAGGGAAATTTTTTTTTTCAAGGTCAGGGAATTGTCAGCGAATTTAGGATTTGGTCAGGGAAATCCAAAATTTCAATGAAAAGTCAGGGAATTTTTATTTTCAGGTTTCCTATTTTGGGGGCAATTTTGGGCTGTTTTGTTCAATGTTGCTGTCCCAAAATAGCGATTGAATATTTGGAAAAAATACGAGCGTGCGCTGGAGGTCAGTGTAAAATGTTTCTTGGTCAGTGAAAAGTCAGTGAAATGTCAGGGAATTTTTTTTCTGCAAATGTGTGGGAACCCTGTTATTGGTTTATGATAGCTCGTTACCACAGATCCACACCGCGGCAAAACGGGTATGCTCCGCTGGCCAAAAGAACGAAGGCACTGCTATCAAATACAAATTACCGAGGGTTTCAACTTTTTTAGTAAATAATTTTATAACTTAGTAAACTCACAGTGAATTACAAATTAAGAAAACTTCAACCTGTTAAAGTCTTAGGCTTAGCTTTTAAGTAGTTTTCTTATTTTTTTACAAAACAGTTCACAAATGATGCTTTTAAGCAGAAATTTTATAATCACGGGTATGTGCCTGTTGTTTCATTTCAGTTTCGCGGGAAACTGGGGGCGGCCGCGCGCCGACAAGAAATAGCAAATACGCATGCGCGTAACGTTTTGCCGCGATAAACCACAGATCATACATTACCACAGATACCACTTGTCTGTCGTGTATACATGGGAATAAAAATGTATAACTTGTCAGGATCAATCCCGGCTTCTGGGGAACCCCCACCCCTCCCCCACACTTCACCAATCTTTAATAGAACGATGCCTATCCAAGGGAGGGGTGGGTAGGTAGTTTATCAGTAACCGGGATTGAACCACTTGTCAGGCTGACCCACTCGTTTGCGAGGTTCATTCTCGGTCTCGTTTTTGCTTATGGTAAAAAAACACTGAACTTTCGCGGGACCTAAAACAGCCATAGGGGCTTATGAAAGTCAGGACCCGGTTAAATCACAGATCCAATTGGAATTTAGCGTGTTAGTTTTTGTGGAGGGAGGAAAACCGGAGTACCGGCCGGAGAAAAACCCTCGGAGCAAGGGCGAGATACAACAAACTCAACTCACATATGGCGCCGCGAACGGGAATCGAACTCAGGCACAGAGGTGAGAGGTGAGAGGTGAAGGTGCTTACTACTTGCGCCACCCTGGTAAGTACAACATGTGCCATGATCCAAGACGTTTGTTCCACTTCGTTCACATGATTACAGGGTTCGAAGAAACAACTCGTCCGCTCGTCAGGACCTGTGCTAAACAACGTTGGGCAAGTGCAAGAAAATCACCGAGGCCCTTACTGCATGCGAGATTTCCAAAGGGTAGATTTATTGCTTGAAAACGTTCTTTTCAGGGAGGGATCAATCAACATGTTTTTGTACGGATAGGGCAATACTTTTTGAATCCCGAGAAAATAGTTTGGGCAAGTGAGAAGAAGAATCGGGCAAGTACAGTTTGGAATCACTTGATTACTGATTGTGTTAGGTGAAGGAAACTGACGTCATGGCCATGCATGTGGCCGGTTTTTGTGTGTGTTAGTTTATGTAACATCATTCGTTGTAGTATTTTGCATAAATATCGCAGTGGATCAATCACGGTTTCCGGAAAACCCCCACCCCTCCCCCCATACTTCACCCTAATCTTATGGTTAATCATTAATGGCGTGATGCATATCCAAGGGAGGGATGGGTGGGGTGGTTGGGTAGTTTTCCAGAATCCAGGATTGAGCCGTAATCAGACAGTATTTAAATACCATGAGCGGTATTTATGCCAAATATCACGTACAAATTATGCTATCATTTCTTTATAATATGAGCTAAGGAATTTACTAAAAATAGACAATCAGATGTTTTCTCAGTGCACCGCTTGCATAACGAACGTACGGTTTGGAAAAGAAAAAGTAGCAAATTATTTTTTTTATATACTACAATTTCCATAACATTTTTGAACATCCTTGTGCTTCAGAACTAGACTGGGATCAAACCCTATCCACGTCGTGTATACATGAGTGACCCCGGGGCTTGAACTATCACCCCTTGAATGTGTAATAGCACTACAATATACCACTCCTCAGCCAATCAGATTTCAGACATTTCTTAGCTCATATTACAAACTATGAAAGCTCAAGTACAATACTTCTAGCTTTGCACTGAAGGAAGTGTAAAGTTTCAATTAGTGATGTGTTTGTCAAGCTCTAGACCAGAATGATGTAGACGGTAGTTAGGGTGTTACGGGTATAATGGAGCCGGGTGGCACAGTTGTTAAGCGTTTCGCCTCTCACCTCTGTGCCTGGGTTCTATTCCCGTTCACGGCGCCACATGTGAGTTGAGTTTGTTGGTATCTCGCCCTTACTCCGAGGGTTTTTTCTCCACAAAAGCCAACACGCTGAATTGCAATTCGATCTGTGGTTGAGCCGAGTCCTGACTTTGTTCAGCCTCTATGGTTTGTTTCAGTCCGTTAAAATTCAGAGTATTCTATCATCCGGTACAACACACGAGCGATGTGTCTGCTTCACTGTCTTTTTCGTACGTGTGCCACTCGTACGTGTGCCACTCATACGTCAGCCTCGTGTCGGTTTTTCATTAATGCGGGTTTCATTTTCTTACAGGATAAACGGGAAAAGACAAAGAGCAAAATGCTTTGGGAGCAGACGACTACTTTGCGGCTATGCATGCTTGCAATATGGTCTGCAACAGAAACATGTAAAACGCTACGAGTCTCTTATTATTGGCACATTTTCTGAGCTATGGTGCTGCCAGGCTTGCTTCGTATGTACTATAGTACCGAGACGGTATAAATCTTTTCTTCTCTAAGATGATTGGATCTAAGAAAGTTTAGGTTTCTGAAACTCGGCAATTCCAGAAAAACGTAACTCCGTTAAACACATAAAACAGTTAACATTCAAATGCTGAAGGCTAAATCTGTATGAATATAAACAAAGTATCGTCGGTAAAGGTTCTTGTTTTTCGTAAAGATTTCGGACAAGTTCTTACGCGTATTGTGAAACATGTAGACTGCCATGTATTGTAACCTAGCGCTTAACTAATTAAAAATAAAACAAATTGCGAATGTGATGGATTGAGTGACTTTCACTGAAAGAAAGATTACTTTTATTTCTTTTTAGTTTTGATTTTTTTAAATATTTTTATTTGGAGGCCTGTTTCATCGATCATTAGGTGGTTATTCCGTCAACTTGTAAAATGAGATGATGAATAAAATGGCTACATTCAATCTGTCGTGCATGTCGTTGGTCCCAAAGCATTTTGTCTTTCGTCTGGACTAATAAGTTGATAATAACTGCATTTCCTTCGCTGATTAACCCGCTAATTCGACTTTTCCGTATAACAACTTTTGAGGCTCCTGTTTCCTCAGGCGTGTGATAAGGTGCTACGAAGCTACCTTGTTATACTATAAGAACTAATATAAGAAGACGCACTAAGTTTTCTTTTGCCCATATACGTCTAGACGCATGCGTCTGTAGTATAAACACGGCCAATATCTAACAAACGTCTAATGAAACAGTACTCCATGTATCCACTGATACTTGCGCTTACTCATGGATCTTCTGTTGGTTAAAGTGCCTGTGTGCCCATATACGTCTAGACGCATGCGTCTGTAGTATAAACACGGCCAATATCTAACAAACGTCTAATGAAACAGTACTCCATGTATCCACTGATACTTGCGCTAACCATCTTACTCATGGATCTTCTGTTGGTTAAAGTGGCTGCGTGCCCAAATACGTCTAGACGCGTGCGTCTGTAGTATAAACACGGCCAATATCTAACAAACGTCTGATGAACAGTACTCCATGTATCCACTGATACTTGCGCTAACCATCTTACTCTTGGATCTTCTGTTGGTTAAAGTGCCTGTGTGCCCAAATACGTCTAGACGCGTGCGTCTGTAGTATAAACACGGCCAATATCTAACAAACGTCTGATGAACAGTACTCCACGTATCCACTGATACTTGCGCTTACTCATGGATCTTCTGTTGGTTAAAGTGCCTGTGTGCCCAAATACGTCTAGACGCGTGCGTCTGTAGTATAAACACGGCCAATATCTAACAAACGTCTGATGAACAGTACTCCATGTATCCACTGATACTTGCGCTAACCATCCTACTCATGGATCTTCTATTGGTTGAAGTGGCTGTGAGCCCAAATTGTTTATCATTAAGTAATGATCCGTGTAAAAAGTATGATAAAATCCATTGTTCTGCAGCATTGAGCCTCCCTCACATGGGATTTTGTCTGTGTTTTAAAATACTGGGTGATAATTATGAATATTCTGAAATAAAAGTAGTTTAAAGTCTTCGTTTCATTCCATTTTTATGAACAAATTATCTTCCAACCAATAGCAACAGCCAAAAACAATAGCTACGAAACAGGCACGATTGATAAGGTTCCGAACATAGGATTTGCTTTACAAACGACATTTTGAACCGCAGTGCAAATCGTAGTTTTAATATTTTGAAATCTTCCTAACCTTTATGGCGATATTCATGTTTTAACCAACGAGATCAAGAATTTTCACAATACAAAATTAAGTAATGGTCCGCGCAAGAGGTAGGCTTATGTTATGCATGGAATGTAAAAAGGTGCTAATTGTGGTATTGTTTCAATCTTCCACCTCATTGGCTTAGACATTAAAATATATCTAAAATTGAAGAAGAAGAACATTTTTTCTCATTTTGTAAACAGATTTGAATTGCATCTAGTAAGAACTCTCATTACTTTCAATATGACGAACTTTCAATATGGGGCACATTTTTAAATTGAACGTTTTCTTGTCCTTTAAAATGCATTTTTAGTGGATATAATTTCCGAAATTTCTGATTTAAGGGTTGATGAGTTGTCAGTATGAAAAACAGAAAATACTAAAGTGGGGAAAGCAAATTGCATCTGAACAATAGAATTGTGCCTACCTCTTGCGCGGACTGTTACTTAACACCTTGCTCCATCTGAATGCCGTTCGGTGCCGTACTTCATACACGAATCATTAGTTAATATCAATAGACCATTTTCTTAAGTATGCGCACGCAACAGGCTTGACGGGCCGGTAAATACTTCACGTGGGAATCACGTAGTGGTTTCCTATAACCCTCCCTATTATTTCAACCAATACTAAATCCAAGCTTTTTTGCTCTGACGAAGGGCTAACGCTCGAAATGTCAGCTGCTACTCGCTTTCCACGGTGGTTAGCATACCTCGATCGACTTTAGTTGATTACACAGGGCGGGCCGTGAGTTAGCTTTTGTTAGACTCGTTCTGATGCGACAGCCTTTGTTATTTAAATTATCGGCTATTGTTCAAAAATTGGCGGCTATTGTTCAAAAAGCGATTTGGCGGGCCAATATTGCGTGCGCATGCCTGAGAAAACGGTCTATTGTACATCCAGTGAATAGTAAAATATTTCTTGATTTGAGTGTTGCTTCTATGAGTTTCCTATTTCCAATATGCTAATGATGTGATGACACAGGAGGCCAACAAAAGGTCATTTCTTTCTCCTTGCCAATGAAACTATTCCTGATTTATACAAAATATTTGGTAAAATCACTGATATTAGGCCCAAATATAACATGAATGTGTAGAACAAAATATTTATCTCAGCCAGCATGTTTTTGTATAATAACTGAGGCCTCGTGTAACATCATTAGCATATTGGAAATAGAAACCTCTATAACTCAGACGGACACTCGAATCAAGAACTATTTTCCTATTTACTTGATGTAGAATTGAATGGAATTTAAAAAACATTGGGCTTACAGGCACTTTAAACGAGGGTATGAGTCACCAGTGTTTATTGGGGTAACAATCTGTCATTCGAAAAACTAGTTCTTCCATGAGGAAGGATGATATCCCAACATATTTAACAATTATTCCCCGAACTGGAGGTGACTAGATTAACAATAACCTATTCACCTCCACTTCGGTAAGTAATTATTCACTGTTTTCGGTCTCGCGCGCGAATTATTCACTTGTTACTAATTTGAGGCTGGCTGTTTCACGTGCGTGGTACATTTCTCGCGCGTGATTGGTTGAATGCGTCACGTGACCCAATATTTTCTCTCCGTGAGCGGGAAATATAAGCGAATATATCCCCTGTGAGTGTATAAGCGCGCGTCAAAGAAAATATGTGAAGGATATGATGACGACAATAACCTACATTGTGGGGTCGAAATATGCCCTGATATTTGTCCTTGGACATAGCTCACAGTTTCGCTCTCGGGAACTGTTCTCTTCTCGGATCAGATAATAACCGCGGACGAAATATCGGGGCATATTTCGACGCCACAAATAGGTTATTGTATTTATACGACCCCTGTGAGCGTAAAGGCTGCTTCACACTTGCGACATAACCATAAGACCATACGCAAGCGCAGATTGTACTTTAAGGTTGGATGAATGCTTTGTTCTACTCAAGTATAAAGGGGTTAACTAACCATGAAGCACAATCTGCGCTTACGTATGTTCTTATGCTTATGTCGCAAGTGTGAACCGGCCTTGAGCGCGCGTCAATGAAAATATTTGAAGGGTGATACCAATAGTAACCTACATCGTGGCGTCGAAAGATGCCCTGATATTTGTCCTTGGACATTACCTGTTCCGAGAAGAGAACAGTTTCCCTCGAGCTTCGCTCTCGGGAATGTTCTCTTCTCGGAACAGGCAATATCCGCGTACGAAATATCAGGGCATATTTCGACGCCACAAATAATGGGGATATTTACCGAGCCACTTTTCACCGACACCGAGGTAAACAATTTGTTGTAATATATACCACACAAGTCAATAGCCAGCACCAAATAGTTATTTTATTTTCTGTCAAATGGACAAAAACTCGCGCGAGTTGATCGCTGCTTCGCTCGTAGGTGAATAGCAAAGGATCTTCACCCTCCGGAGTAGCCAATCAGAGCGCGCGAGAAACACTATTCACTTGTGTGGTATATAGAGATTATTACATGTTAAGAGCTTTATTATACATTTAAAGTGAATACAATAACAGAAAATTAAGCATACAATTTATTTCTAAAAGCAACAGTACAGTGAAGTGATATCGTATCACTTCACTGATATGGTTTTTATTCACGGCTTTATCACACGGATATCAACCCCAAATGTGTAATAAATACTAATACAGGATATTACGAGTTGGAGTAGCCACTGAATCTGAGCGCGGCGCGAAAAAACTATTCACTTGTGTGGTATATATTCTTCAGTTGAGTTGAGTGACGTACCATGTTCGACTACAAGCATCTGTAAACTAGAACTGGTTCACGTGATTACTAACTATTCATACAGGGCACAAGATGTTTCAGGAATAAATCGTAACCCGAAAGCCCCCATTGTTCCCCACTATAAGTACCTTAATTCGAAGGTGATATTTCGCCAATGGCTTTAACGCCGTCTATTTGTAGGTTCAGTTGTGAACAACTAGCACGACATTGACCTAATTCCTCCGGAATAAGAATATACAGAATGATCACTGCAAATCACTCTATCGTTTTTTTTCTAGACACTGGAATACCAGCTGTATCCTGAATACCATAGGTCAACAAATGTTTGTAGTTTACAGTGCAATATGTGCCTGAACCACTGATTTCCAGACACTATTCCATCTATTCTTATTCTGGAATATGATCATCGAACACGCCCTCTCTATGTAAACCATGGATCCATGATGTAAACACATCAAATGAGCTGTTTGCCGTATCGGTGGACATGATTAGCGTCACTGGTATTCCTGCAACTCATTTGAATTTTAAAAATTCAGTATGTATTCTGATGCAACGTATACGTCTAACATTGCGAACCCTAACTTTGACTGTTAGGAAAATACGGATTACAGAAAGCCTAGGCGATGGATCAAGTACTTTCTTTTTTCCGCAATTGCGAAAAATCACTTAAATTTGTCTAGGAAATCTAAAACTCAGAAAAGATTTATGTTTCTTCCATTAAACACGAGTGAGTTATGTTGAATTAAAATACAACTCGTGTATGTTTTTCTTCAAATGACTGGTGCTTTGAGCTCTCGCCCCCTATACACTGTATGTTGCCTGGTATAAGTCGGGTTTTTCTATCGATTTGTTGCCGTTCGATAGCTGTGTTTTCATTTTCAATGAGTACTGAATCTGATAAAGCAAATGCAGAACGAGGTTGATCTGTAAATACGCTGATGGAGAACGATAACACCCAAAGCTACACAATGACAAGGCTTTCACTTTTTAAGTATTTTAAAAGTATTTTTGTAGTATTGCTTCTCTTTCGAAATCGTCATTTTCAAGCTTCGAATTCAGCCTAAAATCATTTCTTTTCACACCCCAAACACTCCCCCAGCCCTCCCCTGCCAATACCGCTGTGACCTGTGCGTTATTTCTGGTGGTGGTATTTTGAGATGATGCAACTTTCTTTCTCTGTTGCCACACGCCAATACTGCTGTTTAGAAATAATAAAACTCGCACCTCGCCAAGCTCTGGGCAATACCTAAACGTTCCCAATATGCCACCACTTCTAGACTCAGATGAAAACAAAGATGATGATGATTATTTTCACGTTGTTGTTGCTGGCAGTTTTCTTATGGCGTGACTGGAGTGAAAAACAAAATGCAAATTAAGTGAACAGTAGCGAATATCTAATGAGCAGGTATATTTATAGCGCGACACCACATACGCGATTTCTGCCAGCGTGTAAGATATGACGCCAAGATAGCAGTCTTAAATGATTAGCATGGTTTGTGATTCGCATTTCGAGTCGAGCTGGTCTAGTAGGAGTATACCGTGCAGATAGTGAAGCCTTGATTTACCACACAGTATAGCAATGGGTTTTTCACGTGGGGAATTCTCGTTTTTAACCGGTTTGAGGTCATCAGCGCGAAATCTTTATAACAAGAAGTCAAAGAACAGTAAAAAGGAGAAAAAGGCGCCAAGAGGGAAACGAGTAACCATAACCGGTGGATCTGGTTATGTACAAACCGGTAATTCCAGTTACAATTTTATTTCTAATTTTATCAAAGTGTTTTACATTGTTTTTTCTCTCTTAATTTTCGTTGCAAGATTGAAAAGCGTCAATACTGGCTTCATTCAAACACGTGGATGTTGTCGAGTCCCTCGCCTGTTAGCATATGAAAATATCACCTTTATAACTCAGTTAAACCAGAGAATTTCGCTATAATTTTCTTATTAAAACATTGCCATTTTCCCAAACTGTTCACGCTAGTTCTTTTAGATTGTAAATGCTATATTTATTAGTGCCGCCTCGTAACAAACTCAACAGTGAGTGAAAAACGTCAAGTAGGCGATGTTTGCTGCGATTTTAGAGGCGATTTCAAATTGAATTTTCAATTCGCCGTGAAATCGCCGTTAGTTTAAACGGGTGATTTGAAATCGCCGCTAAAATCGCAGCAAATTGCTAGTGGAAATGGACATTCACCGGACGGACACTTTCTATTCAAAGTACACATTTTGTTCATGTAGCATCTTCACAAGGAGATGGGGTTTTCGAAAAGGGGTTTTCAACGTACTTATTAACAGGTTGTTTTCTTTGGTGAAACGCTTTCTATGTTCAGTTTAACTCGTGGTTGATAATCCATGTTGATTTTAGTTTTATGTGTCGCCTTCAAATTTTTAAAACAAAACTACACAAATAACACCATGAGATAGAAGAGAAATAGTAGCTGCGGTTACACTAGCTAGACCAGTTTACCTGGGTAAATTCGTGTTTTCGTGTCGAACCGATTTCCCCAGGAGAAAACGTACCTAGGTATATTTCCATAGTTACGAAAGAAAGAACAATGGAACTTTTCCTTGATAGCACCCCAGATAAGTCTTAGGGGTCGCTGCCGACCCCAGATAGTTCAGCCAATGAAATTCCGAGGATCTGACTGTACAATAGGCCTTCGCGCAACAAAGTTACTGGGGCGTGATATTCAACGGTCTTCGTGTAACCGCTGTACCCTGGTAAATTTAAACCCCAGATGGATTTTATTGGGGCCAGTTTTACTGGGTAAACGACTTTATCTGGGGTAGTGTAACCGCAGCAACTATGTGAATGTCCTGATATTATTTTCTAAGGATGGCCAAGATTAAGTAATAGTTCGGCTAAGAACAAGGCAGTCCAACAACTCTCATAGCTGTAAATATGACTAAAATTCAGCATGGGGAACATTTTAAAATTGGGAGCTTTCTTGGGTATTGTTTTGGACTCTTCTGATTGAACGAAATGTGTTCACATAAAAGGAAAGTATAGTTTTCAAACAGTTTCAGTGGATTTGATTTAAGAAATTTATTATTTAAGGTTGACATGTGCACAATATCAAAAACAGAACCTTGTTATATGCCAAAAGCCTATTGTCGCTGAAAATAGAAACTTGCCTAGTTTTTACACGCATTGTTAGTTAAAGTGGATTAGAAAAGCTTATTCTAGAAATTTGACAGCCTGCGAACAGGCTAATGGCAATAGGGGGAGGAGGGGGAAGAGGGGGAAGAAGAGCCTGCTTCATGTCCACTCCAATAATTGGCCGGCTTTGTTTATCTAATTAGGATCGGCACATGAGTGCACCGGCATCTGAAATGCGCCAAAGTTATCAAATCTAACCATAGTGAAATGGTTAGGAAACTCAGGGACCTTCTTTGTTATAGGTCTTTGTTAGCTTTTTTCGACCACTACCGTGCACAGAACACAATAGAAATTCCAACATGTTAGTCAATCAGCCAATAGAAACGTGTGAGTTCAGTCGTTCAGGGAACGCTAATGAACTAGGATCGTGCACAATCTTTTGTCTTACCCCTTCCAACCTAAATCGCAGCGCCTTTGTTAGCCCTTTTGAAGTTTGCCGGGTTTCCTAACCATTCCACTCTATTAACTATGATCTAACTTACTCGTGGATACAAGTATTTCATTGGAGAATGGACCAATAAAAGTTTGCACGACGCACTCTTCTTCCCCCTTCTCTCCCTCCCATGGGCCTGTTTGAAGGCTAGAAACTTCATTTCGATTACAGTGTACCGATTTCATGTTGCTCTAAATTCCTCTTCCAATTTTCTCCAGTATACCTGGAAAGCATACTCTGATTTATTTATTATCTTTACACATTTACCTGTATACATTTGAATATGTCTAAGTATATTTTTCTTTACGGCTATATAGCAATTATTTTCATTAATTTCTGTACACACATATACATATAAGGGTGGGGCTAGGGTAACAATGTTCTTATAGAGGTGGGGGTTGCGGTGTTCTGTATCTAGTAGGGGACCTCGTGTCCTATTATACAACACCTGCCCTTTGGGTGAATCTTGAAAAAGTTGATCATTTCGGGGGTGACAGTGTTCCTTTGACGTGTTTGTTAGTGTGATTTTTTTTTTAAAGGCGTTATTTAAATTATAAGTAATAAAATCATTCCTTGTTTATAGGGTCCGGCTTGTTTGATGCCAAGATCCTCGCTTCCATGTCTGATTCAGAAAGAATGCGGCAGGTAATGTGACTGTCGATAATGTATGTATTTCTATAGCCTAACGGACACCTCCCATAAGGAGATGAAGTGATATATCAAAATCACTCGTACGAGTGTTTGGTCACGAGATCAAAACACTTAGAACTGAAGTTGAAAAACGACGTGCAGAGGAGTTTTTTAAACTCAGTTCGAGGTGTTTTGATCTCGCGATCAAACACGTGTACGAGTGTTTGGTATGGATTCTCAAACGAACACGCCATCTAAGAGAAAACGAAGAAGAAAGTTTGGATAATTTAATGTGCAAGTCTTACTATTCTCATAAATTATTCATTAGTTTGAGAAATGCTGACCATAAATTACTGTTAGTTTTGAGGGATTCTCTCGATTAGCTCTGCTATTATAGATCCATCACTCTTCAACTTATATTTCTATTGTCACAATTTACATTTATTACTCATACTTCTTGTATACAACTTATAAATGTTTTTCTATAGTACTTATACATTATGCTCATATTGTTAATTTATTATCTTCCAAGTGGCAAATATCGTGATGTAATATATGTAAGCTTAATGTCAATTATTGCCCTCTTAAGAATATCTAGTGGAATTATTATTCTTATTTCATTTCTATTTCTATTTCTATATTTTCCGTGTTTCTATAGAGTTTTTTGCAACTACTGCTCAGTTTCTCGTTTTCTGATTGGTTCAGTGACCATTGAAAATAAGAGGACAGATTGCGTCACGCGTCACGCATTACGTCATAGCGCGCTGGAATCACTTTTCTCTCAATTTCCCTCGTTTTCAAGGCGTTTCCGCTTGACTGTTTATCGTTTGTTGTTGTAAATAATAAAATGTACGTTAATTTACCGTGATATCTCCTCTTATTTGCCACGTTTCTCGTCATCACATGGTCAACATTTGTTGTGGATTGACTCAGGTTAGCGCCTCGTAAAAGCCACAACAATTACCCTATATCATTATGACGTCACGGCTTGTTTATGAGGGGGACAGAATGGACTTGAACAATAGAATTTTGAACTAAATCTGCTCTGCTGAGGAAAATTTAACTTCGAATTGTCTGGTTTCCAGATATCAGCTGTATCAATGTTTATCCCACAATATTTACCGTATTTGGTGGCTGTTACCGCTATTCTACGTTCTACAAAATGGATTTGATAGCGATTTCCTTTGTGTTGTTGCTGTTTTGTCCCCCTCCCGCGACCGTGATCCTTAGCGTTTAAACAATAGATTGTTTTGATTTGACGTCATAATGATATAGGTCAATTGTGACCATGCGATGACGCAAAACGTGGTAAATATAAAGAGGACATACCACGGTAAACTATCGTAAATTAGTTAGATAGAAACACGAGTGGGAGTTTGGGAGAACGAGAAATGGCAATAGGAACACAATCCCTAGGGGCGAGTGTTTGCACTGCTATTTCGAGTTCTTCTAATCTTCCACAAGTGTTTCTATAACTCTATGGGAGCAAGGAAAATGGTTTCTATTTTCTTTATAAAATAAACGAGGAAAAACGCTCGTTTTATTTGATCATCAAAACGTAAATTCTCCCAAGTAGCTCAAAGCCATAGAAACATGGCTTTCAGCCAATCAGAGCGCGCGTACTATCGAATCTATTGTATAATTCAAAAGGCAGTTGATGAGTAAATAAATAAACTTGAACGCTGACTGTGATTGTTACAGAACGCCATCTATGAGTTGATTAACACAGAACAGACGTATATGGATAACTTGAGTCTCACTCTGGAGGTAATAAAACAGTAAAGTTGCTTTATCATTATTTTAATAGAGGTATTTCTCTCCTCTGCTGGTAGAAACCAACTAGTGTTCTAACACGAATCCTGCAATTCGATTGGCTACGCTATACTCACTATCTATTGTGTGATAGATCTGAGTGAGTTGCGAAAAGCCTGGGGCCAACGCAATAATTTTACAAGTCAGGCAGTTGTTTTCTGGCGTTTAAAGTGCCACTGCGATCAAATTTTGATATATCAAAGTTTCTGCATATTCATAAAGTAAAGTTGCTATGTTATTACCAGTTCAAGCCGTTTTAATTTTCGATACGGCGACGGGAAGTCTTTCCAAGTATTGAATCTAAACGTCTGCCATTACGGGAGGCCGTTTCCTTTGTTCAGCTTTATAAAAAGGGTTATTCAGCGGAAGTGATGTCCAACGCGCAACGCTCGCCTGCACAACACAACGCCTTGGAGGCATATTTCTACTAAAAACGTCTTCACGTGCACAAGAAGAAAGTTATATTATCTTTGCGAGCTTGACTACTTTTTTATGTCCTCTATTTCGCGCGCCGTGGTTGTCGTGTTGCGCGTATGACGTCACTTCCGCTGAATAATGAGAACGGCCTCCAATAATGTAGGACAGGATTTTACCGGTAAACTCTCCTAAACGTTTGTGGTTCAGCTTGCCGGCTCATTTGGGAAATGTTTTTGTAATTTGGATATTTCTAACACTGATTGACCTATTGACACTAAAAAGTGGAAAATCGAAATGGTATTTTGTTATCGTAGTGGCCCTGTAAACAATGGTCAGACTCGGAAAATGCACGTGTAAAAGTTTTACTGGCTTCAAAAATAAAGCAATGGCATAAAATGCGTCAAAATACAAAAACGTCTTCTTGGTTCAGTTTAAGATTGATCAACTGGTTGGTTTCTACTAAACATTTTAGTCTACTCGCTCTCAGTTTCTATGGCTGATAGTTGTTAAATAGCATACGTATTGTATACAGGTTGTAGCTTATTCAGTGGTTCTCGCTTTTCTTTTTTCTTATCCCGGTAAGTTCGCAATTTAGTTGTTACATTTTAGCACAGTGTTGTATTAGTTAATTTGTGCCGAAAACATATCCCTCTATCATGTTTTTGATCTAAAAAAGACATCCCCATGCAGTACTTTTCCCGCTGATCGTTCAGTTCGACATTTCAGGTTTTACTCCTCATTTTTAATTAGGTATTCTACAACCCTCTGGCCGAGTCAGGCATGCTTACGTCCGAAGAGCTCTCCACTGTGTTTGTCAACTGGAAGGAACTGATCCACTGCAATATGAAACTGCTTAAGTAAGCTGTCTTCTTATCCGTTCGCTCTGTCGCTCAAAACATCTCCTGCAACTCGCTTCCCACAGCCGTAGCATACATTAAAGGGGCACGGTCATGAGCTGCGCATGTGCGAGGTTTTGGACAATTTATGCAAAAATGCTTGGAATTTAGTTCGCCGATGCACGTCGCAGAACAACAACACTTGCTCGAAGATTTTCAAGAATCCGACTTAACACTAGAGTGCACTAACATGTGAGATTGCTGTGATATCGACGGATTGTTTACTTCTCGTTCCTCCCGATAGAAAGCATACTCGACTTGAAAACGTCCGTCGGACGATTTCAAGTTTGGATGGCTTAGTAACCACGCCTGTTATTCATGACCGTGCCCCTTTAAAATGTTAAAATGTTAAATATTTTGTTTATCCTCGTCCGGATGAATAAGGCTGATTAGGCCTCCAGCAAGATAATTATGCTAATGTGTGCAAGACTCATTCCACACACTCCTTACTACATTCATATGTAATCTGCATCCAACGCTCAACTCACCTGTTGATTTTTATGGAGGGAGGAAAACCAGAAAACCCTTAGAAACACCCTCGGAGCATGGATGAGAATCAACAAACTCAACTCACATATGACGTCACGCCCGGGAATCGAACTCGGGCCACAGTGGTGAGAGGGAAGCGCTTATACGCGTTGCGCCACACAGCTCCCTTAATTGATTATACCAGTGTTATTCATTGGCTCCTTATTTGTCTTATTACCTCTCGTTACGTTTGGTGTGATACGTTGCTCGTAATTTAGTTTATCATATACTCAACAAAATATCTGGATTCTGATTGGTCAATAACGAGTGCATAGAAAGGTTATAGAGTGCACAGTCGCACGCTCTCAGCAAATGTCGGCTCAGTATATCGCATGAACGCGAGTGCTATACTTGATTTATGGGCAGAGAGTGATATTTTGGAAGTTCTGAAATGCACTCGCCTAAAGGCTCGTGCAACCAAATAAGAACTTTCAAAATATCACTCAGTGCCTATAAATCCTGTATAGCACTCTCGTTCATGCGATTTCCTCAACGTAACACTATGTAACGTAACGTAACACTACGTTATGTAACGTAACACTACGTAATGTAACGTAACACTACGTAACACTACGTAATGTAACGTAACACTACGTAACGTAACACTACGTAACGTAACACTACGTCACTTTATTTACCGCTGGTACGGAGAGAGTTGACTCAGTTACAGTAGCTTTTACCCAAACTCCTTCCTTCAGCGTCATAACTCGGTGTTCAAAATGTATATTTAAAGAAGTTGTGTTTGTGTATTTACTAATAAAGTCAACTTTTTGTCGAGGTGCATTGTGGTATAGAGCCATTTGGCGAGGAACCAATGTGAATCGAACTGATGCAATCTATAGTGCAGTTTCTAACCAATTCCTTTACAGGGCGTTCTTGGTTCGTAAGAAGATGAGGAACAACGGTGTGATCGTAATGATTGGAGACTTGATGTGTGAACAGGTAACTGATGCGACAATGCGTAACCATCTAAATACAGTGTTAAATGTATACTGTAGCTAGTATAGTGTTTAGGTGTCTGGTAATGTGTCGTATAGACTTGTTGCATAAATTGATTCTGGATTCCCCCTACCACATGCAACCGGAAGTATGAATATCTAACTTTCAATGCATAATATGGGTTACTACTTCCGGTTCCATGAAAGCGAGGCTAGAGATGTAAATTATGCAAAGGGTCATTTGGTAATGTGAAAGTTAGTAATAGCAGATTGTTTTACTTGTTTCTGTTGTAGCTGCCACATCTGACACCATATGTCAGGTTCTGCAGTCGACAGTTAAAGGCTTGCCAACTGATTCAACAGAAGATTGAGAGCAGTGCGGAGTTCAAGCAATTCGAGAAGGCAAGTTAATGTGAATGTGTTTGACATTTTAGGGTATGTTTGCTCCCTACCAATCCCCTCCCCCACCCCCCCCCCCCCCCTCCCCCCCCCCCCTCCCTGGGACAGAATTGAATAACGTGACGCACTGAGACTGGGGGCGACAGCAGCGTATACGAATATGGCGGACATTTTACAGTTTTACGAGTAACCTTCATGTTTTCTGCGAAGAATAAGAGTTTCACGGCAAGGATAAGCTTCACATGCTCAGACAATTTCCTTCAGAAACTAAGGGAAATAATGTTTTGAACAGTGTAGTTTAAGTTTTGAACACTGGGATAACATTTACTACAAACACGAGACATTGACTGGCACTAGATAGAGCAGATTTTGTATGAGTGGGACAAACTACAGCACTGACTACAGCACGATTACCGTACGGCATGCCGTGACATTGAAATGGTTTCCCATTGTTTTTGTCCTGCTGATCCAATTAAATTACAGAAATACGTAAACACGGTTACGGCAACGTTACGGATATGCCGTAGTTTGTCCCACTCATACGAAATCCCCCGCCCCCCCCCCAAAAAAAAATCTTAACTCTACTGTTGGCCAAAGTTCATGCTTGTAGCAGAAATACCACAATTCTTTAAAGTGCAAGTATTATGTCAAAAAATATAAATATATATTGCATTATTGTGTTGGTTTCTGACAAAAAGGTATTAATCTTGCAGATTTTGTAACATTTCTGGCATTTAATCCCTCATTTTGGTTACTTTTCATGGATCCTGTGACGTCATAAGATGAATCAACTCCCTCCCAAGAGAAAACTACTACAATAAAATCCCGTAGGTTTCCATTGTGACATCACAAGATGAATCAATCCCGCAATTCGGGTAGCGTTTATTCTAGTTTAATTGCTGCTCCTGCCTCTCGAAGAAAACTAAGTTAGACAACTGAAGTATATTAGAAATAGAATTTGGGGCAAAAAGAGTTAATGTTGTTTTATGGCGGTACTTGCACTTTAACCATTCTACCTGACTAAATAGGTTGTCAGTGTAGTAACATTTACTTTCAATTGCCTGTTTAGAAATGTTGTGCAGATCGTCGAGCCAGCGGTCTTCCCCTCACTAGCTACCTGTTGAAGCCGCTACAGAGAATCTGCAAGTATCCACTGCTGATCAGAGAGGTGGGGGATCGTTTTTGGTCGCTTATCAATATGCTCTTTTGTGTGAATAAGATTCCAATGCTCTTGGACATGGACAATAAAATCAACCATTGGTGTGGAAATGATCTAGCTGTCGAAAATGCGGGGAGAATTGTTCTCAAAACTACTTTTCGCAAACGTTGCACCACTGTAATAATGCCGACTGTTGAAGAACGTTAAATCCACGATTCGTTTGACTTGATTTCTTGATTGGCTTTGTTTTCAGATACTGAAGTACTCGCCAGAGAATCACCCTGACCGAGTGAACCTGGAGATGGCCCTGGAGAAAGCTGACGAGCTGTGCAGTCAGGTGAGGTCAGATGCACACCGCGGTAAAACGTTAGTAAACTCACAGTGAATTACAAATTAAGAAAACTTAAACCTGTTGAAGTATTAGGCTCCGAAATGACTGATACAGTTCGTTAACTGTAACGTTGATGTGGATGCCATTTCCGTAATCCAAATGGTCACGTGATGTGCGCCTTGCAAAACTATAACTAACCTTGTATCGGCATTCTTCATTACCCATTCCACACAGTGACAGTTTACGGATTTCTTCTCCAGTTTTAATAACCAAGGAACTGTTGTTGTTAGTGTAATATGCTATTTTATTCCTTAGGTTTGTTGCTGATCTATCGTGTTACATCATGTCATTTTCAGGTTAATGAAGGCGTTCGTTACCAGGAAAACTCTGATCGTCTTGAATGGCTGCAGACACATGTCAAACATGACGGTCTCGGCGAGGTGGGTGACATCTAAAGATGTTCTGTCATCGAGATTTCATTCTTTGCTTCTCTGTTCACTGTTCCAACTAAACTATTTTTCTTCTTTCACTTAGCATCTCATTTTTAATTCGACTACGAACTGTCTAGGGCCAAGGAAACTTCTTTATTCGGGAACTCTTTTGAAGGTACGTTGCTTCGCTTGTTCTTCACGCTGTCATCATGATGTTTTAGTTCGTGAAAAACCTGTCTACCATGCCAGAATATCGGTTTGCTTTACCCACAGGCTTACCATCCTATACTCCAGGTTTGCACCTCAACATTGGTTTTGGGTTCTCTGTGGCTACGAATTGAAAGATCACTGAGAAACTTTGATATGGAGTTAGATTTTCACTCCTGGAATGAACCTTTAGCGATACTGTGCTCTAAATAAAATAAATAAAGATTAGTAGTTATTTGAGTGTTGTGTGGTGTTTTTTTACGGGAAAAGTGTTCTATTTAGCGAGTTTGGCGAAAGATAATTTCGGGTAGAGATCAGAGAGAGAGAAAAAAAATAAAAGCAGGCAACTCGACGGCAAAAAATCGCTCGACCAAGACCTGGTTGCTGCCGAAAATTTCACCTTTTCCTCAAATCGCTCACTCAAGAGCTCTCAGTATGTAACAGAACGATAATGTGACAAAAGTTGGGATGTTGTGACAAAAGTTGGGATCGTTTCCTTCAAGAATTTCCCAGACAATCGACTTCGGAGTACCTAAATTTGCTTTCTCCCTATGATCTGTTCAAAACGCTTACTAAATGGATTCTAAATATGCGTTTGGCATCGAATTTCCATTCCTCGCCCCTCCCCGAAGTGGACAAATACAATTCAGAAAGTCCAGAAAGGACTCTTTGTTTACGCCAACCAAGATGGCGGCCACGTTCGTCTACCATGTTGGTTGATCTAACAACATAAGCTAGTGAAGAATCGTTTGTTTACATCAACCAAGTTGGCGGCCATGTTGGTTGATATAACAACAGAAGCGAACGAACAATCTTTTGTTTACGTCAACCAAGATGGCGGCCATGTTGATTGATCTAACAAGAGAACTAACGAGGTATATTTTGTTTACGTCAACCAAACTTGGCGGCCATGTTGATTGATCTAACAAGAGAAGCTAACAAGGAGTCACTTGTTCACGCCAACCAAGATCCAAGATGGCGGCCATGTTGGTTGATCTAACAAGAGAAGCTAACGAGGAATCTTTTGTTTACATCAACCAAGTTGGCGGCCATGTTGGTTGATATAACAACAGAAGCGAACGAACAATCTTTTGTTTACGTCAACCAAGATGGCGGCCATGTTGATTGATCTAACAAGAGAACTAACGAGGTATATTTTGTTTACGTCAACCAAACTTGGCGGCCATGTTGATTGATCTAACAAGAGAAGCTAACAAGGAGTCACTTGTTCACGCCAACCAAGATGGCGGCCATGTTGGTTCATCTAACAAGAGAACCTAACGAGGAATTTTTTTTTTATATACGTCAACCAAGATGGCGGCTATGTTGGTTGATCTAACAAGAGAACCTAACTAGGATTTTTTTTTTACTTCAACCAAGATGGCGGCGATGACGTCACATAGAAACGACGGATTGTTGTGGTGACGTAATTTTCGTATGTTTGTTTCAGGTTAAGAGCGGCAAAGAACTGAAAGCCTTCTTGTTCAATGACTTCCTTCTACTAACTCGACCCCATAGCTCCATCGCAGGTAGCTTGTCAAAGAAGATTCGGTTCGAGTCAAACGAAGCAGGCGTACAGTACACTATCTACCGTAAGGTGAGATGATGTTGTTGTTTAGGGATGTTTCCACTTGATGTCATTTGTCATTTCTCTAACGTTTTATATATATATATATATTCTTGCAGCCAATTTTCCTGAACGAAGTTGTTGTGAAGCGACCTTCAGATTTGAACAGTAAGTGTCAAACTTCTGACCAGATCAGTCAATACTGTCCCTATTCTGATTGGTTAATATCTATTCTTATTTTTTCCCTGGTGGCGCGCCGTGGTTTTCTTTCTCATCCTTGGGGGGGGGGGGGGGGGGGGGACTGCAGAAAATGGCCAGTGACAAATGTATCGTGAGTAACTAGCCCTACTCTGATCGAAGACTATCTGTCCTAGCTTCTTTCTTCTCGCATTAAGGGGTCACTCAGTCTTATTTTTCGCATCAAATGTTTGCGTTCTATAAATGCGTGGCTCACTTGACCTAGTATTTTGTTGCCTTGTTCTTCAGGTGAGGATCCGGTGTTCTCTGTATCGCATATTGAGCGAGTTTATACCTTCAAAGCCGAGTCGAAAGGAGAAAGGTAAATGACCACTTGCACCAAAAACTGTCTTCTCTTCTTGGACTTGAAAAGAAAAGCAGGAGCTACGTCCACTGTCCCATTTGAAAGTAGAAAGGGACCTCGACAGACTAAAGCCCAGTAATAATAGTAATAGGAATAATAATAAGAGAGAGAGAGTGAATGAATCACCTTATTTAAAATGCTTGTAAGCCCAAATTTTGAAACATTGAAATCGATTCTCCATCAAGTAAATAGTTGAACTGTAAAATATTTCTTGATTTGTGTTGCATCTTTGAGTTATATAGAGATTTCTATTTCCAATATGGTAATTATGTGATGACGTTTTAGACGTAATGGCAACAACAGTGAGAATGTTGTTCAGTTGTCCTTGTTACAAGTCAATGTACCAATAATGAGTTGTTGGGTGTTTCTTTGGCAGAAATCGATGGATTAATAACCTGGAGAAAGCCGCTGATTACTTCATCGAGACCGAGAGGTTCATGAGACAAAAGGCACATCGCAGTAAGTATTAGAATCTACTCATGGGTATTTATTCTCGACTTTAAACATCTTGAATCAAATGTAACAATTATAATAATAATAATAGGCCATATTTATATAGCGCCATATCACCACAGTCTCATGGCGCTTTACATTTTACTGAAATACATTTTACACTGTTAATCGTTTTGAATCATCAGTTAAAAAAAAACGTTGATCCGATTGAACAATGAATAATGAACAAAACACATTGAACAATAATTTTCCGACCTTAAAGTGCATATAAGCCCTAGCCAGTTATCTTTGATATCGATTGTACATGAAGTGAATAGTCCAACGGTAGAATATTTCTTGATTTGGGTGTTGCGTCTATGAGATATAAAGGTTTATATTTCCAATATGCTAATGATGTGATGTCATCACCGACATTTGCTGAATTTCTTTGTGCTTGTAAATTAAGCTATTTTCTAATTTAGAATTTTTTTTTTGTAAAATCACTTTGATAATTTGTCTCCACCAGCATGCTTTTGTATAATAAGTGATGTCGGTGATGACATCACGTCATTAGCATATTGGAAATATAAACCTTTATATCTCGTAGACGCAACACCCAAATCAAGAAATATTCTACCGTTGGACTATCCACTTCATGTACAATCGATATCAAAGATAACTGGCTAGGGCTTATATACACTTTAAACAGGAAGGCTATAGACCCATTCGAAAAATAGCGTCCAATTTAATTAACTATTGTTTAGTACTGACTAGACTCGCTTACACGTTCAAAAGCTTTTGTTTGTACTGACTAGCCTCGTGTTCACGTTACCAGAACAATAGCTTTTTAAATTGGACGCCATTTTTCGAATGGGTCTCACTGACACCTTTAGTTGTCACTCAGCCTTTGTGGACTGAACATCTCTGTGATGCTCCGCTTGACTGCTCCCTACTGATTGCTTATTGCGCGAAATTCAAATCAAACACGAGAATGTTAAACTTCATAGTAAGGACTACAGAGTTCGTAAACAGTCATAAAATACCGCCTAAAGTCTTTAATAAACAACTATCTTTCCTCTGTTCACTTTTTGATGACTTGTTTGATTTTAAACCTTACAAATTTCACATTTTAGCAGGAGAGACTGATTCACTCGCCCACATTCTTCGCTGCTCTGAAATTTGAATTTCAAATTTCGAGTTCGCCATGCGCGAAAAGAGGAGGGGCTTGCCCTTTATACTGGAACTTCGTGTTTAAATGTGAGTTGGTAATATGATAAAACGGCACTCTTTGGTGGTGTCGTGATAAGCAGAATTAAGTCATTAGCGCCGTTTTATTTTATTGCACTTGCATTTATTTTACAAGTATATGCAGCAGGCTTACTATTTGGTTGTATAGAGTGACTGCAATGACCGATTGCAATAAACCCTTGAATCATCATCTTATAGTCTATTAGATGCAAAGAAAGAGATGAAAATAAAATATTTAACGGCTCCTGTGCATTTTTTAATATTCTAGGAACTGCTTTACGGCTGTATAGACCTATCCCACGCAGCGGCCATCTTGGAATCAATCTATTGTTAATGCCTACCCAGCCTCTGTCTCAAATGTGTTCAACCGAGGCTGGATAAGCATTAAAGTGCCAATGAAATGAAAAAATGGATCCCGTTTTTATTTTATTTTATTAAATTCTAGGTTTCTCTTAGTCATTTTGTAGAAATAGAAATCACTTTGGAGAGCGCGAACACATTTTTTTTTCGTATCGAAGTCAGGCGGAATTGCCAAAATCTAGCGACAATTTTTATGCCGTTAAAGATATGGTAATCACATGCGTGACGTCACAAGGTGTACTCATTTCTATTCGTCCCCATAAATACTACGAAATAAGTGCATTTTTGGCCAGTTTTTAATTTAAATATGTAATACTTTGGGAAACCTTGAAGATGGCCATATTTTTTGTAGAATCCTTGCAGTCGGCTTTGTGGATATAAATGCACACACCTAGTGACGTCACGCATGTGATTAGCATATCTTTAACGGCGTAAAAATTGTCGCCAGATTTTGGCAATTCCGCCTGACTTCGATACGAAATAAAATTATGTTCGTGCTCTCCAAATTGATTTTTAATTGCACAAAATGACTAAGGGAAGTCTATAATTTAATAAAATAAAATAAAAACGGGATCGATTTTTTTCATTTCATAGGCACTTTAACAATATGTTTATTATTATTATTATTATTATTATTATTATTATTTTATTCCAAGATGGCCGCCGCGTGGGTTAGGTCTATCGCGATCACTCTTGTTCAATGTTTGGTGTTCGTTGTTCGCTGTTCAATGGTATCAACGTTTTTTTAAATATAGGTGCATAATATCAATATTGAGTATAATTCCACTGTTACAACCATTTAGCTGTAAGCATTACTGTGAATGCTGCTCGACCTCTCCTCTTAGGTTTTTGTTATGCTGTAATTATAGAGCGGTTTTCGATTGAGTGTCGTAAATCCAAAACCAAAGTAATCACAGAACCAATCATGAGCAAGTAAAAACACAATGAGCCAATCACGAACTGAAGTAACTCACGATTGGTTTTACTTGAACCAATCACGAGTAAAAGTAAACGCAATTATGGATGGCGTGATGATTGATGGCGTGATGATTGATGGCGTGATGGACCAAACACGTTTGGTTTTAGTTTAGCACTTGATTGGCTGATAATCACAAAACATTTTCCACAGCCAATAGGAAAACCGAGCAAACGCAAAATCAAAGCAATCACGGATTGCTTTCGACACTCAATCGAAATCCGCTCTACTTATAGGTAGTTTTAGTTAGTCTAATACCTAAGCACTATCGGTTATCATCAGCTCGCTCAATCCGCACACCTGGCATCGGCAAATTGACAGTCACCATCATCGAGGGCATGGACTTGCTGGCAGCAGATCCTAACGGTAAGGAACTAGTGTATTCTGAATAGTAGTTCTTGAAACGTAACAAACCCTCTTTCTATTAATTTGGATACATTTTGATTATCATGCTAACTAGATACAAGCCTCTAACTAAGCTGTCTCAACTCCAGCCTCGATGTGACCAAAGGCTTGGTTACCTTTCAAAATGGCGGTCAAGAACTACGAGTTGGACTATAGCCCTGGGTGCGATAACGCGAGACCAGTAATTACAAATAAGTGAATGTAGCCACGAAAACCAGAAGGCAGTCTTGGAGTTTGGTTTTTAGATTTCGAATGTTGACCCACAGGAAACTCGAAAGCCTTTCCATTTTCATTCTGTATCTATTACATATTGAGTACAGTTACTGACACTAATGTTATGTAATAAACCATTTTTAACAACAACAACCAATTTTCTCGCTTTCTGATTCGTTCTTGGCCATGATCAATAAACGTACAGACAATGAAAATGACGTTACTCGCAGAGGCTTAGGTATTCAAATTGTGTAAACTTCTGATCCAAAAAGCAAGAAAATAAGTATTTCACGAGCATATCATTGTAAGAAGTTAATCGGTAAGTCAAACTTCCTTTATATACTGCCATTTGTCAAAATTTGAGCTTTCTCTCGAGTGAATAAAATCAGTGAATTTGTGGCCAACTTTGGCAGTTTGTTACTCGCTCAACCTCTTTCAGAACTCACAAGTGTTGACTAAAAAGTAAATAATTTAGGTCATTTTAGAGCCTCTGTTCAGGATATCTACATAACTTTTTTAGGTAGAAATAAACAGTGTAGAATTCGATTTTTTTTGTAGAGAAATGTTTACCTTTTTTGATTCGAAAGCAGTTTATTACGCACTCGTGTGAAGAGTTTTGTTGTTAAAAGATCGCATACATTTTATTGGTCATAGAAATGATGCCAAACATCTTACATTTTATGACGTCATTTCTATGATCAATAAGAGTATATATAGACAATGTAAAAATGTATGCGACTTGTTAAATGTATTTACAGGTATGAGCGACCCTTACTGTGATGTTAGTATGGGTAGTCAGGAGCACAGGACTAAAGTATGTCCACAGACTCTCAACCCCAAATGGAATTACACCATGTCATTCACAGTGAAGGACTTGGAACAAGACGTCCTCTGCATCACGGTGTTCGACAGGGACTTCTTCTCACCCAACGGTATACGAAAACCTTATACAATAGATAGTTACTAACGCGCTCACTGATTGGTCAGAAACCATGTGTTTATGAGAGGAAAGACACATAGAAAGTATGAACAAACTAATCAGAGTGCGCGATACTTAGAACAAGACGTCCTCTGCATCACTGTGTTCGACAGGGACTTCTTCTCACCCAACGGAACACGAAAGCCTTTCTTTATGTAATTCTTGACGCTCATGATTTACCACTGTTTTCATTGCTACGCGATGACGCGAGACCGAAGTTGTGACGTGTAGTTTGCATTGGACTGCCATCAATCATACAAAGTGGGAGGGGCTAAATAACTGTCAATCACACAAAGTGGGAGGGGCTAATTAACTGTCAATCATACAAAGTGGGAGGGGCATGGCTGACATATTTCATACAATCCTAATTACTCTGTAGCAATGAAAGCTGTGACACTCAAATGTCACAGGATTACTTATTTTTGCATGCGGTTTTATCTAACAGGGTTGATTTTCTCATGTGATCATTGCTAACCAGTGTTAATAAAAACAGCTTTATTGCATTGGGTCTATAAGTGCATGGGGAAATTCTTGGCAGTCGCGACGCAATTTGGCTGTCGTCTGGAAAACTACCCAACGTGAAAACTCAAGGTTTCACGTAAGAAAGTAAATATCTTTTTTCATTCGGCGTGAACGGAACTCTGTGCTTATCCTGATATTTTTGTTTAGAAAACCTTAGTAAGAAATTAGGGACCTTTAGCAACCACGACGGCAACGTCTAGGACGACGGCATAAAACAATAGCCTTAATTACAAAATACAATAACTGCACGTGAAAATGCACGCAGTTGCCTACATTTTCACCGTTCTCTGCAAAAACACAACGTGAAAACCCCAAATTGTACGTTTTAAAGACAACGCGAACGTAAGAAAGTAAATCAAATCATTTATCGTTCGGCGTGAACGGAACTCTATAGTCATTATATTTTTCGAAAATCTGGTTGTGAAAAACAATTCAAGGCGAACAAGGGAAATAGTAAACACCAAATTTCGGAAGAAAATGTTTTCTACGTCCCGTCGTCACTGCTGTCGCCGTCCTGGTTGCTAAAAGTCCCTATTAAACCGACGGCGACGGCTATGACGACGGGGACTTAAAAATGTTTTCTTGTGAAATTAGATGTTTATCGTTTCCTTTATTCGCTAATTACATGCGACAAAGTTGTCCGTCGGCGTTAAGTAGTTTTTTTGTACGTCTTTGTTTTAGATTTCCTCGGCCGTACTGAAGTAAGTCTTGCTAGTCTACGGAAGAAGGGTGAAGGACCGTGGTTAGAACGACTTCTCCTTCACGAGGTCTCCACGGGGGAGGTCGTGCTGAAGATCGACTTGCAGTGACTGGAATAAGAATTTTGTATTTCAGCAAGTGTGTATAAATAATCATCAGGCGTGGGAATTGCACTCAGCGGTTGCTCCTCCCGCAGTGTACATATGGGATTTTTCCGAAACGAGAAGCACTAGTGAAGACTGACTTTCAGTCTTACATTGTAATAAGTAACTACTACTTGTGCAAAGCAACTGCCGTGGAAATCTCGCGGAACAGTCGTTTATCTGACTCCATGGATAATCCTGTGATGGAGAATCCTAAAATCTGATGGAGAAACCTGAAATCTGATGGAGAAACCTGAAATCTGATGGAGAATCCTGAAATCTGATGGAGAAATCTGATGGAGAATCCTGAAATCTGATGGAGAATCCTGAAATCTGATGGAGAAATCTGATGGAGAATCCTGAAATCTGATGGAGAAACCTGAAATCTGATGGAGAGCCCTGAAATCTGATGGAGAATCCTAGAATCTGATGGAGAAACCCTAATATCTGATGGAGAATCAGAAAATCTGATGGAAAATTTTGCAGATCTTGGTTCCGCTAGTGAGAGAACTGATGACACGGAACGTCCCTAAAACGATGTCGACGATCGCCTCACAGTAAAAAGGTTATGTAACACAGCAAATGACGGACACTTTCTGTATGGCAACTGCCATCAAATGTAATTGTGCACCCATCAAGTCTTACTATAAGACTTTTAGAAACTGTTGTTCTGCGCATGTCAATTCCGTTTCCTGATAGGAACAGTATGTAATACATTATTACACAATGTCGCTGTTATCACATTGTGATCGAGACATAGTGTTAAGCGAGAAAAGCCTTAATTGCCACTGTTCCGACTTACAAGAGATGGAGGCGCTTATCGAGTTCCATAAGTAATTAGTTAAACCTATTTGTGGCGTGAAAGTATATAAACAATCACCTTACACTTGTGGTGTTGAAGAGTGAAGCTCGCGTGAAACTGAGTTTCGAGGAAAATATAATATCCAAGGACAAATATCAGTTCATATTTCGAAGTCACAAAGTAGCTTATTGTCTTTATTAGGGGCAGACTTCACCATTTGCAACCTTAAATGTAATTGGTTACCCAAACAATAGCCTACCCCCTGAAACAATATAAACCCTAACCCTAAAACAATGGGATTCTTTATCAGTGAAGTCCAATAGGATACGACCTACAGAAGTCTAACCGCTTTATTATCCTTTCGCATATACCACACAAGTGAATAGTGTTTTCGCGCGCTCTGATTAGCTACTCAAACTCGGAATATCCTGCACTATTCACTGCTTTCGGTATCGCGCGCGAAGAATTATCTTGTTAATGGGTTTTTGAACTTTTTGAGATAATTTAAGGCTGGCTATTTCATTTGTGTGGTATGTATATTGTGTGGAGAGAAAATGAGTGATGGATTATAGAAGTTTATATAAAGAAAATGTTGATGTAAGGGTTTACTAAGCCCCTCGACGGAACAGCGAGATAAAACATCCCCTGTTTCAAAAATATACCCTATCAGGAGCCCATGCCAGGAGCGTCCCAGGCCAATGTTTTCATGGACTCGCAGGTTTTATACAAAATAAGTAAACAAATAGCTAGTTGATAACATCAATAATTGGTTAAGCATAAATAAAAAATAATAAGTTTGAATAACACTTAAAGTGGTTTGTGATAATAGAAATCTTGCAATGAAAGCCAAGAAGTCCAGTTGTAACTTTCCAGAGCTCTATAGACTTTGATGATGTGGCCCAGTTCATTATTAAAATCCGATTAGCTTAATCCAGGATTGAGGGTAATCATTAATGTTATAGTACTAATTTCAAGTTTCCAACTTTTGGCTTTGTGTGAAATGAAGTAGCACACTTCTAGTTAAACCTTGATGGGGAAATACACATCATTCAGTTTTACCAGAAGTCCATAACGATATGGACTTCCGGTTTTACCAAGAGAACCAAACCATTATTAACACTTACCAGACTTCGAACAAATGTAGCGTGTTCATAGCCAAGCACAAGCTGATACGACAATGATTTGATTTAGAACAAACACGTCTACTTCAATTTGTTATAATAAGACAGTTTAGCTGTGACAAAACATGACTCACCCTATCAGAGCAGACTCTTGAACAGACGTTTGTTTTTGTTTTGGTCATACGGGACATCATACAAGACTTTATAGCTGCCAAGTAAATATTGGACGGCTTGTAGTGCTGTTGGTGTTAACAGCACCACATGCATCACGTACAGTAATTTGTTATCACGTACAGTAATTTGTTATTAATTCCAATTATTATTCAATTACTCGTGTACAAATTGGCTTTATCATGTATATATTAATATAAATAACATTTGTTTATTTAGTTATTTTCTCGAAGATATTAGCTTATTTCAGCTACTCTGTAAATTCGAGGATAAATAAAGTGTATGTATGTATGTATGTATGTATGTACAGTCAACTCACCCCGCTAATACGGACACCCCACTAAAAAGGACACCCCCGCTAATACGGACACCCCCGCTAATACGGACACCCCCGCTAATACGGACACCGTTATTACGGACGCACCCGTTATTACGGACATCCCAGCTAATACGGACACCTCAGCTAATACGGACAGGAATACAACCATGATTATTACGGACTCTCGCTATTACGCACTTACGGACACTACGCTCGGAACATTTTAACGTATTGAGTAGCAACCTCAAAGACTTCCGTTTCATTGTCTACTTTTTCTGCTATGATCTCTGCTTTACGTTTTTTCCGTTACAGTTTTTTAAATCTCGAGTTTTGTCTCGTCTTCTGCTACGCTCGATCTCGCCGCTTACGAACACCAAATTGGTGTCTATCATACCGAGAGTTGACTGAATACAATGTTTTACTGGTCTATTACTAATGATGTCAACATTACTTACTTGGTGTACAGTGCCATGACTGCCTGCTCCATGTTAAAGTGCCAATGAAATGAAAAATTCGATCCCGTTTTTATTTATTTTTATTACATTCTAGGCTTCTCTTATTCATTTTGTGCAATTAAAAATCAATTTGGAGAGCGCGAACATATTTTGTTTTCGTATCGAAGTCAGGCGGAATTGCCAAAATCAGGCGACAATTTTTCTGCTGTTAAAGATATGGTAATCACATGCGTGACGTCACTAGGTCTGCGCATTTATATTCGTCTCCATAAATACTACAAAATAATTGCATTTTTGGCCAGTTTTCAATTTAAATATGTAATACTTTGAGAAACCTTGATGATGGCCATAATTGTTCTAATAGAATCCTTGCAGTCGGCCATATTTTTACCTTTGTGAATATTAATGTAGGACCTAGTGACGTCACGCATGTGATTAGCATATCTTTAACGGCATAAAAATTGTCGCCTAATTTTGGCAATTATGCCTGACTTCGATACGAAATAAAATTATGTTCGCGCTCTCCAAATTGATCTAACATTGCACAAAATGGCTAAGGGAAGCCTATAATTCAATATAATGAAATAAAAATGGGATCGGTTTTTTGATGTCATTGGCACTTTAAATACACGACCAAAAGGGAAAACGAGGACAATTCTGTCATTAATAAACAAAATACACAAATTATTCGCAGTCACAATTTGGAGCCTTAACTAAATACATTCTATATAAGAGCTAATTCTAAGATATGTTTTCATTCGTAAAGTTTAGGTGCTGATTTGCTTGTGGACATCATTACAAATCCTGATAACATAAGTGAATGTAAGAAGAAACAGATGGTGTATAAATAGATTGTTTGTATCAAAGATGTTGTATTTGATGTATTTATGGCTCCATGAAATACGGTGCCTTTTAAACTTGTCTTTTTAAATACGCACTCTGCGAGTAGTGCCTTTTTCCCGCTAAAAGAGAAAAGAACGCTCTGCCGAAAACCTGTCAAGTTGATATTGAGCACGGGCAAGCGTTGCTTGAATACAATTCTCGAGATCGTGTCATCAATTTGTTCACTGTAAAAACTGGTTTAACGACGGTAAACCGGACTGACTAGTCTAGAAGTTGGGGTTGCGACTTGACAACGCTCGAACATGCTCAGGATTTCGGCAGAGCCTTCTATTCTCTTCTGTATCTGTATCTGTTTATTTGATCGGTAAAGCTATTTGCATACAACCAATATAAATTAATAAATACATAAATCAGTAAATCGATTAACAACTAAATATAAGCTTATTGCAGAAAAGATAGGACTTGCTTACTAAAGCTTTCGGGGCTTTTTGTATTTACTACATGTTCTGGGAGATTATTCCAGGCAGGAATAGTGCGAAAAAAAAAAGAGTACTTGAAGACATCAGTGCGCACATTGAAGTGATTGTAATTTTTAGAGTGCTTCCGCCGTGTAACCCCTGTAGATAGGGCGGCATACTGAGTTGGCTCAATAGCGTTGAGGCCAAGGGTGGATTTGTGAAAAAAGCTTAGGCGGAGGCACTCCCGCCGTTTAGAAAGGAGGGGCCAGTTCAGGTTTGACAACATGGAGCTGACACTGGACTCCCTTTTTACAGGAAGAGTCTCTGCTCGCAGGCTGTCTTGACGTCTTAATTCTCATAACCAATGACATACATTCGGCAGCTGTGATGGTAAAATGGTGTCAGATCTACTAGAGAGCTGGGGGTGGACCGTAGAAAACTGTATTTCCCTTTCATTGTGAGTTACAGAAAGCAGCCCAGTTGAACCCTCGTTCTAGATTCATGAAGATATGAGTCTTACATGGCCTACGCGTTTGCAACTTTATTCAACCGATTACTCAATGAAGATCATTGTCTATTTAACAACACTGTTAAAATATTTCTGAGCTGTACAATAAATGATATGATCCATTCATCCAGTAGAGTTTCGATGTTATCTTTGCTTAATTAAGAGACGTTCAGAACCTTGAATTTCTTTAGCTGAATACGTCTGTGTGGCTTTCCACAAGCTTCAGTAGCATGACTCAAACTTTGTGAGCATGCGCCAACTACAACGCGTCACAAATGCTAAAAATAGCAATGACGTAACTATCCATCAGTTTAACTTAAACACTTGTGTAAATCAAGTAAAAGTCGATGAAGGTATGCTAACCGCCGCCGGAAGCAAGTAGCAGCTGACGTTTTATGTTTAGACATGAGTATATTACACAGGAGTGTTCCTATGGTGTGTATATTTATAGTCGCAAAGTTCTGGTATACGATTACGTTGTCGTTTGTTCTCTTGCGCTTTAGTATTTTTAGCAGTTCGAACCGTGTTAATTACAGTTTTTCAGTGCATCCTGATTTGTTAAAAGTGACGGCCTTTGTTTCTTCTCGCGGGAAACTCTATGCTAAAATAACTCAACCGTATACAGTGTTGTGTGACAATAAAATGTGGGAAGAGGAACACTCCTCTGTAATATACTCCTGGTTTAGAAGAGCAATTCAATCCAGCTCAAATTTCACCCATTTATTGATACTTGTAATATCTCAGTATACTGAACATTTAATGCCCTCACTAAATGCGAGAGTCCAAAATATCCACATCTTATAAATGGAATGTCGGGAAAAAACCGTCTATTTATAGCATAAGATCAGCCTGTTCCCAAGGCGTTCTGGATGGTAATGTTTTTCTGATGGTTAATGGGAACCCTGTGGTTTGTACTGGTTGGTGACGTCACAAACCAGTACAAACCACAGGGATCCCATTAACCCATCAGAAAACGCCTTGGGACAAGGCTGAGCATAGATCATACTACTAACAAACAGACTCCATAATTGGAAAGGGATGTCAAATTTAATAATATCCACGGCAAGTTTGAGATCGATAGGTTGAATATGGTTTGAGAAATTTGATTTTATAAAAAACGTGAAAAGTTACAAAGCCACAACAACAACAACAACAACGTTTTTATTTTACAAACATAAAATTACAATTACACTGACCCGCAAATAGCTAAAAAAAAGCCAATTGTGGCGGGCCGTGAATAAATAAACAGAAGAAACAATACATTTAATAATTCAAGGAATGAAGGAAGGAGAAGGGAAGGGAGAAAAAAAGAGAAAAACTTAGGGTAATAAGTAAATGTAAAGGATAAGAAGAACGAATAATAATTAATTATTATTATTAAAAATAATAATTATTTGGACTGAATTTTCTGAATTATCATGGGTACATCAGCATTGTCATCCTCATATTCTAATATTGTTTGAAGTAACTTTGGTATGGCTGTATGACAATGTTCGCTGTGATGTGACTAGCTAACTTTTCATAATGCACACTATCGTGGGGCTGTAAAGAGAAGTCAGGCATGGTACCACTACAATGGGATAGGACTTGAGAAAGGCCCCCTATACACTCTTATCAGATCAACTAAAATGTGTATAAAATCTGTACTCATTTCAATTGGTACCAACAATTTAATAAGTATGAACATAATCGAGGGCAAAGATGCTTTCCAGGTATATTCAAGAGAGAATGAGGTAAGAACGAATCCCCCATACATGGGTCGTCTGTTCCAATGATAATTCTTTGAAATCTATTTTTAGATTAATAGAACACAGCCTGGTTATTTTAAGAAAGACACCTGATTGGCGTAAAGTGGCGCTCTTGTGCAAAGGAGTGGTTTATAACAATGCTATGAGGATCAAGGAGATATAAACTGGGTAACTAACGAGGGCAGCCTACCAGAATAAGATAAATAATACTTACATCACGTGTTGTGAAACTAAAAATAGATTTAACATAATTATAATGGGGATTCGTTATCTCACCTCATCCTCTCTTGGCACTGGAAGGTTGGCATGGATTCAAGTGGATGAAAAATACTGCTTTTATGAGAAATGTTTAGCAACTTGAAATCGGTTCACTGTAACCGAAATCAAGTTTCTAGAATAGCTGAGATTTTGTAATCCGCTTTAATCTTTGTCATCCTCAATCAAATAAGTTTTAAAAGCCTTCTGGGGACATTCACATGGTATTTATCTTCTATCTCAAAGTGTTATTTTGTAGTTTCGTTTTAAAGAAACTTGAAGGTGCTATTCGATTCACATTTTGAAAGTAATGGATGAGAAATAATATTGTGCAAGGTTATGGTGGAGTAATAAGTACCACTCGAGACCTGTATTCTGATTGCACCCTGTAGCTATATTCATTTGTTTTTGTACTGCACGTTCTAAAGGTTAGGGTGTTTTGTATTGTTGGGTAAGGCAATGCTGTGGCTCGTTTCGAGCGGTACAGGCCGGCTCTCATGGTGTTAAAAACATGTAGAGCTGGAAGCAGAGAACACAATATGGAGCAACTAAAATTCATTACAAGCTGTTAACAACCGTTGGAAAGAATCTTGAGATCAGATGTTGCAAGAGTACTATAGTAACGATCGTTAAATTATCCTAGCGTCCGAGATCCAATAACTCTTTAGTAACATGTTCTGCAGTCTTTTTTTTACTCTGTCTACTCTGTTACAGTACATGTGATCGTTCTGGAGAAATACCAAAGCTAAAAATGCCTATACTTATATATAAAACATATGTGACCATTGATCGACAGAAACAACAATAGACCAAACAAATTACACACGTGTGATTGGTTGAGAGTTATTCAAAGAATAGTTGAGTGACTACATTTTAAATATTTAATCAAGCTTATTATTTTCCGTCCTTCGATATTAAATATTCATATTCCTTCGTATTCGAAACTGACCAAAACTTGAAAATAATTGGTCTAAAACATAAATAATGTTTCCGTGATTTTTCAATTCAGGTTTGCTTCGATTTGTTTTTCAACTTGTTACTATAGGAATATCTTAATGGTCTTCAAATGATGTTGAAAGACTAATTTTGCTCACTATTAGAGAGAACGTAACTAAATAGGTTGCAACAGTCTTCGGAGAGTTTATTAGTATAACTGGATTGGACAGTAAAGAAAAGACAGCTTTAATAATGTCATCCAAGGTTCATCCGTCGATCATCACAATAAACCCGAAAGAACTTCGAGAAATACAAAAGATACATGAGCTGGGGAGAAAATACTGGGTAAGGTGAACATTTGTTTGATATACATGTAATAACTGATGTGTTGTATCATATGTTAGTATCATAATGATTGCAAACATATTATGCTATGGACTATGGAGTAGACTAAGTATTTCCTTTTGTAGGTAATATTTGTCTGCAGTGAGTAATTGTGAGTTTATGATATCATTAGTAGAGCATATTGAGATATATACGGAATTCATCACAGGTATGGCGGATGATCAAATAAACGGCTTTCACTTACTGTAAGACAACAGTGTTTCCAATGATAATTGAATCTTACTCCAAATAACTATAGTCTTGTTTCATATTGAAAAGTTTGATTTCAGTAATGGGAAGCAATAATCCTGATTCGTATGTTTTGGGATTTCAAGTAATGTGAGATTTATGAACTTTTTATAGCTGCTTAATGGAACTACTTCTTTGTAATATAAAAATAAAGATTGAAGAAGGTTTTATTAGAACTAGAGTAGAACTTGTTCTATATCTAAGGCAGGCCCGGCTAATTTTAAACGAACTTCCTTGAGTTGTGTTTGATTCGTATGTTTTGGGATTTCAAGTAATGTGAGATTTATGAACTTTTTATAGCTGCTTAATGGAAGTACTTCTTTGTAATATAAAAATAAAGATTGAAGAAGGTTTTATTAGAACTAGAGTAGAACTTGTTCTATATCTAAGGAAGGCCCTCGCCTAATTTTAAACGAACTTCCTTGAGTTGTTACATTCAAAGATGTGGCATCTCCAATTCATCCGTTCAAATTATGATTATGATTTTATCGCCTGTTAAACACTTTATATAGTCTATAATTATAGTACGAGCTCTCTATGTTCAAATGTACATATGATATATTTCAGTCGTGTTAATCCTCTCGTGAGTATAACGAGGCTTCATTTGACGATTTCAGAATTTATATTTGCTGTCCTATTCACATGCTGCCTTTCGGTCTGGTCACGTGGGTTTAAATCAAATTGACCGACAACGTTTTCTGGAATACTTATAGCAGTATACATTTCATATTTAACAATTAGACTACGAGCTCGATGTTCCTATCGGCTGCTAGTTGACGAGGAGTGTAGCTCTGAGTCAACTATCAGCCATAGAAACCGATAGCGAGTAGTCTAAACCAGCTAGTACAATCTTAAACTGAAACAAGAATATCATTTTGACGACTTGGCAGCCATTGCTTTTGAAAACCGGCTTTTTCGCTGCTCACTGTCTATCACAGATTATAGTTCACCACAACATTTTGGCGCGCGCTCATTGGTCAAAAGCGATCACGTGACGTGATAGTTGTCATCCGCGGAGGCAAACTATCAGGCGTTATAGTTCACCACAAACTTTTGGTGCGCGCTCATTGGTCAAGAGCGATCACGTGACGTGATAGTTGCCGTCCGCGGAGGCAAACTATCAGGCGATAGTGCCCGCTGAGCACGAAAGACAATTTTGTGTTGAACAATAACGCAAATAGACTGTGTCTGTCTCGGACCTATCGGCTGATAGTTTCCCTTGGAAATTTGATGTTCTTAAAACTAGCATATAAGCCCTCGAACTTCGTTCTCGGGCTTATATTTGTTTTAAGAACATCAAATTTCCGCGGGCAACTATCAGCCGATAGTTCCTCGACGGACACAGTCTATTTGTATAATAGTGCCCGCTGAGCACGAAAGACAATTTTGTGTTGAACAATAACGCAAATAGACTGTCTGTCTCGGACCTATCGGCTGATAGTTTCCCTTGGAAATTTGATGTTCTTAAAACTAGCATATAAGTACTCGAACTGCGTTCTCGGGCTTATATTTGTTTTAAGAACATCAATTTCCGCGGGCAACTTTCAGCCGATAGTTCCTCGATGGACACAGTCTATTTGTAGAATAGATAGTGAGTAGCTTAGCCAATCAGATTGCAGGATTCGTGATAGAACAATAGTTGGTTCTACTAATATGCAATAGACCAGTTCGTGTTTTTTCCTGACATATTGAATAAGATGCAAAAAAAATCGCTTTATAAGAAAACGGAGAAAATTTGGAGAGTTTTGGACTCTCGCATTTAGTGAGGATTCAACACAAGTGTATCAAATTTTCAGTATAATGAGATATTACAAAATTAGTGTTATTTTAATAAATGAGTGAAATTTGAGCTGGATTGAGTTGCTCTTCCAAACATTAAACAATTGTTAGTTTTCCATACAGTTGCTATATAATTATGACGACCGAATTACAAATTACGTATATTTCCCAGATGCTGATGCGGAATACTGATGTTAATGAGAGAACCAGCAGACATGGAAAATTAAACCTAGTCGTCTGTCCCCGATTCAAACGGGAGACAGAGGGAGGGAGGTCGTTTGTAGTGTCGACTACACGTTTCTGGAATACGATCCCAAATGAAATAAAAAGAAAACCGAGTCTAGGTAGTTTCAAGAAAGCTATGTTCGAATATTTTTTTGTTACTTATAAGGATATAGAACATTTTACCATTTAAATATTAGCTCTGCCTTTGGCGTCACATTTTTACCATTTTTAATATAGATACACTGTACATATAGTCCAATATTGATACGTTTGTCTTTTAGCTTGCTCATAAATTAATTATATTTTGTAATTGTTATTCAGAGTTTTTATATTTTATGATATTAATTGTAGGAGGGCCACTGGTTTTTCAGTTGTAATACTGTTATGTGTCTACCCTCTATAAATAAAGTTGATTATTATTTGATTATAAAGGAACAGGTTAGATTTTTAAACATTATCATATGAACAGTAGAAAAGTAATTACCTTTAAACTTCATATACTTGTGAAAATGTACACAATATTGACACACACGAAATTTGAGGTTGTTTGGAGAAATATTCACCAGATGCCAGATCTCCAAACTTTAGAAATTTCCACATGTTTCCTTATAAATCGAACACTTTGCACTGACCTCATTCAAACTGTCGGAAAAATCGCGAACTGGTCAATTCTCTCGTATTCTCTTGTGAGTATAAACATCTGCATTTGGCAACTTGGACTGGTTTCCATCAGAAATCGATCGGCTTTTACTTCATCGTTGGCAAGATCGGCCCTTTAATGAGCCAAAACATTTTGATCAATAAAGAATGCAAAGAAATGATAAAATATTTTTTCTAAGACATCGTAAAACCAATAAAGTTCGTTCATCAGTTGATCGAGATAATTAATATGAATGTTGTGTTAGCAATCGAAATGACAACATATTGGCGTGTCATGTAAGCTGTGAGATTTCCCTATATGCTTGTTTCAATTGAAGACATTTTCTTTTTACCCCATCCATAATCTAAGAATAGACCATTTTACTTAGCCTATATTTGTCGTGCTTATCTCAAATCCTTTAGGAAAAAGATTCTTTCTTCAAGAGATTTCCATATCAATGTATCTTCTCGTTCGTTAACAAGAAGTAAATGAAACAGTGCACGACGTGATCTGAACGTGATCTAAAATGAAGCAATAAAGATGGCGGCTTTTGCTTTTATCCACAATCCTTTGCACGCGAAAATCTTTAATCGCGGTAGAGAGTATACAAATCTAAAAACAATCCAGTACAACTGATGTTGCTAATACACTGTCATAAAAGAGAACAGGGGATTTATACGTGTTATTTCGATTGTGCTAGGTTCGCAAGGGATTATGGTCAAATGCACAGCCGCCATCTTTTTTTCGTGCGATCTAAAATGGGAAATAAAACATGTTTTCATTTAAGTGGCCTTATAAACTATCCACATACTCGGGAAATCTGTATTGAATTCCGCAGCCTAAAGTAGATCTTCTGCGATACGAGGAAGAAGAAAAGAAAACTGACGTGCAGAGGTGGCGGTACTACCTGCGCCATCCCTGGCTTCGTATCTGTACAGCGTATCTGGTGGTGTTCTGTAACTTCCTGATCTTCGCTGAGGACCCCGTGTCACACAGTTACACTGAATGCACCATCGACTACATAGGAGATGTGTACACATTTGTGTTTGCAAGGTAAGGGCGATCTATGGATATACGTGACCCATTTGGGATTGCTGTGACGTGACCCATGTGGGATTGAACAGTTTAGACGGGCAACGTAAAACAATAAATACACAGAACGATCGACAGAGCCCGTTTTATATGTGTGTTTTTTAAAGTAATATTCCGGGCGGTGCAGTAATGTGGCCAATACCTTTGTTACACTCTAATCACTCTGTGAGTGTAAAACATTTTACTAACTTAACTACATTTTATTTACCACAATTCACTCTTTTCACCTGGTGGCCATCTTGGATTCAAAGCGAGGCAATCCTTTGTTTTTGCCAGGTTAGCCTCTTTTTGACTATCCCTCACTACGAGGCTAACCTGGCAAAAACAAAGGATTGCCTCGCTTGGAATCCAGGATGGCCACCAGGTGAAAAGAGTGAATACACAGCTTTGGCTTTATTCTGTATAACGTTTTGTCAGTACGTTAGTCACGAGGGCAACCTATACTGGCAAGGTTACGCAGTAATAAGAAAAATGGCAGATGCATGGTATCGATGCAACTGATGCAAGAGTTAAAGGTTGAAAAAAGGTGACTTTTAATTAAGACGAGAATATGGAAGATCAACAGCTAGAGTAGACTTGAATTATTTGACTCATTATTTACTACAACGGATAATTCAAGGAAAAATATCAAACTAATCCAAATATCCGGTGGGTGAAGGCGTACAGTTGTACGGCCCCGCAAATGATCCCAGGCCCGCAAATGATCCCGGCCCGCAAATGATCCCGGCCCGCAAATGATCCCAAACTGATCGTCCCACAAATGATCACGGCCCGCAAATGATCCCAAAATCGTCCCGCAAATGATCCCGGCTGAAAATATGAATGGGAACGGATTTTGGATTGCGAGACTATTCTGTTTGCAATTCTTCGTATGGTTTTCTTATGCTTATTATCATTTTGCGTATATATTCAATAAAAAGTTTAGCTGGATTCCTTGAAAAATCTATCATAGTAAACTCAGCCACAAACACTTGGAGTCTTTAGTCTACGTTTCACGCGGTACTTAGATAACAAAAAACATGTGCAATTTTTAGAAATCCAATTTACTGTATAAACGACCGTCTCAGCCTGCACTACGAAACGCTTGCGTAATATATAACTGATGATAACTTGTCGACAACAAATTAGTGGGTCGCCTGTGGTTTCGGCGGGAATCAACGCCTCGTAGGTGGTCTAGTTGTGTGACAGTTCCTTCAGTGTTTACAAATGCAAAATAGAGAAACCCTCGCTACTTCTTATTGTGCTATTGCTTATACTTGTCTGAGCGTTTCCTCGGTAGGAGATGAGGATGACAAAAAGAACAAGAAATTGAGAGCTTATAAATGATATTTCCAGTGTTCTTCGGTGGAATTTGCCGGTATTGCCTGTCATTGAACTACCACGTGCTTGCAATCTGCACAAGCCACTTTTGCACAGGTATATATGCAATTTGATTTGAAACCACTTGTCCAGTCAAGTAGGATATTTTAAAATTTGGCCATACATAAGGAGTTGAACAACTGCTGAGACTAAATTGATACTGAAATTACTATAAATACAGAACCCTAGCTATAGCCTGGAGACCACAAGCAAAGTACTGTAGTTAAGATAAGTTAACAAAGCCTCTCTAATAACTGATTTTCCATGTCTATAATATAAAGCTGAGTGCAGATACTTATATTTGCCAGTTTGGTTGCTGAACTGTCATGCTAGTTTTCTACACAGCAACAAAAATAGCTGTATTCCTGTATTCAGTGGAACCCCGTTATAACGGACACCGAAGGGACCAGAGAAAGTGTCCGTACTAACGGGTGTCGCGGGTGTCCGTAATAACGGGATATTTTTTTACAGAAAATGGACATAGTTGAAAACTGCAAGTAACTTTGGGGTATCCGTAAGGCGGGGTTCCACTGTATATAATACCCGTGAGTATGGATTTTATCAATGGTTGTCATTGACGCCTGCGTTGCCGTTGCTGTATAATTCAAAATGATAGGTGTACAATTTTGTCATGATTACGCATCAAATTTACGCATATATTTACCAGTTTTATATTGCCGATGCGGCATTTGCCGCGAGGACGGATTGTATGAATGTCATTAAACAGTCGTCAGCCCAAGACGTCATTAAACAGTCGTCAGTCCAAGACGTCATCAAACAGTCGTCAGTCCAAGACGTCATCAAACAGTCGTCAGTCCAAGACGTCATCAAACAGTCGTCAGCCCAAGATGTCATTAAACAGTAGATAGGATTTCACAAAATTGTTGTTTGACTCTTTTTTTTTATTCAATCAAAATAGGATAATCCCGACAACCTAGCTTAGGCTTTCTCTTGCTTTCTTGATATCTTTTAATATCTTAACCCCATGCCTGTGAAATGTTGGGCAAATCAACTAGCGGTGGTCGACTACAATGCTCCTCTTTTCATTACTAAACATGGCTCTCAAACAAAGGAGCTATAAATGCAATTTTAATTAAAAGTATCGTGTCAAACGTTTTCCGGAATAATATTCAAGGAGCCCAGGTTTTCCTATGTGTTTTGAGCGGGCTTGTTTTAATTTGAGCTTCTTTAAAAATACAGTAGATTGATGATTTTACAAAGAAAGCGGCGTCTATTACTTACTAACACGTACTCAGAACATTTATTTTCGGATAACTATATTCATCATGCAGTGTATCCAGCCAAGTTTTTTTGATTGAAAAATATAAAAAAAGAAATGTATATATGCAAAATAAAATTATAAGCATAACATAAAAACATGTAGAATTCCAAATGAAGAGTCTCGCAATCCAAAATCCGTTGCCATTCCATATTTTCAGCTGGGATCATTTGCGGGAGGATTTTGGGATCATTTGCGGGCCAGGATCATTTGCGGGCCTGGGATCCGCATTTGCGGGGCCGTACAGTACTCCCATATATAAGCTATATCGGGTATGTGCCGCTCTAAAAAGTATGGGTTTCGAGCTGTTTTAGTCTGAAATAGGGTGATCAATTTTGCCTTTTTAGTCTGGAATGGGGTATGATTTTGACGTGGAAGTATAATACCGCACATGTTCATTTATTTCTCTTGTTATTTTGACACTGTTCTTCAAAATAAAATAAGAAGGAGAAATATAAACCACGGAGAAAACTTAGATTCGATAAAATGATTATATTTCCGCTTTAAGTGCTGCATGAAATAGGGTACATAATTTCAGGTCAGGCCTGAAAAGGGTACGGAATATCATATATATTTTGGGTTGAAATAGGGTCACGGGAGACCCATGCGGTAAAACCCCAACCCCGGTCACCCCGGCTCCAAACAACCATCTCAAACATACCACACAGCTGCAAAGCACCGCTGATATAAGTACAGGTAATCATCCAACCTCGTTCCCATGGTCTTCTCGGTCAGATCCAAGATGGCGGGTACCCGAGAGAAGACCCTGGTAAAGGCTGGATCACGTGATCAAACACTCCCAGATTTTGGGAGTATTTTGTCACGTGATTTGGCGATCTAAGATGGCGGCCAAGCTAAATATGGGAATAGTTCATGACGTGTACAAACCATAGGTATCCCAATCCGGAGTGGGCGAGATGCGGTTAACGGTATTTCCACGCGGCGAACGACGTAGTGAAAACAGGTCTGCTAAACGGTTCGAAATGGAGTTTACTTGGATAAAGAAACAGTGGAAGGGTATCACAAAGCTACCAGGATGTATCTATATAAGCTAGAAGAGAATCCTAAAAAGCCGTTCATTTTCTGTTAGCGTTGAAGCGAAGCGATCGATAGCACATGTTCAGATTTAACGGCTTCTCCTAGCTTTACCACTGATGAAACTTACCAGAAAACTACCCAGTTATGCACTTCATCTATTGCTCTACCTACACAGCGTGTTTTAAGGTTATTTAAAATCGTTTTATTGATCAAATTTAAGCAATCGAATCTAAATACAAGCACCTCTCTGGACTCAGTCCGTTTGGCCAATAAAAAGCATTGTTAGAACAACCCTTGCGTCATAATCGAAGAGCCAATCAGAATACGTGACAGTTCAGCCTTTACCAAGGTCTTCTCTCGGGTAGCCGCCATCTTGGATCTTACCGAGAAGACCCTGTGGACGAGGTTGGGTAATCATCTGAATTCGAATGCAATTCGGGATTAATTTGAACGAGTGAGATTTTCAAAGAGTATCGAAATTGCCTGAGCCCGTAGAGATCTTTGAAAAATCTCACGAGTTCAAATTAATCCAGAATTGCACGAGAAAGCCATATGATTACTTGTTAATAATGTTCATCCGCGTATTTGTGCTTTTTGTCGTGATGTTATTCAAAGATTTTGCTTCAGTTTTTCAACTTCTCCCGGCTGTAAATGTGGAAATCTCTCTTTGTTAATGTTCTACATTGTTTCAAAAGTTTGGAAACACCGCCGCCTCTCAGTTGATCCAATTCATGAGTTCTGGTTGGATATAGTTTGTTCACATTTGAGGTATTACATGATTTGGCACTCAGGTATTACATGATTCGGCACTGGTATTACAGCTATTATATCTCAGCCAATCAAATTTGAGAACTCGTTACATGTATATATTATAAGTCACAGAAGAACTGATTGCACTCTACAGGTATCCCACGGGCTCGTTCGTACTTGTTAAACTCGTTGCATGTATATTATAAGTTAGATAAGTCACATAAGAACTTATTGCACTCTACAGGTATCCCACGGGCTCGTTCGTACTTGTTAAACTCGTTGCATGTATATTATAAGTCACATAAGAACTGATTGCACTCTACAGGTATCCCACAGGCTCGTTCGTACTTGTTAAACTCGTTGCATGTATATTATAAGTCACATAAGAACTGATTGCACTCCACAGTTATCCCACAGGCTCGTTCGTACTTGTTAAACTCGTTGCATGTATATTATAAGTCACAGAAGAACTGATTGCACTCCACAGTTATCCCACAGGCTCGTTCGTACTTGTTAAACTCGTTGCATGTATATTATAAGTCACAGAAGAACTGATTGCACTCCACAGTTATCCCACAGGCTCGTTCGTACTTGTTAAACTCGTTGCATGTATATTATAAGTCACATAAGAACTGATTGCACTCTACAGGTATCCCACGGGCTCGTTCGTACTTGTTAAACTCGGTACATGGCTGTTCGCCGTTGGTCTTGGTATGCTGATCGGCAAGTATATTGTTCACAAATGGCTATTTTGTCACAAGTTCAAGCTAAAGATATTTACAGAAGACGGCCAAGGTTCATGGATGATCATGTTTCTTACATGTCTGATGTCACTGTACATATTCAGGTATTATGACTGTTAGTATTACGTATGCTATAAATATTATATTTCAGCCAATCAGAGTTCAACTACTATATCGCAACTCCGCCGTCGCAGTGCAGTTTTCCGTTGTTGTTGTTGGGCGACCATCTTGGATTTAACAATGGCAACTCAGATATCCATCCCAGAGTGCACTGCGACGGCGGAGTTGCGATATAGTCTATACATAGAGGTTGTTAGTCGTCTAAGTATCTAATACGGCTGTGTATTTTTACGAGTCGTGCGTATTTTGGTGAGCCAAACTACGAATGACGAGCAAAAATACAGCCGTATTAGATGCTTAGCCGACTAATAAGTTATTTATTATATAAATTCTGCAAAGAAACGATATTTTCTTTCCATAATAACCAAAACCCATGCACGCGCTCGAGAAATGGGATTTACCATATATAGTGATTGGTTTACCGTATATGGTGATGGTTTACCATATATGGTGACGGGAAGCCATTTTAACGTATACATGCCATTTCATGCAGTGTAACTACCCGAAATACGGTCTCATATTTGGTGCGTTCTTGCCAGAATTATATAATAAAGGGCGGTATTTCATTTTTTTCTATGAAATACATAGCGGTATTTCATGGCTAGATCAGGCCAATCAAAATGCAGCAAATTTCGCGCCCTTTCTTTATCAGCCAATAAGAATTCAAGATTTTGAATACATAATTAGTCTGCAGACGCATTCGCCACTCGAAACTTTTGTTTTCCGGCGAGAAAATCGTCGTCATATGATAAATCTTCCCGTAAATTTGTTTTTATAGGATAATATTTTTATTTCATGGTTTTCTGTGGAATACTGGCGAATATATTTCACGAGAAATTTGTATTATTTGGTATACCAAAATAATATGAATTTCGAGTGAAATTTTCGCCGGTATTCCATAGAAAACCATGAAATAACCAGTAATTACCCTATAAATATTATATTTCAGCGAATCAGAACTCAGCATTTGTTATGAAATACAGAACGGTATTCCATGCCTAGACGAAGCCAATCAAAATGCAGGAAATTTCGCGCTATTTCTTTTTCAACCAATCAGAATCTAGAAATTTCAATACATAATTAGTCTCGAGACGCAGCCGCCACTCATGACCGTTGGCTTCAAAGAAAATGTCAAAAAAATCTTAATGGCTCTCTTTCCGAACACAAAATAGATATACCAATTTCTTATATATAGAATAATATTGTTATTTCATGGTTTTCTTATGGAATATGGGCGAAATATGGGCGAGTACTGTATTTCCGGCCACTGCTACTTCGAGTTATTTTAATCTTCTACAAGTGTTTCTATTTCTTTATAAGATAAGCGAGTAAAAATACGGGAAAATGCACGCTTTGTGGTGATCAAAATGTAAATTCTCCCAACTACTCAAGCGCGCGCAACTTTCATGTTTCTGTACAGTCATAGAAATACGGCTTTCAGCCAGGGACAAACTACATCTCCGTAGCCTTACCGTAACTGTACTATAACTTGCTGTACGATGACTCTGTCATTTGATTGGATCAGCAGGACAACAAACAATAGGGAAACCGTTTCAATGTCACTGCCTGTCGTACAGTAACCGTGCCGTAAGTCATTGCCGTAATACGAAATCTGCGCTATGTACTCTATGTACTCTATGACCCCAATGAAGGTAAAATGTCGTGTTCATAACTTTCGTCGAGTGACGGGTATTTTTAAAGTAAAGTAAATCAACTTTACTTAACGTCGGTAACTCGTGGCAGTTTCGTGAGACTGATAAACTTGAGGCCGACGTGTGACCTACGATTTTACGTCCTTATCCGAGAAGACGTGAAGGTCTAACCATTTGCAATTCAAGGACGAGAACGTTTCACAAAGGTATCACCTTCAACTCAGGTATTTTAAGACCTGCATTGTTGGTCCGGTTTGAACCCGCGACCTCCCGCAGAGCTTAACCACTGAGCTATCCGCAACATAATCAATTAATGGCGTATTTTGTTATGTATGACAGCTTTGCGTATAACGGGTTTCTGATGCTGGAAGGCAAGTACATGGACAAGTTACACGCTAGTAGCCGCATGTCAATGGAGAACCAGTCATTCATGAAGCTGGCGGCAATGGGGACGTGGATGGGTGACTTTATTACCGCATGGATGGTCACTGATATGATGTTACAGGTAACGCACGACTCTGAATTTCTAACGAGACCTGAAACCATAGGGGCTGATCAAAGTCAGGACCCGGCTAATTCACAGATCGAATTGGAATTGAGCGCGTTGTTTTTTTTGTGGAGGGAGGAAAACCGGAGAACCCATCAACAAACTCAACTCACATGTGGCGCCGCGAATCCAACCCTAGTCACAGAGGCGAAGCGCGTAACCACTGCGCAACCCCGACTCCCCGACACACATCTTTATCGCTACTCATTCAACCAGTCTCCGGATATATTTCTGATATTTCTATCATATAATATCAAAATTCCAACTAAATACTCATGAAGGTCAATCATATACTCAGCACGGTCTTGGATATGCATACTGCTGCTCTTCATATATATTACTGATACGTTGATGTTTGGTATAACGCTGATATAACAAACATTATCCTAAACGCATTTTCCATAAATCTATGTGGTATTTAGAACATGATTGAGTGGTCATGTTATATCGGCATATAAAGATTTAGATCCGATATAACACGGCCACGAATTTTAAAATAACTTTTAAACCCTTTCACCATCTAAAATGTAACAATTTTCTGATTTTTTGATGAAAAGCGTCAAAATCAGTTTGGCGCTATCGTTTGCGTCATGGACATGCACAGCGCCGCACAAAAACAGGTCCCACATTGGAGAGACGGTCTGTATGCATCAAGACAGGACTTTTACTTGATATTTCACCTGACCGGGATTGGGGAGATTAGTTGGTTGTGAGACTTCCCTCATACATACACTAGCATAGGGCAGATTTCGTATGAGTGGGACAAACTACAGCACGGTTACCGTACTGCATGCCGTGACATTGAAATAGTTCCCCTATTGTTTTTGTTCTGCTGATCCAATTAAATTACAGAAATACGGTACAGCACGCTTACGGACATGCTGTAGTTTGTGCCACTCAGTACGAAATTTCCTCTAGCGTTTCTTGGATACAGCACTGATTAAAGGAGCTGTGTCAGGGTGAGGGAAACGCCTTTACGTTCTGGGCTGGAACAAAATTATTTTCAGCAGTTTTTATATAAACTGACGACCCTAGCATACGTGTGGGATGGATGAAATCAAAGTAAATGTGCAAATATGATTAAAGTGCAAGTAGCGCCAAAAAACAACATTGACTCTTTTCTAATATACTTCAGTTGTCTAAATTAGTTTTCTTCGAGAAACCGGAGCAGCAATTCCAATCAGCTAGAATAAAAGTTACCCGAATTGCGGGATTGATTAATTTTGTGATGTCACAATTGAAAGCTACGGGATTTTATTGTAATAGTTTTCTTCTTATGACGTAACAGGATCCACGACAAGTAACCAAAATTAGGGATTAAATGTCAGAATTTTTACAAAATCTGCAAGAGTGAGAAACAAACACAATAGTACAAATGTTTTTGACATGATACTTCCACTTTAACAAACTGCGTAGATCTTAGTCTTCAAGGAAAATAGCGCATATCCTTTCACTCAAGCATAAAGGGAGGGGACTTTAACTGTTTGAACATTGATTCCAGACATGCGCAAAACCATGACACAGCGCCTTTAAAAAACATCAGTGTCTATATTTGCTATCACACTGATGTTTTATTATTCAGTGTTATATCAGATATATGTATCCGACAAGTACTAGTGACTACGTCTGGACTGAATATTTAATTAGTTCTTGAAGCTATCACGTGGTATTATTCAGCGCACAGGATTGGCTAGCACCCTTTATGAATTATTAACGAGGTTTACAAGGTTACATATATCGTATTGGCAAAGCTATTTATTGCGCGCGTTGTGAGAATTTGCGTGCGCAGATTGCCATTTCCGACGTATTTTGGCTCACGGATTTGTGGGAGACCTAGAAGTGTTCAGTGCATGTCTGCAGTCTGTCACTTACTTACTCACTACTGAACTTGGCAAAGCGGCCTGTACCGTGGGGCCGATATCCAAGATGGCAGCCGATGAGGGCCTTATGTTTTTTTAACATATCGAAACTTGTAAAGCTCCGATCAGTGCCTGTAGTCATTTTCAAATTGCCTGTGTCGTTTCCGACTGTTTAATGGTAACAATTATATATAACTATTAGTTATACCAAGAGATCATAAGTAAGAGAGGAAATCTCCAATACGCCCGCTTGTGCAATGATACTATCGAATAAGTAAGAGTTAAATACCGAGAACGGAGGCAATAAGCATGTGGCTTATTGCCGACGTTCGAGGTATTTAAGTGTCTTATTTGATACTTGACGAGGTTTTCGCAAAAGTTTCATTGATGTAGCTCTTTATAGATAGATTTTGGGCGAGTACCAAGACGGAGAAAAGGTTCTAAATCATTATAGGGATATTTAGTAAGTTTGGCTGAAGCCAAGGTGAATGAATTCCTTGGAGAAAATAATAAAACAAATTCCTTAATGCAAGCGCAATTCAGTGTATAAGCTAGAAACAACAAAATATCGTTGAATTGTATTGAATTGCTCGTTATAAATGCAAGGGATGTATGAGAAACGTTCCCGGGATGTATCCGGATACATCCCGGGAACTTTTCTCATACATCCCTTGCATTTATAATGTGGGTATGTATGGAAAATAAAGCCTCATGAATAACAAAGAAAACCTTGTCAAGTATGAAATAAACTCTATTAAAACCTATTTTTAGGAACCGGAAGCAGCTGAGAAGTGCGCGAGCGCGCGAAATCTCATGGCGGCAAAATATTTTCGTGCCACGAGAGTCGCGTGATCGCGCACTTTGCTTCAGCTGCTTCCGGTTACTAAAATAGAATTTATTAGACAGTATCATCGCACACCGCGAGCTACAAGATTCTCTCTCTTACTTATTCCCATCTTGGTTATCCTAAATAAATATTATTATATAACTCAAGGTACGAATAATTTGTTGCTTCTGATAATGCTCACGCTATTGTCTCACAAGGGTCTTAAGTATCCAGACTGGGGCCAAGCTGTTCGTGCGGTTTGGAATAAAGGCTTGAACCGCGTGTACGCGTTCTGGTTTGTCGCTCTCACCATGACGATCGTAGTGTCCACAGCAATCAGCACTGACTACCTGGACTGGGACCGAATTAGTAGGGACTTCATGCCGACCAACGAGCTGTCCAGGGCATTGTTAACATCGTTTATCCTGGTCATGGATCTGCTCATTGTTATGCAGGTACGAATCACAACAAGAATCGGCCTTTTGCAGGATACAATCACGTGGTGGTGCTGGATGGCAAACAAAAATCCGACTTTAATTATTTAAAGTAACTTGTACGAGATCGGTGGAGTTATTAGCAAAACCTGTTTGTAAATGCTATTTTCTACCTCCAATCGATTGCCGTTCTTTCTAAAACTATGTTTTTGAAGATGTTATGTCACAGGAGGCCTAATTTACTACACAAAAACGTACTGGCAGAGGTAAATATTTTTTCTACCCATCCATGTAGTATTTGGGCTTTATATCAGTGATGTTACCAAACATTTTTTATAAATCAGAAATAGTTCATTCACAAGGAGAAAGAAATGACGTTTAGTTGGCCTCCTGTGACGTCACATAATTACCATGGAAACCATTAAGTCATAGACGCAACACTCAAGACAATAAATATGTTACAATCCATCTATTTACTTGATCAAAAAAATAGATTTTAATGATAAAAATGGGCTTATAGGCACTTTATGTATAGAAAAATGACATTAGGCGTTAATAAAGTTTATCTGTGCAATTCCCATGTTTTCTGTTTCTCCTTTCTAATTCTTAGGATTGGGAATTTCCACACTTCTCTGGTGCTCTTGACGTCAAGTTACCAGGAGTTAACACAGACTCAGTGGAGTTTCGTCTTCCTGGTTGTTGTGGTAGCGACGCATTCGATGTGTACATAACCGGCAAGTGGTTCAACTATGGCATCATCTTTATGGTGATGATACTTGACTTGAACATGTGGAAGAACCAGATATTCTACGATCCGCTGACATATGGCCAGTACACCGATAAGGGAGGATACATTTACACCGTGTCCGACAAACAATTCCTAAGGTATTAACCAAGTTACGTTACCGTAACCGTTATCGTTATCGTTGATTGGATCAGCAGGAAAAACAAGAGGGAAACCATTTCAATGTCACGGCATGCCGTGTAGTACAGCAGATTTCGTATGAGTGACAAACTACGGCATGTCCGTAGCCTTACCGTAGCCGTGCTGTACCATACTAAACTCTGTAATTTGATTGGATCAGAAAGACAAAAACAATGGGAAACCATTACAAAGTCACGGCATGCCGTATAGTAACCGTGCCGTAGTCAGTGCCGTAGTTTGTCCCACTCATACGTAATCTGCTCTACTGTAAAGCATGCAGTAACATTGAAATGGTTTCCCATTGTTTTTGTCTTTTTGATCCAATCCAATTATTCCCCTCGTGTCTTAAGGTGGGCTAATGACAGCATGATGACCTACGAGTGGCGATGGAACCACATGAATCCAAAGACAAACAGGACGTTTGGCTCAGATGACCACCGCATGAACTCCAGGTACAAGGGCTACAGTTTAGGCCTCAAGGGACTCGCATTCGTACCCAGTCTCGTGACTTTTTGTCTGTTTGGATACCTTCTTTGGCTGCTTGGTCAGGAAGAGAATGGGGACGAGGTGCTTATACGCAGGTACCGGTGCAACGCAAGGCGTGAACGGCAACTGAAACGAATCAGAAGGAAGAAGAGACGGCAAGCAAAACTGAAGAGGAAGACTGCCAAAGAAGAGGGCGTTAACATGGTAAGTTTCATTACGCGGGCTTGACAGGAGTCCATAACCAGGAGCGTCCATATCTCCTATATAGGTGTCACGGTATTTTCACAAGTTCGGCTAGTTTTAGATAATTTCTCCCGCCAATTGTTGGGTTGCACCAGCGGCGGAACAAAATATGCCTCATTAGCTACTTTTGTTATACCAACCAACATGGCTGCTACGCTTTTGTACCATGTATTTAGAAATACATTTTAAACATTTGACAACAAAGGAACCTTTCTTTTACGAGGTTTTAATTATTCTTTTGGTCTAAAACGTGCGAGGAGACCAACACAACAAGAAAGTTGAAGTAACGTCCTAACCTTATTAAAGAAGAACAACACGAGGATGAAGTTGATTTCCCTGCTAGCAGAGGTTCCTTTTCCTCACTTTCTTTTATAAGCGCTTTCCAGATTGGCGGGGAAACAAAAACCTCTGCCTCGCAACATCGTTTGATCTAACTGCCGCCCACGACCATGGATGAATAAATTATATCAAAAAAACATAGAGTACGCATGCTTGTGTAAAAGATTTGCTGATTTCAATATGAACCCGCTGTGATACCGCGCAGTTGCAGTTGGAAAAAAATATTTAATGTAGGCCACACATCTTTTTAACAAATCCTTGCTTAGCATAGAAACTTTTTCCGACTGCAACATTATATTCTCTCGAGGCAACTTAATAGTTAGACTGCTAGCAAGTCCCTGCTATTCCGCTAATTTATAAATGAGCGCGAAGCCATGGCTGAACATGGCATAACATGATTCAACATGGCATAACATGGTTCAACATGGCACAACATGGTTCAACATGGCATAACATGGTTCAACATGGCACAACATGGTTCAACATGGCATAACATGGTTCAACATGGCACAACATGGTTCAACATGGCACAACATGGTTCAACATGGCACAACATGGCACAACATGATTCAACATGGTACAACATGGTTCAACATGGCACAACATGGTTCAATATTACACAACATGGTTCAACATGGCACAACATGGTTCAACATGGCATAACATGCTTCAACATGGCATAACATGGTTCAACATGGTTCAACATGGCTCAACATGGCACAACATGGTTCAACATGGTTCAACATGGTTCAACATGGTTCAACATGGCACAACATGATTCAACATGGCAGAACATGGTTCAACATGGCACAACATGGTTCAACATGACTGGTTTAGAGCGGAAAAAATCCTGTTGTGCCATGTTTAGCCATGGCTTCGCGCTCAAATAGAAATTAGCGGAATAGAGGGACTTACAAGCAGTCTACCATATAATGTAAGAATACCCAAGGTAAATATGAAAAGCACTTACTAGTATATTTTTTGATAACAAATAATTGATTTTCTTTTAATGATCGTAGAACCAGAGTAGCCTCGACCTACCAGACGATGGCTGCACCCCAGACCCCTCTCAATTGCCCAAACCTGAAATACTAGATCCATTCCTCTTGGAGGACGACGAAGAACCACAGGAAGTCCAAACCAAGGAAGAAGAAAAAGAGGTTAAGCAGACTCAGAATCAGTTCAAGTATTACCTACGTCACCCTTATTTGAGAATAGTCACAGCATATCTGGTGGTGTTCTGTAACTTTCTGATATTCGCTGAGGATCCTGTGTCACACAGTTACACTGACTGTATCATTGATATTATAGGAAATATCTATGCATTTATCATGGCAAGGTGAGAGAGCCAACAGCCACTGGTGTACTTGAATTTGTTCAACTGGTTTCAAAGCCTCGGCACGAGTTTTGCTTTCAAAACGTGTTATATTTTATCGACTTGCGAATCAGTACACAAAAATAACAATAGCCCACTTCCGAGATATGCCTCACTTCGAATTCCTTACCTACATACAAAGGAATCAATACGAGGCTCCGTGCATAATGCTCAGTCGTTCGTTACAAGACTACAGCACTTCTGTAGTCACTTCTGTAATTACGTAAGCGCTGCATTATTTTTGTTTTTTTGACATTTCAAGATTACAGTAAATGTCAGTCTACACCGAGTTTCACTATAAACGTAAGAACTTCTCCGAAATCTTTACGAAAGCCAAGAACCTTTACTGGCGATGCTTTGTTTATATTCATACACATTTAGCCTTCAGCATTAGAATGTTAACTGATTGATTCCTTTGTACGTAAGAAGTAAGGCATATTTAAACACAATCTGCCGACCTTCATAGACCCATTGCATAAATGGCGTCCAATTTCAATAACCATTGTTTAGGAATCTTTAGTCTCACTTTCATGTGAAAACGTTTTTGTGTCGCAACGTGAACACGAGGCTAAAGTCTCCAGGACAATACCTATTTAAATTGGACGCCATTTATGCAACACGATGTGTCTATGCTTTGCCAGGGCGTAGCTATTGTTTACTTTTGCGAATATATTTACTAAAAATAAATGTATGTATCACGATTCACTGATCATTTTGTTTACTTTTGAGACGCCAATATAACATGGTATTGGCGTCCCAGAATATCAGCCTCTGATTGGCTCTTGCGCGAGCCCTTGCAGTTACATGGGTTCCAGGTCAAGTTCAAAAGTCGTTTGTTCAACCACAGGCAGCCCAAGCTCTAAATATCTAGCTAATACTTACAGCGTTTGTATGGGGATTTCAACGAGCTAGAAATACGAAAGAATTAATGAATAAAATGCCTTATCTTGCCTCCATAGTGTATTACTTGCTGTCTGTGTGGTAACAGGGGTGATATGAAGCGATTTTAGCGAGTTTTCATTTCCTCTGCTCCCCTTCCTAAGAAAAAGACAAGGCAGCACACTAGTTTCGCGAGGGCCCACCACTTCAACCGAAATATTTCAGTTCAAAATATTGTGGCCGCCACAATTCCTCCATAGAATCCCAGCAGAAAGGTTGTTCTTTCTTTTGAATGCGATTGCCATGCAATTCCAGCCTTGCGACGAGCACAACGAAGCATTTTGTTTCTCCAAAGTGACGCTTATAAATTGGTAGAGAGCCTTGAACCAGCTGGGGTCGACTGCCCGGCCGTCAAAGGCTGCTGGGTAACCGTCGAAACGCTCCTGTGGTAACCAAGCCTTCAACCTAAAATTAAGCCGCGCGGGGTACCTGACCGGCGATTGTCGACAACAACAAAATTTACTACCACGAAGTGCATGTACAGAGCGAATCAAGAAAAGCGACCAATCAAATCTCAGAGGATCGTGTTTCGAATACATATCGATGCATACTGTTGCAAAAGGAAAAACGATTGCTGTTCATAATTGCATTTTTTCAATGCTCTCTAAAATTTTTGTTGTTGTCGACAATCGCCGGTCAGGTACCCCGCGCGGCTTAATTTTAGGTTGAAGGCTTGGTTACCACAGGAGCGTTTCGACGGTTACCCAGCAGCCTTTGACGGCCGGGCAGTCGACCCCAGCTGGTTCAAGGCTCTCTACCAATTTATAAGCGTCACTTTGGAGAAACAAAATGCTTCGTTGTGCTCGTCGCAAGGCTGGAATTGCGTGGCAATCGCATTCAAAAGAAAGAACAACCTTTCTGCTGGGATTCTATGGAGGAATTGTGGCGGCCACAATATTTTGAACTGAAATATTTCGGTTGAAGTGGTGGGCCCTCGCGAAACTAGTGTGCTGCCTTGTCTTTTTCTTAGGAAGGGGAGCAGAGGAAATGAAAACTCGCTAAAATCGCTTCATATCACCCCTGTTACCACACAGACAGCAAGTAATACACTATGGAGGCAAGGTAAGGCATTTTATTCATTAATTCTTTCGTATTTCTAGCTCGTTGAAATCCCCATACAAACGCTGTAAGTATTAGCTAGATATTTAGAGCTTGGGCTGCCTGTGGTTCAACAGCAAGATTTCTACAGTTTCACCTTCAAAACACTGTAAATTACAAGATAAGAATTATTCAATCCTAAAGGTAAGGGTTGCCATTGTAGTTTCCGTCAGAAATCTAACACTCTTATCCGCTAAAAGTACAATTTTCACAATTTGTGAAGAGATTTCAAAACACGTCGCGAAAGTTTTCTCCACTCAAGCCGTGAAACCGTTGCCATAGATATACTAGGCGCCTTTTGAGAATTGAAATTACGATCAGCATAAGTTTGGTGCTTCATTCTCTTCTTTCTTTTAACAATTCCCGTCTTAACTGTTGAATCGCGATACAAAACTAATTGCGATCAGTTTGAGACGCCGATACCGAATTATATTGCCGGCGTTGGAAGAAAATATATTTTTCGTATTGGACTTCGTCGCTGCGCGACTCCGCCCAATACGAAATATATTTTCTCCCAACTGGCCGGCAATATAATTCGGTATCGGCGTCTCAAAATCGCAATTAGTTTATAATATTTCGATTGATTTTACGTTTTCAAGCAAATAGTGTCATCACATTGATACAAAATTGAATAAAGTTTCACTAAGCGTGACGGTGAACACAAGGTATTTTAGTAACACGGCGAAGTGATAGTGTGTTAGAGCGGTTTTCAGTTCAGTGTAGTAAAACCAAAACCAAAGTAATCACAGAACCAATCACGAGCAAGTAAAAACACAATGAGCCATCACGAACTGAAGTAACTCACGATTGGTTTTACTTGAACCAATCACGAGGAAAAGTAAACGCAATCGTCGATGGCGCGATGGACCAAAACACGTTTGGTTTTAGTTGAGCACTTGATTGGCTGATAATCACAATTAAAACATCATTTTCCACAGCCAATAGGAAAACTGAGCAAACGCAAAACCAAAGTCGACACTCAATCGAAATCCGCTCTTATACTGTCAACTCGTATTACAACGGACATCTTTTGGGACCGCGATTTGGTGTCTTTAATAAAGACAGTCTGTAATTCACTCTTTTACAAAGCGAGATTATCTTCTGTCATCCTCCTTCATCGTGTCTGTAATACAAACAGTACCTATAACCCTCCACCCCTGTGTTTTTTCTCTCTGTGTCAGGTATCCCCCTCATGCAGGATTTGTTGTACTGAAGGTGTTCATGTTCATCGTGTCTGTCATAACTGGAATGATTGTTGGCAAGTTCTTCGTGCACAAGTTTCTGTTTTGTCGCGTCTTTAAACTAAAGCTGTTCTCCGAGGAAGGACAGGTTAGTAATTGACGCGATCAGTTGTCAGTGCTTTACATAGCCTACGTGGCAAGCGCTGGGGAGGGGGAGCGGAGGAGGAATGGGGAGAGAAACGAAAAGGGAAGGGAGCGCTTGCAGCGTATTTTTTTTGCAGTATTTTTCCTTTCATTTTCAGTGTCGTCTGACATTTGACATCTGTCAAAATCAACCAATCAGCTTCTATCTGTTATTTGACCTTGCCGGGAAAGTTCAAGTGAATCTGAATCCCCCTCCCCCTCCCCCTCCCCCTCCCCCTCCCCCTCCCCCTTCGCCTTCCCCTTCGCCTTCCCCTTCGAGTCACCCTTCACATCGTCTTCATCAGCAGTTTACATGAAATATTCAAAATGGCGGATGGACTATTACATACCTATAATGACGAGATGTTTTCCGTATAATAATTGTTCACCGTACAACTGAAGCATAATACTCACAACAACGATAACTACAGGTTAAGTAACAGATACAGAATTCGTGGCCGTGCTTTATGGGATTTACAAACTCGAGCTGGAAGCGAGAATCCGATAAAGCATGGACACGAATTCTGTATCTGTTATCAAACATATAGATGCATAGAGTCATGTTTTCAGTTATTTTGCTGATACGACTTATTTTGGGCGAGAAAATCGAAGCAAAAATTTATGTAAATCAGGACGAAATCTGTATCAGATTTACAGATCGTTATCATTTATCGCTCAGTGATTTCCTTTGTTTTTGCTTCATGAATTATTAATGAGTTCGATAATGGTCATTAATCATTCACTGGTGACACAGGGTTCATGGATGGTGATGTTTCTCATGGTTCTGGTGTTTACCTTCAACTGGAGCTTTTGCTACAATGAGTTCCTGTTACTTGGGGGCCCGCAGTACATCCCATACAAGGTCAGCAGTAATATGGGCATTGAGAATCAAAACTTTATGAAGGTAGCTGCTATGGGAACGTGGTTCGGTGACTTCATTACTGCTTGGATGGTTACGGATATGATGTTACAGGTAGGAACTGCTGTAAACAGTACTAGAGACAGATGAGGAATCACTCTTTTCACCTGGTGGCCATCTTGGATTAAAAGCGAGGCAATCCTTTGTTTTTGCCAGGTTAGCATCGTTTTGACTATTCCTCACTGCGAGGCTAACCTGGAAAAAACAAAGGATTGCCTCGCTTTGAACCCAAGATGGCCACCAGGTGAAAAGAGTGAATTAAAAAACTGTTCAGTATCTTTAGAGCTTTTTCGGAAAATATTTGCCCTTCGTTGTCTCTTTTCCGTGTTTTTTTTTTGTTTTGCCCATTTTCAACTGATGTTGTTCTATATCCTTTACTGACTAAATATGATGTTACACTTAACAACAAAAGTGTACACAAGTAAAGTATGCGTTTGAAAGACTTCACAGATGAACACATAGCCTTATAAGAGCAACTAGCTATATAGAGATTGCGCGTGGCCTAGCCTGTTCTCCGACCGTATGGATAACCAATGTAATAGCTAGATTTGACCCCTTACCTTAATCTGCCTGCATAAATCTGCCCCGATATCGCGTTTCGAGACGTTGTTATACCTGCTAGGGTAGAACAGTTCTTTCCATTGTTGTCACTGTTTCAATGTGCTCTGTTTTGCCCTGGTTTGGCTATGTTTTTCCACTTATAAGGCACGAATTGCAGCAAATTATCAAAACATTCATATATTTTTGGGGGTCAATAAAAGTTCCTTTACAAGAATAATAAGGTTGGGAAGAAGTCAAAAGGAAAATAGAGTACCGAGGTCTCACGCGTCGGCGTGGAAGCCGTGTAATCTGAGAAACTAATTTATCCCACATTGATAACACGGTATTGGACCTATTATGCAATTTCCCACACTTGTCATAACGGAAAAAAACAGATCTATTTTTTTAATTAATAAATATTGCTGTTTTTAAATGTTCGCCCATCGTTCTATGTCACGTGTATGGGACCTGTGTGGTCAACCTTTGCTAGTGACTATTCAAATAACGTTTTGACTGCACGAGATATCATTGTTTTAGTGAAACGATTTCTACACATCTAGCTGACCAGTATTGCGTGACTCAGGAGTTTTACATTTATCTGATTTATGTTAAGCGGATTGCCCCTCCCCGCTGCGTCCAAGGTTCAAATCCCAAATGCAGTGAAACGTGAGTTAAGCTCAGTATTGATAGACTTGCTTCGAGGTTTTCATGCTCAATTCAAATGCGATCTACGATTTGGCCGCCTCCCTAATTAGATATTCCGATGGTGCTCTCCAGATCCTGTTATAATTCTCACGCCCGGGGGGGGGGAGGGGGCTGTGTAGGACACCACCCTTTAGTTTAGGACCCTGTTTAGGACAAGTGACAAAATACAGACTATCTTGTTTTACACAATTTTCAAGTGTTTTATTGGCAATTGCAATTATGCAAATCAAAAAGGCTCTGAAATGATCTGATGTTGCCTGATGACCTGTTAAAGACCAGTGAGACCAGGATAATCGTACAATCAATACCCTGTTTAGGACATGTTCAGACCCTGTTTAGGACAGACTCGCATGAAATTATATACCTTGTTCAGGACAGAGAGGCCAAAAACCGTATCCTGTCCAGCGGCACGTCCCCGTATAAGCGATATAAGGGAGTACCCCCCCCCCCCCCCCTTCCCGGATTCTCACGTAACGGGTAATGAAAGGGTTTAAACCTCAGCGATGGAGCCTAAATTGCTTCTTTGTATATTTGTTTATTTTTATCGGAAATGTTACGTGATCAGGCTACAATCTTGGACAATATGAGTTGGGAACAAAATTCCCAACTCCCCCCGTTTCAGTAATGATAGCGTGGCCAAACTGAAATGGAGGTTATGCTTAACATCACTGAAATAGGGGGAAGGGAAGGTCTTAATTGTTCAACTAAGGTGACCAAGAGCTTTGATACCTAGTTGGTATAAACAACTCGGCTAAGTGCTTCGCATATGGTGATTTCATAATGGATAGTGCCGTATGAAATTGGCTAAAATAATGAATAATAATTACATGTCAAGTCGAAACAAATCACCCCCACATGTATTAAAAACGCAGGCGTTGACAGAAATAATCAGGGTTTCTTGCTAGTGCGGATAGGCCCTTACTTACCAAATCATATCTCGTTTGGCTATGGCTTAAGTATGAAAGGTTTTGATATCATCTGATACTGCGTGACGTATCGTTATTACCTGACGCGCTGCGTGACTGTTTATTTCAGGAAACTCAGTACGAGTGGTGGAGTCCGCGCCTGAGGGTTTGGTGGCGGCACGGTATGAACCGTGTGTATGCATTCTGGGGCGTGGCAGTGTTCATGACGATAGTGGTTTGTACCGCCATTACCACTGACTACCTGGACTGGGACCGGATCAGTAATGACTTCATGCCGACCAATGAGGTGTCCAGGGCATTCTTAGCATCGTTTATTCTGGTCATGGATCTGCTCATTGTTATGCAGGTATATCCCCCACCCGACCCCCACCCCCGCTTGTTTCGCCCTAAATTGAATGGTTAATGAATATAGACTATATCGCAAAACCGCCGTCGCAGTGCACTCTGGGATGGATATCTCAGTTTTTCATTGCTGTTGTTGGGCGGCCATCTTGGATTTAACAATGGGAACTGAGATATCCATCCCAGAGTGCACTGAGACGGCGGGATTGCGATATAGTCTATGGTAGAACTGTTGACGAAGTCTTTGGGTGAAGACGAAAGCTCCTGAAGCTGCTTTCAAAAGTATTGTGTATAGTTACAAAACGTTTTAAATTTCACTAATAATTAATCACCTACACAGATGAATTTTCATGGAACATCAATGGTTAATCATTAATTACACATGTATACCCAAGGGAGGGGTGGGTGGGTAGTTTCCCAGAAACCGTGATTGATCCATAATGATTGACAGTTAATAACAGTTTTAAACCAACGAGCATTCCTAACGATGCTCCAAAAGGCATGCAAGGAAACAGTTTTGTATAGGCCAATCCTTGCTGACGTCATTAAGCTTCAAGCTACAAACAAACAGACTACATCAGTTGAAAGAGAATTTTAAACTTAGTAATCACCGAAAATTCGAGATTGATATATTAAATATTTACGGAGAAATTGACTTTTCAAAACTGTAAAATGGGCTGTATGATAGGCAAGAGTTGCTGACAGCCATACGTTCATACATTCTTTGTAAATTTTGAGATTTTTAAACGGTCATTTCTCAAAATGTATTTATCATATCATTCTCAAATTTTCGGTGATTATAAAGTGTGACAATCTCTTTCGATTTATGGACTCTGTTTGTTTGTATGTACGTCGCTTGAAGTTTGATGTATGCTAATGAGGAAAAACATAGACAAAGATTCGCCTATATATAGACCCTTTCATGCAGCTTGCCTGTTTTTGCCCCATTTCAGACCACGTGATAGTTCTTCAGAGGATTCAGTGCTTTGTTTTCTAGTTATTGTAATTAGTACATTTCCTCTTGGGATACAGAAAAACAAAAACGCACTACTCAAGGGAAAAGTCACGTGGTCTGAAATGGGGCAACAAACAGGCAAGCTGAAAGGGTCTATTGTGCAAGGTTGTCAGATGATATTTGCTTTCCGTGGGCTTGCATGCAGGTTTAGTTATTAACTGGCAATTAATATGTGTGCTTCAGGTCTCCAGAACTAGTTCAGAAAATAATAACTTGTGTAGTGATCGATTGAAAAATGATGGAAAAGTAAATTGGCCAATCAAATGTAATATATATATTTTTTATTTCATGGCAGGATTGGGAGTTCCCATATTTTGCCGGTGGTATGGACATCAAGTTACCCGGTATTAATACTGGCGATGTTAGTTTTAAACTCCCGGGTGGAGAGGTACATATTACTGGCAAATGGTTTAACTATGGAATTATTTTCATTGTCATGATTCTGGACTTAAACATGTGGAAAAACCAGATTTTCTATGACCCGTATGTTTACGGACAGTATACAGACAAGAACGACTACATCTACACCGTCTCTGATAAGGCCTGGTTAAAAAACGCCACTCGTGAAACTCTGACCTACGTTTGGCGGTGGAACAATACTGATCCGCTGACCAGTACGTTTTACGGGCTCCAGGATCATCGCATGAATTCTAAGTATTTGAACTATCCTCTTAGTGTTAAAGGAATTGCGTTTGGTCCTTCTATAACGGCATTTGTTGTGTTTGGGTATTTGGCGAAGAGATTTTCAAGGGAGGAAGCAGAGGAGAAGATGACAAAGGTAGATGATCTACAGCCGGTAAAATCAGAGGAAGACTGGGACTTGCCTGATGAGAGCGACGAAGAAGACGGCGATATCAGCCGGTCAGCGGCTCTTGGTAGAAGAGGACGTCAAGAACTGAACGGCGCAGTTTTGAATGCCATGAGAAACACGAGAGGGGATACGACTGGTGACCGAGGTCCCAACAATGGTGAAGCAATAGAAGACAGTTTACGAGATGAAGACCTGCCAAATGTCTGCTTAGGCGGTGAAAGAAGTAAAACAATGGTAGACATTGTAATGATGAAGAGAGCTTCAAAACGCTGGCATCACCGAGCGGTCGCCAGGAGAACCTTGTCAACTTTGAGTATTGGCAGCTCACAAGATAGTCCTGCTAGTTCTACAGAGGATGTCAGGAACGCACGAGATCGCCACGTGATATCTCCACTTAGTCTAGACAGTTCTCACAGTGACGTCAGAGGCTCTATCGGTGACGTCACTAGGGCTGTGCGTGGCAAACACGATGAGCAGGCGAGCAGTTCATTCTTTTCTGCAAGTGATCTTGTGGCGTCTAGCAGGCATGTCACTGCGAGTAATGACATCTTACGCTCGCCCGCGGCGTTAGATTCCGGGGAAGAGAGCGATCCACCGAAGGAACTCTCTTTTTCTGAACTCCAGAAGGATAATTCGAAAAATCGTGAAAATGCTCAAAAGAACTGGGATAAACTAAAACGACACAAGGAACTGTCCATTGGCGATCTTTTTAGAGTTGAGCCCAAAAAGTCTGGTTCCCACATCTCCGAGGGATCTTTGCATACTTCGTCGGATGAGGAGACTACTGCTCGCGAATTATCTGGTGGTGTTTCTCCTATCACACATGCGCGCCAATCGAGGGAGTGGCCAAAACCTTCTGCTATTAACTTACTTCAAGTGCCGAGGAAGAAAGGACGAACAGTCAAATCAGGGCCTTAAGAATAGTTTGCTTCGTTTCAGTCTCCTAGGCCTCTCTTTCTTAATGAAACAGAACTTGATCGAAGCTGTTTCGAATGAGGAATGAAAATTGGGTGCCAATAGGATTTTTTGCAATTTCATGTGGAGCTTGTAATTAGGTATGTCATGCTAGCCATGATTTTAATAAGCGTTTACGGAGGTCAATTAAAAGCAAATTATCTGTACAAATGTGCTTTTCGTCGATACTTAAGCGCCTTAAGGGAAAATATAGCACAGCTATTCGTTTGATTCTTGTCAAACATAACAAGACAACTTATCCGGCAATTATGGCAAACCAAGTTATTTCTATTGCAATTCATGCCGGTGGGGAATTAAGTTAGGTTTGGGGGCTGAGGGAGTGGAAGAGCGCCAGAGTGGAGTCGGAGGTTTAGGTCACAGTACCCTAAGCAAGCTTAGGGCCATGCAAAATCTCACGAAACCATGCAGTTGGGGTACTAAAAATCTACCTTCAACTATAGCTGAGGTAATTTTCCTATATAGTAGACGTACGAGTCTCCCCAGCTACGATTCTTATGTGTTACCCTGCAACACATTGCGGGCGCCCTATGAGATCACTCATCTGCAGAACGTGCAGGCGCTTATTTACTTTATTGTACGGCAACTGATAACTAGTTTCTGTAAAAGAAAACCATATCTCTAGGTGGTCAGTACTTTTATTGTACTTATCTTACTGCCTCCCGGTTAGCTCAGTGGTTAAGCTCCGGTCTGACGAGCGGGAGGTCGCGGGTTCAAACTCCGGCCGGACCAACACTGCAGGGTCTTAAAATAACTGAGTAGAAGGTGCTACCTTTGTGAAACAATCTCGTTCTCGAACTGCAAGTGGTTAGACCTTCACGTCTTCTCGGTTAAGGACGTAAAATCGTAGGTCCCACGTCGGCCTTAAGGTTATCAGTCTCGCCAGACTGTCACAAGTTGCCGACGTTAAATAAAGTTGCTTTACTTTACTTTTGCTATATGTTTATTTTTATTTTATTTTAAACACTACATTATAAACAAAACAACAAAAAACCTGTAAGTTAAATAAAGATGGTACTCTTCTCTCTCTGTTTTTTTCTTGTTATCAATACTATACACACCTGCCTTAGGTGGAGTTCCACTGTCGCGAATTGTTTTACTTCCATGCACGTAAAACGCCAGGTTTACTTGCGTAAAAAAAAAAAAATCCTTTTTTATGCACGATTTACATGATGGGAGGGAAACCTTAGTGCTACAGTATCGTCAACCTATACCGCTATTGTATTCTGCGTTCTGTTTACATGTGAAGGGAGGCGAAGGTCTAACCATTTGCAGATGTCAGTTACATCAGTTGGATCAATTACGGTTACTGGGAAACCCCTACCCCTCCCCCACACTTCACCCTAATCTTTAATAGTTAATCATTAATAGAACGATGCATATCCAAGGGAGGGGTGGGTGGGTAGTTTCTCAGGCAGACGTATATAACAGTCTTACAGCTTATTATAAATAAATATACAACTTACTAATTAAGACTATACATATTAAATTTACAACTTAGTATATAAATTAACATTACATCAAATGTGATTAAAAAGGCATCTATTTATAAAAGTGCTCTTAAAACGTTCTGTACGAATTTTAGGGAGAATATAATTGTGTTGACGAGTTCTTTTGAAGCTAATTAAGGGAGTTATTTGAATTACTAATAAATAAATGCGTTCCCACATTTTCTTCTCTCTATTAACGATAACATCGGTGATCGCCATCGCTGGCATCGGGACGCAAGTGTAACCATGCAAAACTATGCGCGCGACGAATGAAGCGATCAATTTGACTTCAGGGATATTTGCCATAATACGTGCAGCCCCGCTTCAATGGCGAAAAAGAAAATATACATTATCAAACTGTTAAATAGCAACTTCACGTCATCGTTAGGATAACCATAATACTTACAAACTCGTAAGTATACGAAGACTACTACTTGCTTTGCTAATTAGATGATCAAAGTGCATGTCCCACTTGCACGGTTGTTCTTGAAAAGTTACACCTAATAACAGGAGCCCATAACTAGGAGCGTCCATCCCACATACTAGGCCAATGTCACAGCGTTTTCACAAGTTAGGTTATTCTTAGAACGGTTTCCCGCTATTGTCGAGTTGCAATTATTCGTAAGGGAATCACATCACAAAAGCGTAGCAGCCATGTCGTTTGGTATAACAAAAGTAGCTAATGAGGCATCCTTTGTTCCGCTACGGTGCAACCCACTAATTGATGGGGAAAATAATCTAAAAATAGCCCAACTTGTGAAAACGCTGTGACAACTATATAGGAGATATGGACGCTCCTGGTTATGGACTCCTGCTAATAACTAAATTTAAAGCCAATCTATGCCTTGAATAGGATCAGGAAGAGGCTGAGATTTTTTGGGTGATGATAAAAAACATCTGAAAGTCTTCTCGCTACACAAAACCGAACATTTTAGTTATCATTCAAGGGTTAACATTATGATGCCAACCTTGTAGACAAGGAGGATTGGAAGGGCTTCCCATCATCCTTAGCACAGGAACTATATTAGCGGAGCTCCATCCTGCGCGGGCCCGGAGCACCATACATATTTCGAGGAAAAAATTACTGGATGTTCTTGCCCGCCCGACCGGTGCACCAGCGCGCGGAACACGTGAAGTTTTCGAGTCCTGAATCGGCCTGCTCGATTTTATTTGCCAATTTAACGCCGTCCTGTCCTTTACATTCAATTCTCCCGTTTATGGGAATTTGTTATTTTCCAAAGTATCTCAATGATCAGTCTGAATGTTTGCCACAATTGCTCAGTTTCTCGTGACGGATTGCGTCATTGCTCGCGCCACGGATTACGTGACAGCGCGCTAGAATCACTTCAACTCGTTCCCAGGGGTCTTTACGCGCCTAATCAAAGATGGCGTCGACGCCATCTTTGATTAGGCGCGTAAAGACCCCTGGGAACGAGGTTGGAATCACTTAGCCTTTCTCTTAATCTCGTACGTACGTTCCCAGATCCTCTCTTACCCAAAGTGTCACAAAATATATTGTCCTACAATATACTCGCGAACGAGGCCAAAGTTTTCGTTTAGAATTTTAAATATTTACATCAATTCAAGATTGGCGCTTTTGACGAAATATTTCACAATTAACCTTATTTTCTTCACCTACATGTATTGACGTATTCCGTCCCGTTTTATAATTATAACTCGATTTCCTTGTAGCTAACACAGTAGTTTCCCATGGTGTTAAGCTATAGATTACCGGGTAGAATTAGAAGCGACGATCATAGCTGCCTGACGTTTTGCAAGGAATTGACAAGCATAATATTTTACGGTAACATTTATATCTCTTTTCCTGCATCATAGTTAATAGAGTGGAATGGTTATGAAACCCAGCGACCTTCTTTGTTATATGTCTTTGTTAGCTTTTTTCAACCGTGACCCTGCACAAAACACCGCAATAGAAATTCCAATGTGTTAATCAATAGAAACGTGTGAGTTCAGTCGTTCAGGGGACGCTAATGAACTATGACCCTGCACAATCTTTTGTCTTGCCCCTTTCCAACATAAATCGCAGCGCCTTTGTTAGCCCCTTTGAAGTTTGGCGGGTTTCATAACCATTCCACTCTATTAACTATGCCTGCATGTAGAAGTTTACATTCCATCGATTTGATTGAAACTCGTTACCAACAAAGCTGATGGGTTAGTTCATCTATACTAACTTAAAAACAAGGGGTCGCGCGAAAGAAGCACTTATCATGATCTCCGAAAATATTATGTACAGTATCTTGGAATTCTGTTTTGTGTTTACTATCAGTCCTCAATATCGATCAGGAAATATATGGTTATATCAAAGATCGGCCAAAAACTTACCGCTGAAAAGTGCGAATCATTATGATGCCAATTCGGCTGTCACAATAGCGATACTTACTGCACGTCATCCATTGTCATTAATGTCCAACCAGAGATCCATTGGTTCCTGACCGACAAAGCTGACAAAGCCGCCTTTTGAAATCATGGTTGGACATTAGCATAACAATTGTAATGTTTATCAACACAAAGTATCGCAAAACCTGGAGCACTGTGGAGCCCTTTGAATAAATTAGACATAATTTATTCAAGTCACTGCTCAAGTTAACTTTTTTCGGGGTAAAATTTACAAGGTGAGTTCGCGGGAAGTTTTTCCCAAAAAAATTCTCGAAAAAAGTGCTTGATAAATATGTGCCGATTATTGTATGAAAAGCACAAAAATTGAAGATGTTTAGCAATATTAAAGTTATTAATAGAACGTATATTTCTGACCTTGTCATGCGTCAGGGTCCGAAATTGTGCCTTATTTGGCGCCAATGCGACTAAATTTTTGAGCCAGTTGGCGACCAAAAGTTCAGAGTTAGTCGCCAGCTGGCGATTTACCTAAAGTTCACAATGTCCCGAAGTCACACGATGTTCTAGGTAAATTTAGCCAGTAAAACATATGCTAGAAAAAAAATTTCGTTCGTGTCGCTTGAAACTTGAAATTGGTCTTTTGGCGACTAAAAAGATTTGGCTAGTCGCCAGTTGGCGCCTACGTGAAAATGAAATTAATTTCGGACCCTGCTTGTTGAATCCGTCTGCAATTTCTAGAGTTTAAAAAATTGCATTGGAAATTCAGAACTCGCGGAACCTTCTTGACGAATATTCACCCTCGTTTACGCGTCTAATCAGTTACGCCATCTTGAGGGGTTATGTTGAGCCCGCGTTTCAAGATAACGTGATGTTGCTAGAGCCGATGCATGCGTACTACACCACCAATTCAAAGATGGCGTCTTGTTGTGTTGTGGTAGCTAATTCTGTGCTTGATTTCTGCTTCTTCGACTGCTGCCATTAACAATCGGCATGGACAGAAGAAACACTTTACACGAAACATTACAACAACGTGTTTATGGCGGACTAGCACCCGACGTTATATTCAAACGCGCTCGAGGTAAACATGTTATTTCTCTGTTATTGTTTATATTGACTATTGAGTATTGTGTTGTGTTGAATATGCTGCCTGCTGGTGCTTAGATGTCGTTGGTGTTCTTGCGTTCTGTTTCTTTTCAGAGAGTAAATATTTAATACAATGCCTAAAGAGAGGTGGAACTTTAACAGGACATGACGGTTGTGTGAGTATAGATAAACTCTGTTTATATTTCTCATTGTACTGGTGTGTTGGTGTGAAAATATACACCTACAAAAATGTACACTGTATTGTAAATAATGGTTGTCGCGAATATCTGTCAGAGTTTAAGTCATTGTAGTCTTGCGCTCAAATAATTCACCTTTGAGTGTAACAAATATAATAACCATATCCAGATGTAGGGAGAAATGACTGGAAATTGCCTCTAATAAGTAAGGATTCACTTTCCTACCCCTATTGGCCAAATTTCTTCATTAGGATTTAGGTATTTTTAACAAGTTTGTCAAATTGTAAATTAAGTGTTCTATTCTTATATTAATTTACGCACCTAAAAGTTAATTATGTTATGTTAATTTTGTAAGGTGAATGTCAGCTTGCTGGTACAAAATGTATAAGGGAAACACAGTATACACTGTTTTAATTATTTTTTTTCAGGGCAGAATTAGAATTGCTTATCTTACTGACAGGATGGTGGTTTGATAAATTGTAGGATGAACAAATATTTTGCAGCCTTTGTTTTGATAATGTAGTAGATTGGAGGTCATTTGTGCTGTATGCCTTATTAGACGATTGAGAAATGTCCACAGGAAGCATTTTTGGGGAGTTGTTATAGTATGGTTGGGATTAAACTGGCAGAAAATCATTTACAAATACAATTACTAGAGCTGATAATTAAGAATTCAGTAGCCTTCCTTTTATCTTACTTGAACAGTTTGTAGTCCATTATTATACTGGATATATTGTAATTCCTGCATAACAAATATAGACCAATCAGAATACACTAGTAAGTACTGTACAATAATGTAGTATTAAAAAATAAAACAAAATAAATAATGGCACCTGAAACAACGACAGAGGCTGATCAAAGCCAGGACCCATGCAATGTACATGTAAGTTGTAAAATGTTGTCTTGGTTTTAAGATTTGTCATTGTTTTACATCTACATTAACTTCCCTTGGAATGAAATATAAATACCTACATGTACAAATGATGTACACATATAATACCTTAATTACTGAACATAAAAACCTAAACCTAACCTGATAATAACAAGTGCAAAAAGAAATAAACCAATGGTAGCTATTAAACATTTATTATAATAATATAACCACAACTTTTTACATGTTTTATTCATTGCTTTCCTATGTGTGGCACAGTTGAAGTCCATACAACCTTGAACTTGAGTTGCATTTTCATTTTGGAAAGCAAACTTTGCATCTAGTCAGCTCTCCCTGTTAAATTTACTTTTTCCTATGGACATCATGTACATGTATCTACTAGTAAATTACAACCAATCTCAGAAAAAAAAATTCAGTGTGATCATCATGAAGAAAAGGTATGTTTTATTAATTTTACACAGTTCTCAATCTTTCAATTGTTTAACATGAATATTAATAACTTGTTATAATATTCATAATGTTATGATCATTTATGACACGTAAATTTTCCACCCTCATTTTTTGGGGCTTTAAAGCTAGAACACTGCCCGTAGTTTTGTTTTATACTTTGTTATAATTTAAACTACAGTATTAATTGCCAATATTGAAATTCAGAATGAGAGTGCTGGCTGTTTTTTCCCTTTATTTTCGTACAATAGTAACCCATAAATCCCTCCATACAGGGCTCGAAATTGCGCCCGATATGGGCGTAAATACGCCTAGATTTTTTCGTACGCCGAGATTCTCTTACAAAGGTAAAAATTATCGGAAGAAGTCTTATTTCCAAATCTCTAAAACTATCTGATTTTTTTCAAAAAATTACTACGTAAACTTTTTTGTCTGTTGTTTCAAGTTTTATACTAATTACGCGGCGACGTTTGGCGTGTTAAGTCTGAACTTTTAACCGCAAAATGTCAGTTTGACAGCTCCTATCTATAGGTTTTGTCATGCAAAACATAGCCTTTTGTCATGCAAAATAACTTGTTTCGCGCGGGAAAATAGTTTACATTACAGGAGCTGTCAAACTTTGACATTTTGCGGTTAAAAGTTCAGACTTCACACGCCAAACGTCGCCGCATAATTAGTAAACTTGAAACAACAGGCAAAAAAGTTTACACTAAACGCTTGCTTGCAAATGGTAGTAAAATGCAAACAATTTTTTTGTAGAAAGATGAGAAAAATCGTCTCTGCTTGCCACTCTATTTGTCTCAATAGCCTAGGTCAGCCCCCAGGGGGGGGACTCCCCATAAAAATAGACGGGGTGCTCGACCTATCTTTTAGGGGTTAAAATCGTTAGCAGTGCTATCTCTTAGGGTCTCAGAGACCCAAAATTTTGTGGCTGAGAAAAAATAGCGCTGGATCCTCGAGCATGAGACCCCACAAGTTGAATCGGTATAATGTCTTTATATAGTCTCTAATAAATCCAATTAATTCCATTTTCTTGTCTTTTGGAGTGCTATCTTTTAGGGGTAATGTTTTTGTGAGCCACGCCCATATTGCTATCTTTTAGGGGTGAATTTCATTTCTCACGTCGAGCACCCCCGTCTATTTTTATGGGGAGTCCCCCCCCCGGGGGTCAGCCTAGACATGTACGTTACACTTAAACACTTGCATGGCTTCCTGCGAAACTACCGCATGGTAAAAAGGCTGCCACGCCTTTGTCTTTCTTGTATTGATTGGAACTCAATGAGTTTAAAGTGGATGTTTATTACCAAAAAAGCAAATGATTTTCCTATGACATACAAATTTCAGCTACTAATACACAATTATTTACGCCTAAATTTTGGAGAATTACGCCTAAAAATTTTAAGCTGGGCGTAAAGTTATGCCTCCTTTTTTTTCTAAATTTCGAGCCCTGCCATACATAATTCCTTGCATATAACACACTCTTGAGGCTGGCCTTTCTGATTGATAATCCTCGGGGACCGTATGTATTTCTACATATTTTTTATATATTATAGATTTATATTATACACCCCATCTATAATAAATACATAACTTGACATACTTGTGTACTGTATAGTAATGATCAACTAGTAATCTTGAGCAGATTTTGTATGACTGGGACGAAAATACATGTAAGGCATGCCTGTAGCTTTTAATACTTACTGTAACCATACTGTTAAACAAACTACATCTGCCATAGCAACAGATATTTGGCAACAACTTCCCTCTGACCTCAAGCAACTTCACCTGAATGCCTTTAATAAGGAGGTTAAAAAACACATATTACTAAAACAATATGCTTATTGAATATAAGCAACATACTCCCTAAATTAACTTACATAAATTTAAAAATATTTTCTGGCTTTTTTTCCACATTCTGCTTTTTGTATGTGTGTATGTGTGTATAATGATATTGGCATGATTGACTAGTATGCTGTTACCATATTCTACTATTTTGTGTGGTTGGTTCTACTATAATTGTGCTTAACATGTGTGTGTGTGTGAGAGCTACACAAAACTACATGTACTTACATTCTTTCTCTAGTGTCTAACTCGAAAACCTCATGGTTTACTTAGGCTCTAGGTATTTCCTTACATTTTCCCTATATTTAGTTACTGTAGAACTATATTTATTTACAAATTATATAATTTTCTAAATATAGTAATATATATCTGTAAAAATGAAGACTAAATGAAGGAGTGCGTGCAAAAACTAATGGAGTGACGATTTCAAAACTCTTGATAGCCAACTTCGCTTTCTTATTAAGAAAACATGTAACTTCTAATCTAGAATGTTAGGATATCACTTGAAATCTCAAATAAATGAAAGAATAAACAAATTAAGCAAGCCATCAAGTCATTTAATTCTACAGTGAAAAGAGTTGTTATTGTTTTGCTTAATATATTCTAATAGGTGGTTGGGGGGAGTGGTTTAGAAAAAAATTTTTGTCACGCATGCACTCAATGTATGGGGCGGAAAATTGGTAACCGTTTACAGACTGAATCTCGAACAGACTTCCACTAGCCGCCAAGCTGGAGAGATGGTTGAAACCGTGGAGATACAATGTACTTGTTGGAAAGACGGAGTAACCGCTTTGAAAAAGCAACTCTGTGTAAAGGGCCGTTGGACATCATTAAGTCGCCGGCTTACTGTAACTCGATCATGGTTGAAAGAAGAACTATTTGACTAAAAGGCGGTTTGTAATTGCTGGAGATTTACATAGAGTCGCATCTCCAGGCGAAGCAAACTGTGAATATTTTGGAGCTAAAGAAGCCCATTTCGGTAAGTTTTGTGGTCTGAGCTTTCCAAAAATAGTCATGTCGAGCCTTGTTAGTGCTTCGCCTGGGGACTTATAAAAGATTCTTGAGCCAAAACCGTATAGAGTTTCCCTGTCAAAATGTTTGCTGTGTACCCACAATTCCTTTCGGCCCGTGTTAAGTCGAGTCTCGGGTCTAATCCTTGTCATGCCCCCATTTTTTTTTTCAAATCTTTTTTTTCCATGATCAGCATTTTCACATGTACACGAACTTCGTAAAATTCAACTTCATTCGGCGTGAAAAAACCTAAAAACAAAATCGAGCAATTCAAATCTTCATTGCATTAGTTTTTGCACACAAGCCTTCAAATGTGAATTAAAATGTATTGTATTGTATTGTAACTAAGTACCAGAACTCTGTAACCAGAAAGACCAAAACAATGGGAATTAAATTAAGTTACCATGATTTCAATGTCACAGCATGTCGTAGGGGTAACCATGCTGTAAGTCGCGATCACTGCTGTAACTTGCCCACTTAAACAAAATCCGCTCTATTGTTCTGTAGGTCAATACCATCACCTGGAGTTCTTCTGGAGAACTCCTGCTGTCAGGTTCAGATGACTGCAGGCTCCATATCTACAGACCCTCACAGCACAAGGTAAATTGGCATGTGAACCACCTGCAGTCACATTATAGTACCAATCGAAACTAACCTCACCTGCATTTGTGTTTGCATTTACTTTGCATGTGTTTCTGTCTGAGTAAATGCAAAGCAAATGCAGGATTTGTTCAAAACTTATGATTTGGTGACCAACATTTTTTGGTTTAGTTGCCAGCATTGGCACCTTTATCAAATTTAGTTAATTTTGAACCCTGACAATTAAGCCATTATTTATCATTGGGAATGCCATTATAGCCAAACATGGCTCATGAGAGTTACAACTTGACTGAAACATGGGGTTTTGGGGTTTTAAATGTTTTCCTCTGGCTTAAAATACATATGTTCAGAAAAAAACGTGTTACTCTTAATAATTAAAAACAATGCTGATTACTGTCAGTAATTTCTGGAATTCTGCTCACATGAAAAATGAATGTGTGCAAGTACAATGTACATGCTGAAGCATAGTAAATGAATAATACAAATGAAGGGTTCCGTGCAATAATGACATAACTAAAGTGACTTTGATCAAATGTGAACTTCTCCCTACTCAAGTATAAGGAAATAAGTAAATGTGCTTGGGAAATTTTTTATGTTGATCAAAGTTACTTACGTTGTTCTTGCATGAAGCCCTTCAAATGTCAAAACAAATTAGACTTATTGTTTGCTTCTCTCAACAAGCACCTTTTCCTTCCTGTATATCTTATCTTTTGACACCTTGAAGCATCCCTTAGACAATTTAGAGATTATACTTAATCTTGAGCATGCAAGATTTATTTTTATCACAGAATCATTAATTAATTGATGATTAATTATTTACCAGCTGTTACAGTCCATCAGGTCAGGTCACCGTGCCAACATATTCAGTGCAAAGTTTCTTCCATGTGCTTCAGACCGAAAGGTAAGTTGGTGCAATAGTAGACAGTGTAAAACAGTTCCTTTCATATCAAGGCCATGTGACCGGGGTTGGGGAGAGATCTCCCCAACTCCCTTTCCTCTGACCACATGCCTTCTTGCTGACTTGTCATTTGCATGCTTGTAGGCTCCCAGTTTCTCAACTGATTTTTGTGAAATGAAAGGGGCTATTTTACACTTCTAGTGCTACAATAACGTTAAGGATATTGTACATAATTATTAACAAATGGAATATATATTTTTTCTCCCTCCACAAAAACCAACATGCTAAATTTGGGGGGTCCTCAGGACTTTGATCAGCCCCAATGGTTGTTTCAGTTTCCGTTTAAATTTATTTGAACAGGGGCAATTTTCTTAATTGGGGCAATTTTTTTGAACCAGATCAATATTTTTGGGAATTGTTTTTAATGGCTCAATTGCAATTGCATTGGGATGTACCTGACTTTACTGCATTTAGCTGCAGTGATGTCATAACATGTACATGTACATTGTAGGTTACAGTGTAATTACTGAGAACTTGTTGTTTACCTGACCCCTAGCTACATTTTTGTTTCATGTAGCCCTAGGTCACTGAGAACTTGTTGGCAGTTTACATGTGAACCCTAGCCCTACAATGTAGGTCACTGAGAAATTGTTTAAATACATGACTGTACCCTTGTTTACCTGTGAACCCTAGCCCTTATTAAGGTTACTGAGAACCTGTTTACCTGTGAACCCTAGCCTTAGGTCACTGAGAACTTCTTTACCTATGAACCCTAGCCCTTAAAGTTACTGAGAACTTGTTGTTTACCAGTATGAACTTGTTGTATCAATTGCTGAGATAATTACGTTGCTGGAGTATTGGCCTCATTAAGGGCCATGGCTGACTTACCAGTGTCTCAAACCTATTTTCAGATTGTGTCCTGCGCTGGAGATGGCATGGTTCACTTAACTGATCTCGACAGGCCTGAGAGACAAGGACAGTGTTCATTTAACTGCCATGTTGGCACTACATATGAGGTACTACATGTCTTGAAATGTTAATGTGTGCGCAATGTGCAGTATGAGTAGTAACAGTCATGGCTTTCCATCACCATTTGTCTAGTGCATGCACAAGGGTTTTGGTTATAATTATGGAAAGAAAATGTCATTTTTTGACAGGATTTATATAATAAAAAACTTATAACCTACATGTAGTTGGCTAAGCATTTAATACAGCTATATTTTTATTCGTCATTCATATTTTGTCTCTGACACCTAAGGGCTCACCAAAATATGTATGACATTTTTACTTCCCTGCTTGGGTTTCATTCCCTGTTGTCAGCAGTATTAACTGCATGAATCTGTTCTCCAAAGCCTTGTTGTTATTGTTGCTATTGTTGTTGTTGTTGTTATATTATTGTTGTTATTGTTGTTGTTATTGTTGATGTGTAGGTGATAACTCCAGGTGATCCAAAAACATTTCCCTGTTCACAGCCTTAGTATTAACTGTGTGACTGTTCTTCAGAGCCTTGTTATTGTTGATGTGTAGGTGATAACAACTCCAGGTGATCCAAACACATTCTTGACCTGTGGCGAGGATGGTACAGTACGCATGTTCGACCTGAGAACCAAGATGAAGTGCACGAGCCGCGAATGCAAAGAGGTGAGTGAGCATTGTTGCTTTTAGTCGTAAGCAATTGTTACAACAACTGCCCAGTTTCTCGTTTTCTGATTGGCTGATTGGCCTAGTAAATAAGAGGACATACATGTACCAAGGACAAACAATGTTGACCATGCGATGACGCAAAACGTGGTCAATCAGAGGGACATACCGCGGTAAACTGTCGTAAATTTGTTTTTACAACAACTGCCAATGTTCTAGCAATCTGAGACAACATAACCTGACATCATTTGTCAAGCAGTGCGAGCGTCGCTTTGCAGAGGTTTGTGAATTCAGATTGCCCAAATTGGTAAAACTACAGAATACCCCTCAATTCCAAGCTGAGTTATGTGAATGTGTGGCTACGCGTCTACGGTATCTGCGTTTACAGCTAGTATAGCTGTAAATGTTCGAGTAGACGCATAGCCGCGTAGCCACTTCCAAACTACCTTCCGATACCTATGAATATGCATCAGCATTTTCCCTACCGATACCTATGGATATGCATCAGTATTTTCCCTGCCAATACCTATGAATATGCATCAGTATTTTCCCTACCAATACCTATGAATATGCATCAGCATTTTCCCTACCGATACCTATGAATATGCGATCAGCATTTTCCCTACCAATAGCTATGAATATGCATCAGCATTTTCCCTACCAATAGCTATGAATATGCATCAGCATTTTCCCTACCAATACCTATGGATATGCATCAGCATTTTCCTCACCGATACCTATGAATATGCATCAGTATTTTCACTGCGTAGATGCGTAGGCAGTTTGCGTTACTTGTCGTTCTACTTTCCAGTTCCATGCTCTGACAACGCAATATTATTTTCAACGCGTAATTAACTGCGCGGATATTCTGTAGAGTTGCGGGGTATTGTGTAGTTAGTGTGATTAACTTTGTGTCTGACTACTGGGACAACTGGACTCGCTCTGATACCAGTGTTACCAGACTTCTTCCCTCGCGCAGGTGAGAGGAATAAGGTGCTGGCTAAAGTGAACAAGTTGCACCGTAAATACGTTGTCGGTAAGTGGTCGATAAGTGATCGGTAAGTGGCCGGTAAGCTGTCGGTAAGTGGTCGGTAAGTGATCGGTAAGCTGTCGATAAGTGGCCGGTAAGTGATTGGTAGGCTGTCGGTAAGTAATCGGTAAGCTGTCGGTAAGTGGCCGGTAAGCGGTCGGCTGACCACTTACCGACAATATAGTTACGGTGCAACTTGTTCACTTTAGCCTAAGGTACATATAGGCTCGACTATAAATATTTTATAATGTTTACACTGGCTCATGTTGTGGTAATCCCTGCAGGACATCCTAATAGACTGTGGCAAGGCTGTCACATCCATAGGTATCAACCCGTTAGCCCCGTACCAGCTCAGTGTTGGCTGTGAAGACAGTACAGTGGGTGTGTTTGATTGTCGCTCACTCAGTACAGCTTGCTACAGCAGTAGCTCCAACAAGATGAAGGGCATGGTGTGCAAGTTTAGACCTGATGCGCTGAACGACAGAACGTGCCGAGTAACTTCACTACAGTACAGGTACGAAGTAGTTCATTCTAGAAATCACATGAAGACATGGGACATGTGTCTTTGAAAACAAGCCAGTAGAAGTGATGTTGCCAGTACACTGTCATTGAAGAGAATAGAGGATTTCTTCCTGTTATTTTGACTATGTTAGGTTCGCAAGGGATTGTTCCGTACGGCCGCTATAAAAATGCAAACGACGATCACGTGTTCAATTTCATCCAATCAGAAGCAAAGAAAATGTACAATGTAGTGGTGAACTATAAGTAATAGATACAGAATGAGTGGACGTATTTTATCGGATTTACAAACTCGATCCGGAGGCGAGAGTTTGTAAATCCGATAGCAGTCGTGAACGTTTGAGTATTTCAGTTGATCGTTGTGTACGTTTTTCCCTCTGTAGTCCTGACGGTGGTGAATTACTCGTGAGTTACTGTGCTGATTACGTATACCTGTTCAATATGAGAGGACGAAAGCAGCTGCGCCTGTCACCTGGCGGTAAGGCTGAGAATGGTTACCATTCCACTAACGGACAAAGGAATAACCTACCCCTTAAACGATTACGACTGCGAGGAGACTGGTCCGACACTGGTCCCAATGCTCGACCTGAAAGCGAGGCTCCTTCGGCAGAGAGCAGTCTCATGCAGCGCATGTCAGATATGTTTGTCCGCTGGATCGAGGAATCATTCCGCGCCAATCAGCAGCGTAGGGCGCGTACGTCGTCGTCCAGGTCAGGCACAACGTCATCGTCTCCCTCCATGTCACCAGAACCATCGCCTCCTTATTCGTCGAGCACTTCATCTGAGAGCACTGGCGCAGCTGAGCTGGTGACTGGAGGCCGACAGTGTACTGAAGGTGGTACACCTAGAAGTAGCCGAACCCGACAGCGACATGCTGAACAGGTGTGTATCATAAGTTAGGACAGACAAACAAACAGCTGGATATACGATATGTATAATAGGGTCCCACATGGCCGCGCGGAGGTAATGTTTTTATCTTTGAGCGGCGAAGCGCAGCAAACCCGCAGCGAACGAGTGTATTACGCACCACGAGAAGATAAAATCATATTTCCAAGCTGCCATACACCCCTCCCCGATCTTTCATTGGCTAAAGAGGGCTAGCTGCTCCTTAGAAAACTGAGATGCCGTCAAATGTAAGAAACGTTACAAAGGACGCCTTGTAAAAGATGTTCTCAGTGTTGTTGTTGCTGGAAGCGAGTATGACATAAATTGATCGATGTACATGTATTTTTCTACTAATAATATATTAAACGCAGAAGCCTCACGACCATTGTTATCATATGAACAGATATGTTCAATTGACAAAAGCTGCCGATTGACAACTGGTTGAAGCCCTTGTTGCACATTAATTTTTGCTATAAATTTGCATCTTGTTCTTCTCTGGTGTTGAATTGTTTGTCCCTCAAAGGTACCTAACCCTAACCTCCGCCATTTCCAGGTGCGTTGCAAATTAACGTTGCCTTCTCTTCAAATGATTCTGACCTTTTTGGACTTTAAAGCCGCAATTTATTTTTGCATGCGAGAGTAAAGTGAGCCGTGACTTACTTTGTCGAAGACAGTAAAGACTGGTGCGTCAACTGCTTTCAACCGGTTAATTATGACAATGCATTCTGTTATTCATTCAGAGTACTTGGAGGGTTTCTCGATGATTCACTGACCAATCAGAAAATCCTCTTATCAAGATCAACGTGGTCGAGATTTCCGGAAATGCAAGATAAACGTGCTTGGGATTTCCGGAAATTGTCAAAGAGATTACGATGTTTTACGTACTCACGGCGGTCGACCGTAAACGCATATGTTACCACAGGGAACCCAAGCGGGAAGCCCAAATGCACTCAATCAGAATGCATCGGCGCTTCATGCCGGTCGTGAGGTAACTACACACACCTATATGAACTATCGAACTTTCTGATTGGTTCCCTACTACTAGGCTATTATCTATCGAGCTTTCTGATTGGTTCCCTACTACTTGGCTATCAGCTTTCGAGCTTTCTGATTGGTTCCCTACTACTTGGCTATCAGCTATCGAGCTTTCTGATTGGTTTCCTACTACTTGGCTATCAGCTATCGGGCTTTCTGATGGGTTCCCTACTACTTGGTTATCAGTTATCGAGCTTTCTGATTGGTTCCCTATTAGTAGGCTATCAAGCTTTCTGATTCAGTTGGTTCTCTACTACTAAGCTATTAGTTATCAAGCTTTCTGATTGGTTCCCTACTACTAGGATATTAGCTCATATCCTACTAGTAGAGAAAGTTTGCTAAATTGGCGCGTTATTTTGGTAAACAAATTACGACGGTTTTTGGATAGCCAATATTCAGTGAATGTGTGTATAATAGAACAGTTCCACTCACTCTCGTCGTACTGAGATCATACGGTCAACTCCATGTTGCCTCGGCTGTGAGTACAGGTATGACTCGAGTTCGTAGACTGATTATTATCTGTTTCCTGTAGGCGGAGGGAAATGCACAAGATGCGGACACGCAGACTGACCCAGTGACTATTTCAAGGTCTGTTGACTCGATGGATACGGAGGAGGACTGGTACGACGCTAGGGCTGATACAGGATCGAGTGAAACTGTATCCAGGGAATCGTCAGTTAAACACATGACTCGTCAAGCAGAAGGGAGTGAAAACACTGCAGGGAAAAAGACCGGTGATGAGCCATTGGACATTGAGCCATGTGAGATCGCGAGTGCTTTTAGTACACCAGACATTGTGTACAGTACAGACGGACAGATATTAGCAAGAAGTCTTCAGGACGCTGAACTCCCTGATGGGAATTCAACAGCATCGCCTCAGTCTCGAGGTGACGATACGGTATTATTCAATGAACATACTGCAAGGCATAACCATGGGCATGTGGGTCAACCAGCTGGTACTTCAATAGAATGCAGAGAATCAGATACAACAGGTAATGAAGTGAAGGATTTAAGTGTTAATCTGGATGGGATTGGGGGTGTTGAAAAGGAGGAAGCGGATGATCGGAATGTGCAACAAGGTTGCGGAGTTGTACCTTCTATAGTATTAGAACCGCGTTTACCAAGTGAAGAGACAATGTCTGATAGTGATGATAGAGATAGAACACACGGGGAAGGGGCAGCAAGCTTACCAGAGAACATACCACGTGACATATCAGGAGAAACAAGAACCCGCGGCGAACACACTCCAAGCGCTAACGTCGACATGCCAGGGTCCAGTGATGGTCGTGCTAGCACTGCACGTAGTTCTGCTGCCACTAGAATACAACGCTTGTACCGGCAACACAGATTGGCTAAGGCGGCAAAGGACGAATGGGAAGAGGAATGGCACCACGGAGGATCGGGCCAGGATAGAGAACTGTGGCTGCCTGAGATGACGCAAGTGTATCGAGGACATCGGAATGCGCGGACTATGGTAGGTAGTATTGATGGCAGTGTTAGTTACCCATGCAGTGTTTTCAGCTATTTCAGTAAAGGTTGTCTCGTAGAAACGGCAAACGACACTTGACATTCCCAGACCGAAATGGAGTATGGTTATAAGTGTCCAGCTGTACGATAAACTACAGTGTAATTCGAAAACTAATTTGCATTGATAACAAATCAATGGTAACGATGGTAACGAATTCACCAGACTTAACCACAATCCATTGCGGTCTGGCAATGTCGTTCGTCCGGGACAACTTTTTATAAATAGCTGTACACGCCATACTCATGTACAATTGCATCTCAATAATTAGAATATCTTTAGGCACAACTACATGTAAGTTGTCATTGTTGTTATTTTTTCCAGTTGCTGTTAGCCTGTTGAATCAGTGTTGAAATTAATTATCTTTGATCGACCGTGCACATGAAATTCGGTCGACGCGGTAGTCACATTCGGTTGTCGCGGTAGTCACATTCGGTTGTCGCGGTAGTCGCATTCGGTTGTCGCGGTAGTCGCATTCGGTTGTCGCGGTAGTCGCATTCGGCTGTCGCGGTAGTCACATTCGGTTGTCGCGGTAGTCACATTCGGTTGTCGCGGTAGTCACATTCGGTTGTCGCGGTAGCCACATTCGGTTGTCGCGGTAGTCACATTCGCACGTCACGTGTATATACTGTGATCGTGATGACCAGTGGTGTTTGTGTCATTTCAGATCAAAGAAGCAGCGTTTTGGGGTGAGCAGTTCGTAGTAAGCGGTAGTGACTGTGGACGTATTTTCCTTTGGGACAAAAATACTGCAGACATTGTGATGGTATTACAAGGGGACAGACACGTGGTCAACTGTGTTCAGCCACACCCTTTCGATCCAGGTAAGCTAAACAAATCGAGTATAAAGTTAGAGTTGTAGACACCCCTTCGCTAATTACTTACCCGTTTGTTTATTTGATTACTTATCAGTCCTCGCCTCGAGCGGAATTGACTACGACATTAAACTATGGGCTCCGGTGTCAGAATACCCGCAGGAGGTCGGAGGTTTAGAGGAGGTAAGGAACATAACACAGGGTTACCGTGCACGTCAGAATACCCTCAGGAGGTCTGGGGTTTAGAGGAAGTAAAGGACGTAACACAGGGTTACCGTGCACGTTAGAATACCCTCAGGAGGTCTGGGGTTTAGAGGAAGTAAAGGACGTAACACAGGGTTACCGTGCACGTTAGAATACCCTCAGGAGGTCTGGGGTTTAGAGGAAGTAAAGGACGTAACACAGGGTTACCGTGCACGTTAGAATACCCTCAGGAGGTCTGGGGTTTAGAGGAAGTAAGGGACATAACACAGGATTACCGTGCATGTCAGAATACCCTGAGGAGGTCTGGGGTTTAGAGGAAGTAAAGGACATAACACAGGGTTACCGTGCACGTTAGAATACCCTCAGGAGGTCTGGGGTTTAGAGGAAGTAAGGGACATAACACAGGGTTACCGTGCATGTCAGAATACCCCCAGGAGGTCTGGGGTTTAGAGGAAGTAAGGGACATAACACAGGGTTACCGTGCATGTCAGAATACTCTCAGGAGGTCTGGGGTTTAGAGGAAGTAAAGGACATAACACAGGGTTACCGTGCACGTTAGAATACCCTCAGGAGGTCTGGGGTTTAGAGGAAGTAAGGGACATAACACAGGGTTACCGTGCATGTCAGAATACTCTCAGGAGGTCTGGGGTTTAGAGGAAGTAAAGGACATAACACAGGGTTACCGTGCACGTTAGAATACCCTCAGGAGGTCTGGGGTTTAGAGGAAGTAAGGGACATAACACAGGGTTACCGTGCATGTCAGAATATCCTCAGGAGGTCTGGGGTTTAGAGGAAGTAAGGGACATAACACAGGGTTACCGTGCATGTCAGAATATCCTCAGGAGGTCTGGGGTTTAGAGGAAGTAAGGGACATAACACAGGGTTACCGTGCATGTCAGAATATCCGCAGGAGGTCGGGGGTTTAGAGGAAGTAAAGGACATAACACAGGGTTACCGTTCAGGTCAGGGTAAGGTCAGAAAAATATGGTTTACAACTGGTTAGTTTCTCGTGTTCTGATTGGCTGATTACCGTTGGAAATTAGAGGACATACTAAGTCGTGTACGTACCACGGTAGATTACGTGATTGCGCGCGTTACAATCAGTTTTCCCCTCGGCTGGCGCCTCGTGAATCCACAACAATAGGCCTTTTGCAGGAAACAGTCACGTGCTGATATATCACTTCATAAACGAATGAACTGCGCTCGTAATGTCACGGGTAAGGCTTTACTGAATGGCAAACAAACTTTAAAACGCCGGCTGTTATAGGAAGATCGACAATCGATTGGAGATAGAAAATAGGTTGTTTTGCCATTCAGTGCAATCATGTGATTGTCTAACTACAGAAGGCCCATTTTTGCTAGACACATTTGTTAATTTCAAGGTATGTGAAAATTCGGAGAAATTGATATTTGCCGTGGAAATTCAATATATTATTTTGATATCAGCTCTTCGGTCAGGGAAAACTGAAATTTGGTATTTTAACAAGGTTGTGGGTTAATAGTCGTTAACGCAAAAGATTTTGGCAGAGCGCTAGTCGTGAAGTTCAAAACGTAATTTTGAACGTCTCTGACCAGGGTAAGGAGACTGGAAGTTAGAACTCTGCTGAGGATAATGAAGAAACATCGCAGGAGCTGGATAAAAATAATTTAGAATATGAAATTCTCTAACCTTACGAGTTTATTAATTAATGTACCAAATTTACTCTTCACCTTTTAAACCTTTTTAAGACATTCCCAATTGCTAAGTAATTATCTCTCGATGAATGTCTTTTTAATGTCTTTATTTTAGATTATTAAACGCAACGAGAAGATGTTAGAGGAGAGTCGAGACACCATCACTGTACCAGCGTCGTTCATGCTTCGAATGCTGGCCTCTCTGAACCATGCTCGCTTCGGTAAGTGCTGGTTATCCTCCAGCCTAACAAAGCCTGATAAGCTTGATAAACCTGATAAGACTGATAAACGCGTTAAACAAGAACCCGCACTATAATAGGAATACTCCTCCACCTTTCTCTCCCTTTGGGATTTTAATTCAGAACAGTAAAGAAAGTAAGCAGGCTTTCAGTTTTCTCCTGCATGTTATAATACTAAATTGCTGACGCTCAAAATTAAAATAATTAAAATAATAATTATTGGTGAAAGATGTTGCCTTTTGTTTCACAGCTAGAAGAAGTCAAGACGATTCCGACTCGGACACGAGTGATGATGAGTAGACAATAAAATAACGAGCCGCAGACGAGGGCGGAGTAGGCTGAGACGAGCAAGGCATTCCTGTGAGAACCTTAACTAACTCAACGCAGTTTCCCCGTTAAATTAACAACTATCCTTAAATGGCAAACACGCTTGAAATAACTATTATTGTTAATTCTAAGACAAAAAAGTATTCATTTATATAGCGAAAATTATATTTGAATATATTCAAATGCGCTTCACAAGGCTATTATTGTGATACGGACTACTATTGTGGCGCAATGTGCTTCCGGGCACTTTACAATCATGAGTGATTGTTAGTACCTCAGAATACGAGGCTGTTGCGTCGGGAAACAATCACCTACTCTTTCTCGAAATATCACAACAGGTTATTGCACGCCCCCCTCGTATAGATTAGAAGAGGAAGAAAACAAGGCCAACGGCTTATATACGTCCCTGCCCAAGGACGTCGCCGGGATTCGAACCCCTGACCTCCCGCACTCTAGACCGTGCTCTACCAACTGAGCTAACCAGTGAGGCGGTTAGACAAATCCTAACCCGAACCACAAACCTAACCCTAACCATCGGACGAGTTCACGGGTAAACGACTCACCTAGAGCTAGGATTCACAGGTAAACAAGAAGAGAAGGTAAACGATATAAACCTTTTTGAGCGCTCCTACTCTGCTCGAACTCGTAACGCTCTGCGTGTACTGCAGTGTAGTGCAGACGTCATGACCACTACAGTAAGCCGGTCTACCGCCGTTCGGAATGTGACAAATGTATATATTTATCCTTGACTGGTTTTAAGAATGTCATAAGAATATTGATTATCATTATTTCAAGCGTGTTTTCCATTTAAGGATAGTTATTAATTCAACGGAGAGATTGTGTTGTTCACGAATATTCGTATTCTCACGGACGAGCTGGAACGAACACGCATAAGAAAAGAATCCCCAGCATGAACCGCCTATTCATTTGAAGGGCAAATTCAGTATCTCACATAGGAATATATCGCCGTAGATAGCCGCCGAGGAAATCGTAAGATTAGCCAAACATGTACAGTAGAAAAAGCGATGCCAAAATGTCAATCAGAAGAGAGGGTAATCTCCATGTGTCAGCTGCACGCGGCTACTTGACCTTTGTTTCACAAGACATGAAACTTAAACACCCTATGTCGACTGATACGTTTTGCGCGGCTCAAGCGAATTTCGTATGCAAGCGTAAAAATCAATCGGCCGCTTGAAATTTCGCTTCGCTTCCAATTTCGCATGAAATTTCGCATGAAATTTCGCATGAAATTTCGCTTACAATTTCGCTTACAATTTCGCTTACAATTTCGCTTGAAAGCGTAAAAAACAATAGGCCTCATGCATGATGACGTCACGCTTTTATGATCACCACCAAGCCTCACTTTGGCACAACATTTCCTCTCAACACAAAAGCGAGGCTTGGTGGTGATGACACATAGAGGTCGACAGAGGGTCTTTAAATTGTAGAATAATTCTCTGACTACAGTTTCCGCGATTCTTGCTTATTCCTAAAGTCTGTGGTTATAAATACATAGAGGTGTAAAGAATGCAGATTTCCGTTGCCTACAAATTTGAACATATTTCTTCATTATATTTGTGAGTCAGCTACAAGCATTCAAGAGTACTGATCGATATCAAACGGAATATTCCTGTTCACAGTTCCCTCCGCCATTTTGAATATTTCGTGTAAAGTGTCACGAAAACGAGGCGAACGGTGACCTGTCCGCGAATATGAACCAAACAAGGGAATTATCGTTTTTAGACAAATCGAGAAATTCGCTGTACAATCGTGTAATATTTCTTTCTACAGTACTTTGACTGTCGTAGCGTCGCTCGAGGCACCGTTCACCTCGTTTTCATGCAGTTTGATACTTTACATAACAATGGTGGAAGAAACTGAGAGAGGAGAGTATTGACTCTAAAGAACTAAAGAGAATAATAATGGTTCAATCACGGTTTCTTGGAAACCCCCACCCTTCCCCCCCCTGTTTCACCCTAAATTTAATGGTATTTACCCAAGGGAGGGGTGGGTGGGTAGTATAATCCTTATGAATCCCTGCCGACCATTCGAAAAGTTCTCGAACGAGAATATTTGAGAACAGTGTTCATCCGTGTTGGTCGAAATTTTTTAGCATATCTGTCTCGTTCCATTTTGAAAAGTGTCGACAGTGTTCATATGATACTTGAATCAGTTTCCCATATATTCTGACTGACTTATCTGGACGAAGGAGGAGAGCTTCTTCGTGACCAAAATGTACAAAGTGGTGATTATGGGTGTTGCTTGCTGTGCAAACTAGAGAAAGATTGTTTTATGAGTAAATAATGTCAAAACGTATGTAATCCTGGTTGAACGAGGGTGTTAGACAAAGGGAATGTATCCCTACATTGTAATAAACGAGTACAACGCGCTCGACTATGTTGTCAAATCCCCGCCAAAAATCGAAGTCGGCATTCAACATCCAACTTTAGCGATCAACATCGGACTTTGTAATTATCAACTTCGTACTTTGGAACACAACATCGGACGGACTTCAGCGATCAACATCGAACTTTGTAATTATCAACTTCGAACTTTGAAACACAACATCGGACTTCAGCGATCAACATCGAACTTTGTAATTATCAACTTCGAACTTTGTAACACAACATCGGACTTCAGCGATCAACATCGAACTTTGTAATTATCAACTTCGAACTTTGGAACACAACATCGGACTTCAGCGATCAACATCGGACTTCGTAATTAATTTTAATACCGCACAAGTCAACATCGGACTTTGTAAATCAACGTTGAATTTCGGAGCACAATATCGGTCTTCAGCGATCAACATCGGACTTTGTTTTTAATACCGCACGAGTCAACATCGGGCTTTGTAAATCAACGTCAATGCAGATTTCCGTTGCCTACAAATTTGAACATATTTCTTCATTATATTTGTGAGTCAGCTACAAGCATTCAAGAGTACTGATCGATATCAAACGGAATATTCCTGTTCACAGTTCCCTCCGCCATTTTGAATATTTCGTGTAAAGTGTCACGAAAACGAGGCGAACGGTGACCTGTCCGCGAATATGAACCAAACAAGGGAATTATCGTTTTTAGACAAATCGAGAAATTCGCTGTACAATCGTGTAATATTTCTTTCTACAGTACTTTGACTGTCGTAGCGTCGCTCGAGGCACCGTTCACCTCGTTTTCATGCAGTTTGATACTTTACATAACAATGGTGGAAGAAACTGAGAGAGGAGAGTATTGACTCTAAAGAACTAAAGAGAATAATAATGGTTCAATCACGGTTTCTTGGAAACCCCCACCCTTCCCCCCCCTGTTTCACCCTAAATTTAATGGTATTTACCCAAGGGAGGGGTGGGTGGGTAGTATAATCCTTATGAATCCCTGCCGACCATTCGAAAAGTTCTCGAACGAGAATATTTGAGAACAGTGTTCATCCGTGTTGGTCGAAATTTTTTAGCATATCTGTCTCGTTCCATTTTGAAAAGTGTCGACAGTGTTCATATGATACTTGAATCAGTTTCCCATATATTCTGACTGACTTATCTGGACGAAGGAGGAGAGCTTCTTCGTGACCAAAATGTACAAAGTGGTGATTATGGGTGTTGCTTGCTGTGCAAACTAGAGAAAGATTGTTTTATGAGTAAATAATGTCAAAACGTATGTAATCCTGGTTGAACGAGGGTGTTAGACAAAGGGAATGTATCCCTACATTGTAATAAACGAGTACAACGCGCTCGACTATGTTGTCAAATCCCCGCCAAAAATCGAAGTCGGCATTCAACATCCAACTTTAGCGATCAACATCGGACTTTGTAATTATCAACTTCGTACTTTGGAACACAACATCGGACGGACTTCAGCGATCAACATCGAACTTTGTAATTATCAACTTCGAACTTTGAAACACAACATCGGACTTCAGCGATCAACATCGAACTTTGTAATTATCAACTTCGAACTTTGTAACACAACATCGGACTTCAGCGATCAACATCGAACTTTGTAATTATCAACTTCGAACTTTGGAACACAACATCGGACTTCAGCGATCAACATCGGACTTCGTAATTAATTTTAATACCGCACAAGTCAACATCGGACTTTGTAAATCAACGTTGAATTTCGGAGCACAATATCGGTCTTCAGCGATCAACATCGGACTTTGTTTTTAATACCGCACGAGTCAACATCGGACTTTGTAAATCAACGTCGTAATCTAAATGTTGAATGTTGAGTCCTGCAGGCGTTATAAAACCGCTGTCACAGCGTTTTGTGTTCCCAGCGATTTGTGTTCCTAGGGGAGGGGTGGGGGTACACAAATCGCTAGCATTTTCCCCTCCGTTCCAAAATGAAAATTAAACCAGATGATATAGTAAATTAACATCATATAATATGTTTTAAAATTCAAACTATAACTTTTCTTCAGAATTTATGTTTGTGAAAGATTTTTTTGGGAACGAGAAACTTTGCCGTGATGAGGTTAATTGACCGACTGATAAACTCATTAGGGTCTGGAACTTCACCTCATGATTATTTAAAGGACTTAATAAAAAAACATATATATATTTACATCAATAGGTTTTTGTTGACTCCTGCCAGATACCAAAATTGCAAGAAGAGCAGCCAAATACATATCTGATTGCCTTACAATTAGATCCCACATTATAAGTAACTTGCCACCTGTTTCCACAGTAAATTAATGTCATATATATTACCCTACAACAAGACTTAGTATTCATCTATTTAATCATCTTATATTATTATTGGATTCAACACTGATGTAAACATTAATGTCTGCAAAGTGCCAATAAACCTCTTCTGTCTGTCTGTCTGTCTGCATAAGTTAATTTTAAAATTTATGCCATTTCATGGATAAGTGTTGGAATGCTTTAATAAGCTCAAGGATTAACTTCAGTATTTCGGCACTTTTCAACCACTGAAATAATCTCTAGATGTTATTCCAGTTATTGTTATTCCGGAATGTGTAATAAATTAAATAGACTAGTACTTCAATCACACTCGCCAAGTCCGCCATCTTGGAAAGTTGTGCTTCCACCCCTCCCTAGAAGAGTCGATTTTGTCACGATGACGTTAATTTTGGCGGTTTTATAACGCCTGCAGGACTCAACATTCAACATTTAGATTACGACGTTGATTTACAAAGTCCGATGGTGACTCGTGCGGTATTAAAATTAATTACAAAGTCCGATGTTGATCGCTGAAGACCGATATTGTGCTCCGAAGTTCAACGTTGATTTACAAAGTCCGATGTTGACTCGTGCGGTATTAAAATTAATTACAAAGTCCGATGTTGATCGCTGAAGTCCGATGTTGTGTTCCAAAGTTCGAAGTTGATAATTACAAAGTTCGATGTTGATCGCTGAAGTCCGATGTTGTGTTTCAAAGTTCGAAGTTGATAATTACAAAGTTCGAAGTTGATCGCTGAAGTCCGATGTTGTGTTTCAAAGTTCGAAGTTGATAATTACAAAGTCCGATGTTGATCGCTGAAGTCCGATGTTGATCGCTGAAGTTCGATGTTGTATTCCAAAGTTCGAAGTTGATAATTACAAAGTCCGATGTTGATCGCTAAAGTTGGATGTTGAATGCCAACTTCGATTTTTGGCGGGGATTTGACACCATACTCGACTGGGACGTATCGCTTGTTTGTTAGAGAAAGTGATTTTTTTTAATATTTATCTCAAATCCCCGGTTTTATAGATGAAGAAATACAAAGAAAGATCAGTAGTTTCTAACGGTTAGTTTCTGAATACTGTTGTCCAATTCGTAGTTCTTGAAAAGTAACCAATCCTTAGCCTAGCATGGAGGATGGAGTTGACCCTGCACTGATACAAACCCTCTATGAATATGGATAGATTTTGATTATCATGCTAACTAGATACAAGCCATTGAGGATGGAGTTGACCCTGCACTGATACAAACCCTCTTTCTATGAATATGGATAGATGTTGATTATCATGCTAACTAGATTCAAGCCATGGAGGATGGAGTTGACCCTGCACTGATACAAACCCTCTTTCTATGAATATGGATAGATTTTGATTATCATGCTAACTAGATACAAGCCATGGAGAATGGAGTTGCCCCTGCACTGATACAAACCCTCTTTCTACGAATATGGATAGATTTTGATTATCATGCTAACTAGATACAAGCCATGGAGGATGGAGTTGACCCTGCACTGATACAAACCCTCTTTCTATGAATATGGATAGATGTTGATTATCATGCTAACTAGATAAAAGCCATGGAGGATGGAGTTGACCCTGCACTGATACAAACCCTCTTCCTGGGAATATGGATATATTTTGATTATCATGCTAACTAGATACAAGCCATGGAGGATGGAGTTGACCCTGCACTGATACAAACCCTCTTACTATGAATATGGATAGATTTTAATCATCATGCTAACTAGATACAAGCCTCTAACTAAGCTGCCTCAACTCCAGCCTCGATATCACCAAAGGCTTGGTTACCTTTCAAAATGGCGGTTAAGAACTATAATTGTTTATTTCGACTCGTGCCAGTCGTGCGCGTTGTTTCTCCGAACTAGTACTCGCTTCTGTACGGCAAATACTTCCCATGGCGTTACCATGGTGCTGAAGAACAAGCTATCTTTAAAATCGCTGTTTTAGAAAGATCGACAATCGATTGGGGGTGAAAATAGCATTTACAAACAGGTTTGCTAATAGCAATACCGATCTCGTACAAGGACTTTAAATAAATGAAGTCAGATATTTTTTGCACATGTGTTTGCTGCAAAGGGCCTATTGTTAATTCAGCGGGGAGAAGGCGATCACGAGCTCAATGCATCCGTTAATGAAGAATTATATCAGCACGTGACCGTTAGCTGCAATGGGCCTATTGTTAATTCAGCGGGGAGAAGGTGATCACGAGCTCAATGCATTCGTTAATGAAGTATTATACCAGCACGTGACCGTTAGCTGCAAAGGGCCTATTGTTAATTCAGCGGGGAGAAGGGGATCACGAGCTCAATGCATCCGTTGATGAAGTATTATATCAGCACGTGACCGTTAGCTGCAAAGGGCCTATTGTTAATTCAGCGGGGAGAAGGTGATCACGAGCTCAATGCATCCGTTAATGAAGTGTTATATCACGTGACCGTTAGCTGCAAAGGGCCTATTATCCTTAAATGGCAAACTCTTGAAATAATGATAATCATTATTCTTATGACATTCATAAAACCAGTCCAGGATAAAGATAAAGATTTGTCACATTCCAATCCGAACTGCGGTAGACCGCTAGTGTAGTATTCATGACGTCTGCACTACACTGCAGTCAGAGAAAAATGTTCCTCTCATTTACGTTCTCTTGTTTACCTGTGAAACCTAGCTCTAGGTGAGTGAGAACCCGTCGTTTACCCGTACACTCGTCCGATGGTTAGGTGATCACGAGCTCAATGCATTCGTTAATGAAGTATTATATCAGCACGTGACCGTTAGCTGCAAAGGGCCTATTGTTAATTCAGCGGGGAGAAGGTGATCACGAGCTCAATGCATCCGTTAATAAAGTATTATATCAGCACGTGACCGTTAGCTGCAAAGGGCCTATTGTTAATTCAGCGGGGAGAAGGTGATCACGAGCTCAATGCATTCGTTAATGAAGTATTATATCAGCACGTGACCGTTAGCTGCAAAGGGCCTATTGTTAATTCAGCGGGGAGAAGGGGATCACGAGCTCAATGCATCCGTTAATGAAGTGTTATATCACGTGACCGTTAGCTGCAAAGGGCCTATTATCCTTAAATGGAAAACTCTTGAAATAATGATAATCATTATTCTTATGACATTCGTAAAACCAGTCCAGGATAAAGATAAAGATTTGTCACATTCCAATCCGAACTGCGGTAGACCGCTAGTGTAGTATTCATGACGTCTGCACTACACTGCAGTCGGAGAAAAATGTTCCTCTCGTTTACGTTCTCTTCTTGTTTACCTGTGAAACCTAGCTCTAGGTGAGCGAGAACCCGTCGTTTACCCGTAAACTCGTCCGATGGTTAGGGATAGGTTTGCGGTTCGAGTTAGGATTTGTCTTGTTATTTCAAGCGTGTTTTCCATTTAAGGATATTTGTTAATTCAACGGGAGAATGCGTTGGTACGGCGTGTACAAGTTGTGTAGTAAAACTGAAAGGAAACAAACAGAAATATGCTACCTACCTGCTAAAGCTTTCTGATTTCAAAGCATGTAAATTATTTTACTTTCTCTTGACACTTTGATACAGCCAGATGGCGGCTGTAAATTAGACCACAATCCCTTGCGAACCTAGCAAATCCAAACAAGCAGAAATCATCCAGTACCGTGTAATAAAAAAGCTACTTGCTTGTTTGTAATACCCAAACCTCTCTACCGTGATGCGAAAAGGAATTTACGGCTTTTCGCGCGCAAAGGATTGTGGGTAAAGTACATGCGGCCATTTTATTCTTTAAGGTGGAATTTCAACAGTTACATTTAATAATTGACGGCTTTATGCTGGATTTAAGCTTTCTGGCCTTGTCTTTAGGTTTGGTAGTAATCACGGCCCGTCGAATTTTACCGGAATCGAGTGCTGTGGCAATGGTATAATTGCTAAAACGATATACACTGTATTGAGATAGAATACTTAACAATCCTCTTATAGATGTAGCACATGACGTCACAACGTGACGAGAACAAAAATGTGCAAGTGGCGTGACTGATGTTCTCTATGTTCTGATGACGGCAAAATGCATCTACTTATCTACAATAATTAGCATTAGCATAATCACAATAATCAACATTAGCATAATTATCTACAATAATTTGCATCTACAATAATTAGTGAACTTTCCCAACAAAATAGAGCGCACGTCTGACCTTGTGACGTCATCTGTGCATCTGTACTCTGATAGATCATGGCTATCAACCAATCGGAGCGCACTTTTCGCCTTGTTTATTGTTATTGTGTGATAGATGTTGAGAAGAAGTTGACTGTTACAAAATTTGAAGACTTTGTTGTGCGGCATTAGTAATAGATACAGAATGAGTAGCCGTGCTTTTATGGATTTGCAGGACCCGAATTCTGTATATGGCTTATCAAACGTCATGTATTCAGTTAATTTGGCCATACGACTTATTTCGGTGGAGAAAATTGAAACAAGTTTATGTATATCAGGACGAATCTGTATCAGATTTACAGATCACTTTTAGCACATTGATTTCCTTTGTTTTTATGTCATGAATTATTAATGAGGTTGATAACACTGGGTGGAGCAAGGTGGAGGGGGGATGGAAAAATTAAGGGGGAGGGTCAGCTTTTTTGAACCCCCCAAAATGGAGGGTCATAAAAAAGGAGCAACTGAAAAAAGGGAGGAAAGGGGCAAAAGGTGGGAGGGTAAAAATATTTCATACTTGTTGTCCAGGGAGGGTTATATATTTTTAAACTTTTTGATTTCGTTCTCCTCCCTCCCCCATGCTAATTTCTGACCAGTCCCTAATACCTCTTTAATCGAGTGCTAGGTATGGACTGACTCTTTCCTTGCTTTAGTTTATAGCGAAAGCGCGTGGGCAATCAAAAAGGGGAAAACGGACTCGATATGCTGTGGTACAGATCGAGTAAACGAGTCTAATAACATGTTTCATTGTTTGGCTCATTTCGTGACATTAAGCTGTGATTTTATTTTGCGGTCTGTACAGAAAGTTATGGAGCGCAAACTGACCAATTATAGCTCACGAAAATAATTAGCCTTATACAGACCAGGCCAATATGACCTGCCGATACACAACAACTGCTGTAACAATATTTTACCATCCCCACCCCTATATTCTAGATCGGAAGCGGCTAGTTTAAATACATAAGAAAGCGATAGGTTTACACAGAAATCGGCAAATCTTTCCTTAACAAATTGGATAGCAAGCCTTCTCAGTCTAGCTGCGAACAGGATCATGGGAAGGAGAGCCTGTATCGACGCAAAATTTGAATATCCACGTGTTTATTAGATCCGTTTCAGATGCCGCTGACTCATGTACCGATATCGATTAGATAAACAAAGCCGCCCAATTATAATAATTAACCTTTGTTTCGTTCGGCACGAGTGGACATGGAGCGGCGTGTGAACCGAGTCTAATGATAGATCAATGTAGGGGCTTAATTCCCATTTGTATGGCGTCCGTGCAGTCTCTTCTTTCCCCTGAACCGGGCCTAATGATGGATCAATGTAGGGGCTTAATTCATATTTGTATAGCGTCCGTGCAGGCTCTTCTTCCCCTCCTACCCCTAGCCGTGTAATCGGCTTCACATTAGATCTTGCCAGGCCTAATATTATAAATATATGTATATATATTTACAGTGCCACTGACTGTAACAAGAGCCACTTAGACAACGAGGACTAAACACATTTCAAAACGAAAATAAAGCATTACAAAGTACAAATCCTAGCATATCCATGCGATTTTCTTCATTCAAACGACTTTAGAACTAGTCCAAGAAATTTACCTTTTACCGGATCGAAGCTCAAGGAAGTTGAAATACTACTGTCTTCTACTCGACACTGATTGGCTCAAGTAACTGTAAGTTGGAATGCTTTGTTTTCGTTCTGCAATGTGATTGGTTCTCGTTGTCTATAAAGTTGTCAAAGTCTTCTCTATTATGGAGATTTTTGCGACGACTGGTTTGGTTCTTGTGTCCAGCGGGCGATAAAAGTACCAACAAAGGAAAAAGCACGATGCAGAAAGAGCTTTGATAACAAGGGCCGATATTACTGTGAGCTGGCTCAGGTGTCGATTGGAATACCCTGCACAGCTGCCCCGCTGACCACAGTCTTCTTGCCACAGTAGACACGCGTCGTCAATCAAGCTACCGAAGAGTACTGGGCCGGGTATTCGCCCCAGAAGACCGATGATGAGCCACTGGAGGCCTAGGGCGAGTGATTTATGTTCCTCCTGGACGCATCTGAGAAAATGAAGGAAAACACAGACATATTAAAGGAAGATTGAACGATGACGTCATCTGACCCGATTAACGACAGCAGGCGATCTGAATAATAACCCATAACATGGATTAAGTTAATGTCCCTCTAGCTTTCTTTATCATAAATATAGATTCTATAAATGAAGAGTTAGTTGAATAGCAGAACATTTATTGATTTGAGTGCTGCGTCTATGAGTTATAGAGCATTATATTTCCAAAATGTTAATGAATGTGTGGTCAAACCAGAAATTTACTGTTAAATCTTTCTCCTGGTGAATGAAACTATTCTCTGATTTACCCATCAATTACAAATACAACAGCATATCTTAAGTTTGTATAATAAATGATGCCTGGATTGACGTCGTCTCCTTTGCAGCCGTCGTGAGCTCTGTCACGCAACGCTCGGAGTTAGTCTCCGAGCATTGCGTGACAGAGCTCACGACGGCTTGAAAGGGGACTAGGATTGACGCACCCTGTGTGCCAGAGTCTCGAACTGAAGGAATAAAAGGCGAGAGAGAGAAGTAAAATAAGAGCCTCTGGTGTTATCCGTTGAGAATCTCACGTCCATGCACTGAGTTCAAATCAAGAAAACACGTCAAACCGGTTTTGCTGGGGTCATTGGTAAGCCAATGAAAATTACTGTTACATTCAGCACTCACGGTTGAGCCTCGTCCAATCAGGGACGAGGTTAATTCAAATGGTTCTCGCCGGATTACAGCAGAGGTTCTTCTTTTTCTTACTCTCCTCTCTCTCGCCCTTCTTCGAGTCTCTGGAATCCAGCGCATTCATTAGCAATATGGAGCCGATATAAACCAATATAACTCGTATACGCACCATTCAAATCAAGAAATATTCTACTATTCAGCCATTCAATAGGCAATATTCGTATTCTCACGGACGAGCTGGAACGAGTACTCAGTGGAGGCTCATGCGGGGGATTCTTTTCTAATGCTAAATAGCTTATAGCAAATTCCCCCGCATGAGCCTCCATTGAGTGCTCGTTCCAGCTCGTCCGTGAGAATACGAATATTGCCTATTGATATAGAATCCATATTTATGAATAGAAAATAAACGTTAGGTGTACTTTACGTGTTTGCACCCAGTGATAGAGACTTGTTACATATGAAGCAAGACTGAAGAAATCGCATGGCGCGTACCTCAGTATCACGGTCGTGGCTGGTATTTCAGGCAGGAATGTTAAGAACAAGACGACAAACAGGCACAGCAGATACACCACTAGTTTGTCACACTTCACGTCACATTTTCCTTTCGTTGCTGATCCAAGACTACCATTGGTGTTGACAACACAGCTACAGTTTGCGAAAATACCTGTCTACAAAATTACTGAATGGCATTAGTATGGTATTTATGCGAAACTAAATTAAAGATATTGACAATGAACAAAGCTACAGTTACTTTCAATAACATCCTCTCCCCTTCATTAGAGAGTTTAAACACTTAGGTCCGGTTGTTCAAAGGGTGGATAACGCCTATCCAGTAGTCCCAGTGAAAACAATTTGAATTCTTCTTTCCTCATTTTTTTCATTTCATTTTATGAACTAAAGCTTGTAATTACGGTTGTAATTACGAAGCGGAGGTGAATAGTGGTGGATATTTACCGAGCCGCTTGTTTTAGTATATACCACACAGATGAATAGCCAGCACCAAATAGTTATTTTATTTTCTGTCAAATAGACAAAAACGCGCGAGGTGATCGCTGCTTCGCTAGGAGGTGAATAACAAAGGATATCCCATGTTTGAGTAGCCAATCATAGCGCGCGAAAAGCACTGTTTATTCACTGGTGTTGGTATATACTTACAGGCGTTATAGTTCAACATCAAATGTTGGCGCGCGCTCATTGGCCAAAAGCAATCACGTGACGTGATAGTGTTCGTGCTCCACTGAGCACTATTAGGCGGCGATAACTATCAGCAAAATGTTTGAACAATAAAGGCGAGGGAGTGTTTCTGTCTCTGGACTATCGGCTAATAGTTTCCCTACTAGCATATAAGCCCGATTATAACTCCTTTTAAAATATTAAGACTCTAGCTCTTCCCAATATATCTTCTTGCTGTTGATAAGTCCAAGAACAATGCATAGAGGATCGGCATCTCGTGCACAATAACTCCTTAAAGTGTACAAAAGGTTTTGTTCGCGTCAAAGGAGACCTGACAAGAGTTTCTCGCTGGTACGTCATTTCATTAAAGTGTATCTCTGGTCAAATATTTTTATCATTAATATCGATTCTACATCAGTTGAATAGAAGAATATTTCTCGATTTGAATGTTGCATCAACGAGTTTTTGAGGTTTATAGTTATAATATATTCAAGCCGGTGACGTAAAACCGGTCGTCATTTGTTATACAAAAAGATGCTGGTACAGATAAATGACCTTTTGTAAACATCGATGGTATAATTGAAGCTTGTATCAGTGATTTTACCAAATATTTTGTAAAAATCAGAAAACCTCAAAAGACGCAACACTCAAATCAATAGACTGCTAGCTACTGCGCAATTTCTTCAGAATGGTTAACCATGGTTCCAGATGGCTAACGATGGCTAGACATGGTACACGTAGTTGGCTGGGTCTGGTCTGTAAGAGGGATGTCTGTAAGTACAGACCCAGCCAACTACGTGTACCATGTCTAGCCATCGTTAACCATCTGGAACCATGTTTAACCATTCTGAAAAATTTGCGCAGTAGAAGGCACTTGCTAGCAGTATATCAAATCAAGAAACATTCTACTATTCAACAATTCACTTGATGCAGAATCGATATTTATAATGATCAAACATTTTTGACCATATCTACACTTTTAATATTGAAAATGCTATGGTTATGTCTTTGTCTAGGTAAAGAGTTTACTTACTGAAAACATAAATTTGGATTAAGACCTCGTATAAAGTTATCTGAATGTTGGGCAAGTTACATTAGACAGTCTGAATGTTTTCTAAAGCCTTTTCTATGGTCGGCTTTCGTATGGCCAAGATATCATGTGTGTGATAGCTGGATAAACACAATCACTTAGGACTACGATTCTTAGGTCATGCATTATCTTAAAATAATTTTACGGTCCCAAAATCGTTTAATTACGAGCACTGTATTATGTTTGATGATAATGAATAAACTGATGCCAGGTTTAACGTACCTTGGATGTTGTAGCTGCACAGCCGGCGTAGCAAGCAGAATAAAACGTGGTATTGTCCCCACCACACACGGGACTGTACTGTATTCGACTGCACGAGCATTCCTTATTACACGGCGACGTTAGATTGACAGCCAGCGGAACTCTAAGCATTAAAAGCATACATTATTAGTCACAGTCTCGATTCTGATAAACCTTGCCGAATATTTTTCCCGCGCTACACAGAAACGAGGCGATTGGATAAAGTGAGCTACGAAAATTTAGTAGTTGATTTAAGTATTGGCTGAAAATTTCATGCGAATTCGAAATAGCTGCCCGCGTATGGTATTATCTGCACGCCGTTCGCGCACTAAAGATAATCATGGTGCAGAAGTCACCGAACTGTCTTAATGCGTGATTTCAGCTGGTAACCCTCTGCCAATCCATTTTCAGAAAATGAATAACAACAATTATACTGGATTCGGTATTCGCATGATAGCGAAATTATCAAGACCTAGGTCTGTGTTATCAGCCTTCGGTTTCGGCTTCAGCTTGGTCTTGATAAGTTTCGCTAATGCAACTTTAGTTCGCTGTTACGCGCACACCACAATGATGGCTTAGGGCGGGAAACGAGAGAAATTCATTATTTAGAGTTATACTATGAGCGATGAGACTTAGAAGAGATCTGAATCTAAGGCCCCGTCCACACGATACCGTTTTCAAAGTTTGCATTTTCATCTCCCGTCCACATAATACCGTTTTCAAAGTTTGCGTCTTCCCGTCCACACAATACCGTTTTCAAAGTTTGCGTCTTCCCGTTCACACGATACCGTTTTCAAAGTTTGCATTTTCCCGTCCACACGATACCATTTTCAAAGTTTGCGTCTTCCCGTCCACACGATACCGTTTTCAAAGTTTGCGTCTTCCCGTCCACACGATACCATTTTCAAAGTTTGTGTCTTCCCGTCCACACGATACCGTTTTCAAAGTTTGCATTTTCATCTCCCTTTCACACGATACCGTTTTCAAACGTTTGCATTTTCTCGTCCACACGATACCGTTTTCAAAGTTTGCATTTTCATCTCCCGTTCACACGATACCGTTTTCAAAAGTTTGCGTTTTCTTGTCCACACGATACCGTTTTCAAACGTTTGCGTTTTCTCGTCCACACGATACCGTTTTCAAAGTTTGCATTTTCATCTCCCGTTAACACGATACCATTTTCAAAAGTTTGCGTTTTCTTGTTCACACGATACCGTTTTCATCTCCGTCCATACGATACCGTTTTCAAACGTTTGCATTTTCTCGTCCACACGATACCGTTTTTCAAAAGTTTGCGTGTTCTTCTCCCGTCCACACGAAAACGTTAACGTTTTCATTAAAAACGGAAACTTTTGAAAATTATCCAAAGTGTTTTTTTTGTAACGCAATGCTATATCGTTTTCGTTTTCGTTTTCATCTCCGTCCATACGATACCGTTTTCAAACGTTTGCATTTTCTCGTCCACACGATACCGTTTTTCAAAAGTTTGCGTGTTCTTCTCCCGTCCACACGAAAACGTTAACGTTTTCATTAAAAACGGAAACTTTTGAAAATTATCCAAAGTGTTTTTTTTGTAACGCAATGCTATATCGTTTTCGTGTGGACGGGAGAAGAAAATGCAAACTTTTCCTAAACAGTAGCTAACTTGAATAGCCATACTGGTTAAGGAGCCTGACAGCCAATAGAAATCCAGGATGAAGGCAAACCTCATAATATATGTTAACTCATAAAACCGGGAAGTAAATGCCGGTTCATAGGAATAAAAAACAAACGTTTTTTTATATATATCAAGCTAGAAACCCTATATTTATCAAGAGCTAAATCCCCCCTTTTATAATCAGGCAAACTTAATTTGTTATAATGATCATAAGTTGGCTTTTATAAATCATGAAAAGCTATCAAAGGGAAAAGACATTGCAGTTTAATTTCCTGATAGTTTCTATCTGATTAAGAAAATGTGTGGTTGAATCAATCGATATCCATCACATACCTTTGTAGGCTCTGTGTTGGGTAGATGTCCGTTAAACCCGCTATCTTGACGTCTGGACAACCAATAATAAGCGTCCCAGACATCGCCATGGCGACGAGTGTCACAATAAAGGAGAACTTTGCATTTCGGGAAGGGTCTGAATTGAGCTTAGCTGATAGTAATCCACCGACTAGGGTACCCCCAGCTATCCCAGGTACCACTGCGAGGCCTGTGTATATACTTGATCGAGCAGCAGTTATACCGAACTGGGACTCGATGAGTTTGGGGAAGAACACTCCAAGACCAAAAATAAGAAGTTTCTCCAAGGCCATCGCAATTGTATCGAATACAAATGTCAAGTTACTTAGCACACTGCGTATAGCTGATGCCATACGCTTTAAAGACTGGGTAATTTTAATTAAAAACTTCCAGACTCCCTTAGTCCAAGATTTAGACCTCATTCGATGTTTTATACAGTTTGTTTCAGAGCCCAGTTCGCTCGCTGAAAAGAGCTTTTCACTTGGCTTAACTTCCATCCCTGGAAATCGTTTTGAAAAGGCACATAAGGGGACAGCGGTGACGACTGCCAACACACTACATACCAGGAACCCCATCCACCAAGCCCCTACCCAATTAGGGTCCTCAGGTGTAAGGTCAGTTTGCGCATCGATGTCCACGTACATATTTAAAAAGGCACCTCCTACAAAGAACCCTACCGCAGGCGCTAGGGCGGCCGTGGTATACATTGCTCCTATATACATAGGGGAAGCTGATTTGCTAACACTCTCTTCAATGAAAGCTGTCCCTAAGGTAAACACAGGCGCAGCGCCAGCGCCGATAAGAATTTGAGCGACTATGAAAATTATGAACTGAAGCATGTTAGAAGCTTGTTCTACAGAGCAGGAACTTGAGTTGAGTTCAAAGTTTGTCGAATTGAGACATCGAGATGCACCAAGCGAGCTTCCCACTCCTCGCCCTCGATATCTACCAGATATGTAGTGAGGCACTGAAAACAAGAACCCCCCGCTAGCAATGAGAAGTGCCGCAGTACCAAGCCACCTCGGTTTGTGACCGTGTGCTCCAAAGTAACTCACATAAACACCCATGATGGCCACAGATATTTCATTAGTGCTCGTAATCGTGCCGGCTTTGAAGCTTGTGAGGTCAAAACGCTTTTCTATTGTGGTGATAACGAGAGAAGTTATTCCATTGATCATCATCCCTTGGGTTAGGATAAACACGCAGAGAAATGCCGTGAACCACTTGGGGTTATGTAGAGCTTGTAGGCACGCAGGGCGGACAGGACCCCAGCCCCAGTCGGTTCTAGGCCTACAGCACTCTGCACTAACGAGCGTTGTTTTCGTCCTTGGGCAATCGGCATTTTCTTGGGCATCCAACATCGTTTTTTCTTTCTATTCCAGTTGTTGTTGTTGTTTTTCCACATCAAAGGCTCGCGGTCTTGCAAAGTAAAAATAATATCCAGATTTTCTTTATGCTTAATGCTAAGTTTGCATATAACACAACCCACCTGCTAACTGGTCAAAGTTCGTTACAGTTAGTGGTTGCTATGGTAACGTTCACACTGTTTAAAGAACTGACCAATCAAAGGCTACTGTTCTCGTGGCAGGCAGGTGATTCCTTGATGCGAAATGGTCAAAACAAGCGTGTGATACCTTCATAGCTCGCTTGTATTTATCACCGAGGTACAAAGATCATATATTTCCATTTGATCATATTGGAAACACGTATTCCGGCGAAAAGTAACTCATAAAGTCCAGGAGATGATCGGTAAAATGCAAGCCGTTACATGGGATGGCAGGTGGCGAGTCTGTTTATTCGTAAGAGTAAACAATGTCATGGAGTCAGCTTTATTTCTATTGATTTTGAGACTCAACTGTCAACTGCTTATCTTATGCTTATGTAGTTGCCTTAAAATAACAGGATCCCTCATTTCTCTTCTCTTGTGAACAGATTGAGATTTCGAACATCGATTGGTAGAGAAAGGTTCAATTTATAGATACCAACGTTAGAGGCCACACTTTCGAATATTTTAACTCTTATTTTTTAATTATCTCAATTAACAACAAGGAAATTAAAATAATAATTTGTCTTTAAGTTTTATCTCGACTCGCAGCAAAAGTTCTGGTGGCAAACGAGAACTGAGAAAAGTGAAATTTCGACAGTAATTGAAATTCTGAGCTTTGTCTTTCGAGTTACATGTGGTGTTTACCGCTAGTTCTATAATCAATTTGAGAAGATCTTTCCCGATATTTACAGAACTGAAATAATTTCAGAAAAAAATGATCGATACTTTATAAGAGTCTGTCTCTGTAAGAGCGGTCCACTCGATCTCGGACCCAAAACTGAATATATTTTTTGTTTACAACTCTACCACGAATGGTAGATGATTGAAAAGTTGATTTTATTCCCGTTTCGAGGGGTTGGAATGAATGGTTAGTCTTGCTAACAGACCATAGAGACAAGTGCTTATCTTGAGTGCCGTGTAAACATTTTTTTTTTAATGCTGCGACCACCCATTCAAAAGGTAACTCGATCATCAGAAACTGTAGGCACCTAGGCCAGACCGAAATATCCGCTGTCCGTCTAGGCGGTATACGTAGATTAACAACTATTTTGTAGAGTTATTCAATAAAACCTGCAGCACAATGCGATTCTGCGAATAAAGTTAATTGCCATAATGCTAGAAGATAAACTGATGTAAAAAAAAAATATCACTAGCTACTGGCTAAGGTTTCGATCCCGGCCGCCTGGTTTCAACAATGCGCGCGCAGGTACATAACTTTTTCAGGCATGTCGCAGGGGGCGAGGGAAACCGGAGTCAGCCAATAGGCCCTTTGCAGCTAACAGTCACGTGCTGATATAATACTTCATTAACGAATGAATTGAGCTCGTGATCCCCATGGGAAAGACGTTGCCATGGATTCTGGAGAGCAAGCTATCTTTAAAATCGCTGTTTTTGAAAGATCGACAATCGATTGGAGGTGGAAAATAGTATTTACAAATAGGTTTTGCTAATAGCAATACCGATCTTGTACAATGCATTTAAATAAATGAAGTCAGATATTTTTTGCTCTCCAGTACAACCACGTGATGTGTTAGCTGCAAAGGGCCTATTCAGTTTTCTCGCGGGCCTTGGGACAGCGAGGGAGCTCCGCTATAAAAAAGAAATCCGATAATTATTATACCGCAAACTATACTGCTTTGTGTGTTTCGATCATCAACACCAATTATTGTGGTCCTCCACCGACTCAGATAAAGCAAGACAAGAAAGGAAAGGCTGATTCAACGGTAGAGAGTTTTTCTTCCAATATTTCGATCGTCCCCGGCACTTCTGTTGTGTGACTCGCTACCCATTGGTGTTGTGTGACTCGCTACTTACTTTGTTCTTATCATGATCTCATGAGTCCCTTGTTTCGAACGCTTTCTTGTGATCATTAAATACTTCGAGGAAGAAATGCGATAAATTAATGAAAGGCAGGTAATGAAAATCGTGCAATTTTTAATTAAATATAAATCGATGATTGATTATCGATATATTTCAACTTCTTGCACAGTACAAAACCCAAGCAGGTGATTGGTTATTAACAGTGCTTTATTGGTGAGGTGGAATATCAAAAGTTAAATATTTTAAGTGTCAATTTCAGTTGCCGTGTGTCTGTCCTCTTATAGATGCACAGATGACGTTATCTGTCATCTGTACTCTAATAACACATTGCTGCCGACCAATCAGAGAGCGAGTTTATTATTGTATAACGACGAATACATACATATATACACACATTTTTATTGATACTCCCCACTACATTTAAAATGGGTGAAAAGCTAGAGGTTATAAAATAAATTTAATAAATACACAACTGAGTGTGAATATAAACTTAGCAGCTGCTAAAACGTGAAACAATCGGTGGTGGCATTTGAAATGCAATTTAGCTTTTCAGTAAAATTTGTATTATTAAATTACAGCGGTTAGGTATATTGTAGTTAGGTCACGAGGTGATCTCTGTGACGTCACACCGCAGAGAAAAGATGGCGGCTGGACATTTGCCCACAATCCCTTGCGAACCTAACACAGTAAAATGCACACGTGAAATCCTCTATTTTCTTCAATGACAGTATATTGGCAACAGCACTTGTACTGAATTGTTTTTAAGATTTGTAAACTCTGTATCACGATTTTATAACGGATTTAAAGTTTTTCGCGTGCAAAGAATTGTGGGTAAAAGTACAAGCCGGCATCTTTTTCCGTACAATGGATCCTGGATGTAATTTTAATTTTCAATTTCAATTTATTTCACACTATTTACAGAACATATAGAAGAAATAAAAAAGAGAGAGGAATAAAATGAGTTCAATCAGGAGTATATTACAGAGGAGTGTTCCTCTTCCCACATTATATTGTCACAGAACACTATAGACGGTAGGGTTATTTTTAGCATAGAGTTTCCCGCGAGAAGAAACAAAGGCCGTCACTTTTAACCAATCAGGATGCACTGAAAAATTGTAATTAACACGGTTCAAACTGCCCTTATTGTTGAGGAATGATCAAATTCACAGTTACAATACCCGAAGTTCTCATTTATTTCATGTTCCTTTGTGTAGAACAAATATAAGACAATTCTCTGTTAGTTTCCAAGGTCCTAAATTTTACAATACTTTGAGTTCAAATATACGTAACGCAATGTCCTTTTCTTCTTAACAATTCAATCTTAAGAACTATCTTTTCTCCCGCAATTAATTAAATATAAAATTGTATTGTCTTTCATGTTTGCATTTTAATGTATTTGTTTAGTTTTGTTAGCGTGTTGCTCTTGCCGCCTCAATCAATTTATTAACCAATATTAATTGTAACGAGGTGGCCCAGAACCTCACAAGCCTTTATGGTTTCTCTTGGGCTACCCCGCCACTTATTTTAATCTTTGTAAGATTACGTACTATTTATATTTGTGGCAAATAAATGAAACTGAAACTGAAACTGAACTGAAACTGCTAAAAAATACTAAATCGCAAGAGAACAAAAGACTACGTAATCGCATACCAGAACTTCGCAGCTATAGACAGACACACCATCTATTGACTGCGAGCAGTCCCTCCTTTTCCCTCCATTGATAGTGAGGTTGCGAGCGGATTGAGCGAAGTGAAGAATATTGGATGCGATTGTGCCCTATCATTTAGAGATAAATCATTTTGGAGATTTCGTAACTCAAAAACCTCAATCGAGAGAAAAGAGAGAATGACTACGATGAATCGAACCGCTGACAATGAATGGCTCACTTTAGAAATTAAAGTGAGAAATCAGTTATGAAGAAATTTAGACCGACATATCCTTCAGTAATGTAAATCAAACTGATGACTCTTTCTCGAATACTATTAAGCGTGAGTTTGTGGAGTACTGAGAAAACCGCAACTGCTCTTCATCTGTCTTCCCATTGAATCTTGCAAGAAACGGGACAACTGCGCCCACGAGCACTAATGAGCCAGCGGTGTAAAAAGTAAGAGTGTAGGATCCACTTATATCTGCTATGAAACCTGGAAAACATAAATTAGAAAAGAATATTTATGTATAAATTTAGTACCATGTGTTAGAGATTCTAATACAAAATGAAAGGCTGATTGCACGGTTAGGGAAAATATATAATTATTACCGATATTTCGGTTGGCGGGTACACAAGTATATGGCAATAAACCGTTACGTTACAAATTTTAAATTTTAAAACCATGAATGCGAGTCTAGGAGATAAAATTACAAGTGATGAGTGGGTGTGATAGAAAACTAAGAAGAATACAATATTATAGTAGAGACTGAGTAGAGTGGAGAGGTTTTGACTGTCAGGGCACATGTCAGGGCACACGAAATATCAGGGCACATTTCGACGCAAACAAATAGGTTATTACTCGGGCCAGGCCTTTGGCCGGCACGAGTCTTAAATCGCAAGTGTCTTTTTTTTTTCAAGTCGAGCTTTTTCGCCGTTAACCAATCAGATTACACATACAAGAGCCCATTGTTCGATGGACAATATTTCCCGAGGGAGGGCTAGTGGAGGGTATAATCGACCTTTCATGAAGCGTTGCAGTATTGATGGAGGATGGACAAGAAAATATACAGTGTGTTAGGAAATGCGAGTAACAAGAAGTATCAGACGTTTTTTTAATAAAAGCAGTTCCTGCATTGCTCAACGCGGATCTTTTTTTGTTCAACATCTACATTTCGAGGCGGGTGGTGTGAAGGATGACAATATTACCCAGAGGTCTAATTCGATGAGATTCAGTTTCTCGCTCGCTGTTCGCAGACCATCGAGGCTTCGAGTTTTCAGGTGAGTTTTGCATGTTTTTTTTGTATTTTGCATCTTGTGCTCAGTACTTACACATCGCTTACATTATACACTGTCATTCATACAGTCGTGACTACGACGCCAGATAGTTCTAAGGTACAAAAATCTCTTTACGAGCACTTTTGAACTTCAGTGCTGTCTCAAATAAACTCAAAAAATACTCATAAGAATACTCAAAAGAATACTCTGAACTGAGATACAAATAAACTGTCAGCAAAGTGATAATTTGTTTCTGCATTTTTCGCTATACCCAAGCAAGTAACTGCAATATACAACAATTTTGTGATGCAATTAATTATAACCTTGATCACACTTCTGTTGACATGATACTTCAATGGCGATTTTCGGCACTTTCTCAGTTAGTCAGTGTAAGCATGTACGTCCTGAAATTGTTAAACTTAAAGCAAAAGTACACTTGAAAACTTAGCTAAATTCTCCATTAAGTTCAGGTGCATTTATGTTGAAATCCCGGCGCATTCTCAGTGTAAGCATATTAATAATTCATTTTGTCAAATTTTCATACAACCAACGTTTAAAAACAGTGATGGAACATGTTGGGCTTAGTTGCACAGTACCCCCTCCACTCAAAAGATCGCTTGAACACTGCGCTAAATTCTCCACTTTAGTTCAGGTGTATTTAGACTCGTTCTATGAATGATTTTGGGTCGAAATAGTTAGGTTTTTTTATTATTTCAGGGTTAGATTTTTAGAAGGTTTGTATGAAAAATTTGAGAAATGAATTATTAATTAACCAAAGGAGGGGGTATTCTGCAATTACTCCCTGTGTGTGTTAACAAGCTTATATTGCCTGTCAAAAACCAATATATTTACATACTCATATTTTTATATTTGTAGGCATAATAATTATTCCCACTGTTGTACGGTACTAATTCCCAGTGAGGCTGGCCTAGTGAACTCCAAAAACCTGATTCAGTCCAGAAAAATGACCAGCCTGCAGATTACATATATCCATGTACAAGGCACATATTACCAGTTAACCATAGAACTTTGTACCAATGCACTGAACAAATGTTGCTCTGAATTTTGAACATCACAGGACAATTAACTGTTATATGTACATCTATATCAATGCTACATGTATGTCTTCACTAAGGCGGTGCTGGAAATGAAAGCACCTATTTGGAGATGGTACATCTATGCAGTTGACAGTGGAAGTAGTTGGTAATTTACAGCTAAATAACTGTTTTCAGTGACATGGAGAGGAATTGTAACCACCGTTGTACTTCCCTATATCATGCTGTATGCCTATAAAGCTATAAAGCTGTATGCCTATAAAGCTGATTCAGCAAGTCCAGAAAAATGACCATCAAGGAACATCATATTACCAGTTCAGCACAGAACTTTATACCAGTTCATTGGGAGCACAGCTGCATGTAGTTGACAATGGATGTAGTTGGTAATTGACAGCTAAATAACTTTTTCCAATTACATGGAAGGGAATCTCATACACTCGAAAATAAAAATTGTGGATGGAAGGACCCAGGTAAAATAGAAACACAGAAATAGTTACTGACAGCTGTAATCTAGGAAAACCATTCACCTGCTTAAACAACACTTGAGTTTATGATCATCTACATTCTGAAAGAACTATTATTGAAAGGAAAGTTTATAGACATGATAAAATGTAACTGCATAAACTCCTCTAAATAGAACCAGATGTATGATTACAAATAAGAAAATGTTTGCTTCAAACTCAGTCAGCTGGTATTTTTAAAATTCAATTAAATAATATTTCACATACTCAGACACAATCATTTTTCGTTTATAACATTGCTAATATATGTGGCACCAGCCTAGTCCCAGGTATTGTGGCTGGTTTTTTTTTCTGATTGTGTTAACAGATCCCAGTGGTTTGTACTGGTTTGTGACATCATGGCTCATTCCAAACCTGTACAAACCACAGGGATCAAATCAACCCAATCACAAAAATTACCAAGCATCACACTTATACATGTAGACGGATATGGCCCGAGTTAGGCTGCATACAGCCTCTTGTTGTTATTATATTCACCGCGTGACGCCCCCTCGCTACCTTAGTGCCCTACTGCGGCTTTAACTTTCACTGTATACTATTATACCTTCATTGTTAATAGTGAATCGTATGATCATGTCAAATCGATCGCTCATGTGCTCACTGCGCAAGTTTCAATGATGCACCGCACAGCTTATTAAAAGTTGGCAGACTAGTTTTAAGTTTCTTTGATGTCCAATTCTGAAATTATACTAAATCAATTCTCAGTCTCGGCAAAATTCAAGCAAGTCTCGAAATCTCGGATTTTGAAACAAGGGTCTCGGCATCTCGGATTTGACCATTCTATACCCCTTAGAGAAGTAAGTCTCGGGCTCAGATTTTGAAACAAGGGTCTCGGCATCTCGGATTTGACCATTCTATACCCCTTAGAGAAGTAAGTCTCGGGCTCATATTTTGAAACAAGGGTCTCGGTGTCTCGGAGAGTCTCGGATTTGACCATTCTATACCCCTTAGAGAAGTAAGTCTCGGGCTCAGATTTTGAAACAAGGGTCTCGGCGAGTCTCGGATTTGACCGTTCTATACCCCTAGTCTCAGTACATATTCGGTAACTTATATCTCATCTCGGCAAATTTTCACCAGTATGTATTTCGAATCGAGTTAGGTGACTAATTGTTTTATTTAACACTATTTTAAAACATAGAGGATATTACACGGTGGTGCAAAGATATGAAGTTTATCCTCGAGAGTCAAAATATTTCACGAATCTGAGTGCGGCGAACGAGTGAAACTTTTGGATTCGAGACGATAAATTTCATATCTTCAAACTACCGTGTAATTTCTTTATATTTTATGGACAATTAGACTGCTCTAAGAACTTTAATCTATAAAGTTTACTTAATGTCAGCACGAACATCTTTGTAATCTTTCTAAGATTTTCTGGAAGAGTTTCTTTGAGTTTTCTTGTCTCTGCATTGCCGTCGAGAAAATCCTTAGAGAGTTTTATACTTACTAATTAAAGCTTTTGACTGAATTACAAACCTGCTAAGATCGGCCCAATTGCAAAGGCAACGCCAAGAAACGCCAGATACCAGCCAAACCCTTGTCCAATTAAATGCGGCGGAAGTGACGTCAGCGTCCTACAATGCATGGAAGTCGTTACAACTCCCTCAGCAGTGCCGTACGTCAGGGAATACACAAGTAGCCAATCATAGTGCGTTGCTAGGGGCAACAGGAAATCGGCAGCTGCGAGGGTAAACGCTCCGATCTGAAATACGTGACTAAGCGTGACTCGCTGTGTATCACACAATCTTCCGGTGAGGAGCCTGGAGATGAACGACGCCAGTCCGATACAGAAATAAAGCCAGGAAGAGCGGTCGCTAGGTATTCCCAGTTCTTTGCAGTGATTTGCCTGATTATAGGAGAATAAGGGGATAGTAATGTATTAAAAATACATGGTGATAATAATAAACTTAACGATGACGAAAACTAATACATAATAATGTATTAATTAATTGGCTACTACAATATATAGGGACCTAGAAATGGGCGTAGAAAGGTGTTTTCTCGCGAAATTAGATGTTTATTTTTTTATTCGCCTGTTGTCGCTATTCACATCCATAGTTTAAAAAGGATGGAAAGTAGAGTTCTGTAGTCACCGAACGAATAGACTGTTAGCAAGTCCCTTCTACTGTGCATTTTATTTAGAATGGCTAAATAAAAAACACGGTTCCAGATGGCTAACGATGGCTAGACATGGTACACGTAGTTGGCTGGGTTGGTCTGTAAGACCCAGACAACTATGTGTACCATGTCTAGCCATGTCTAGTCATGTCTAGCCATCTGGAACCATGTTTAGCCATTCTGGAAAAAAATGCGCAGTAGAAGGGACTTGCAAGCAGTCTACCGAACCACAGGCCGCCCAAGTTCTGACTGTATAACAAGGTTTGTATGGGAGTTCTTCCGATAACTCAGAATAATAACAAATTTAGTTACAGATCTTCTGTAATACAAGGTAAATAAAGGAAGAAGGCTTACTTGAAGTTGTTATGTCGTCCTATGTGTGTTTCAGGTCGCTAGAACGGTGTTTTATGGAATTCTTGAGTCATACGCTTCACCCCTCTAACCAGAGGGGAAGGCTGCACACTCGATTCAACGACGGCCTTCGCTCGAGGACGAATTTTCCACAAAATATCAATCCCATCGGCGTTTACTCGGCCGCGGCAGAATCCACGGACATCAATTATCCCTCAAAAGTGCCCAGGCAGGCTTGATAACTCCGTTCCAAACCCGTTAGATTTGAACGAGTTTTGAAGCAATTCGTGCAGCTTCCAACGGCCGACAGTTCCTAACGTCTAGTGAATGTCCCTCTCTGGGAAAGAAGGATTTTGTAACGGCCTGGTTACCCAAACGCCTGGTTACCAAAACGCGATATCAAGAGAGGACCATTCACAAGACGTTAGGAACTGTCGGCCGTTGGAAGCTGCACGAATTGCTTCAAAAATCGCTCACATCTAACGGGTTTGGAAAGGAGTTATCAAGCCTGGGCACTTCAGAGGGATAATTAATGTCCGTGGATTCTACCGCGGCCGAGTAAACGCCGATGGGATTGATATTTTGTGGAAAATTCGTCCTCGAGCGAAGGCCGTCGTTGGATCGAGTGTGCAGCCTTCCCCTCTGGTTAGAGGGGTGAAGCGTATGACTCAAGAATTCCATAAAACACCGTTCTAGCGACCTGAAACACACATAGAACGACACAACAACTTCAAGTAAGTCTTCTTCCTTTATTTACCTTGTATTACAGAAGATCTGTAACTAAATTTATGTTATTATTCTGAGTTATCGGAAGAACTCCCATACAAACCTTGTTATACAGTCAGAACTTGGGCGGCCTGTGACCGAACGAATACCAGTGTGTTTAACTTACTTTATTCTTACGTTCTCTTTGAAACGTGAAATTCGGGGTTTTCACGTTGTGCTTTTGCAGAAAAACGTAAAAATGTGTGCGACTGCAAATATTTTCACGTGTAGTTTTGTAATTAAGACAATTGTTTGATGCCGTCGTGATTTTGTAGTATAAATGGAATGATCCATGTACACATGTCCGAAAATTGTGAAAAGATAGTATGTTTGAAATACTGTGCCCAAGTTAGGAGTGCCTTGCCGTGCATCAGATCGAATTGAAATTTAGCGTGTTTGTATTTGTGGGAGGGAGGAAAACCGGATAAAAAACGAGATACCAACAAACATAAGGCGCCGTGATCGGGAATCGAACCCAGGCCACACAGGCGAGAGGCGAGGCGCTTAACAACTGCGCCACCCCGGTTCCCTTCCCCTGCGTTCGAGCCTCCATATCCGGTCGTTGCGTCAAAATCGTATAAAGACCCAGCGTTTTACCGGGTATAATAAAGGCTGCTCAGTTCTCTCGCGAGTAATGAATGAGTTTCTGAATTTATTTTATTTTATTGGAAGTGTCGCGATTCAATTCGGTTTGTATCACAGAATCCTACAGTGGAACGTCATTGGCTGACTAAAGTAAACTACAATGGAAGAACTTACCAAATGAGCGATGGGCATCACATGTCCTAGTATTGTCGTCGCCATAGCAACCGTATACAGTATAAATAATCTATCTTTAAATACAGAAACGTCTACAAACTTAAAACACTGATGAAAAGTAACGTCATCTTCGCCAGCTCTCCTAGTTGGTTCCCTAATTTTCGCAGTCTTTCTAGAAGGGAAACTCCACCCCACTATGCAAGGTATCAACATGATTGCCGCCATCGCCATCATGGCCTTTCTCCACCCCAGTAAGGTACTTAATGCTTCCACAACAGGACTCATAACCAACAGACCTGCCCCAGGCCCTGCCGTCACCATTGCTGTGGCCACAGAGATCCTCTTGTCGAAGTATTGTGGCACGATAACGATTGCTGCAACATACACGAGGCAAGAGCTAACACCGAATACCAACCCGTACGTTAAATATAACGTCTCTATATTAGGCGCGAAGCCTGATCCGAGTAGACCGACTGCGCATGTCAGACCACTGCCTACCATCACCACCCGGCATCCAAAGCGATCGCATAGCTTTCCCGCCAATGGACCAAACAAGCAACCGCTGGCAACCGCAAATGATCCTGCAAATGCTGCAAGGAAATATTAGCATTAGTATATAAACTGTTTGACGATCGTAGGTTTCGTATATATTATGTTGCAATATTCATGTGGTTGAAATCCTTCTGGTCGTTTTTAACTATAGTGGATGTTGCGTAGGTAATCTGGTGCAAATCAGAATCTTGAAAACCAGAGGTAAAGCATAACATTTAACTGACATAAGTGAATCAATTTGTTTTAGTAAACGTTTTACCTGTGACAGCTTTTCCAGAGCGAAACTCATCAAGAAGATATGGGAAGAGTATTCCTGAAGTGTAGGCACAACCGAGTGCTGTGATATTAGCTAGCGAGCCACACACACATATCAGCCATGAATAAGGCCCGTCTACTTGTCTCCTATTATCTATAGTAACCTTGGAATCCATGGTAACCGCACTGCTGCCTTTAGAGGACTCGGTTTCCTTAGCAATCGAGCTACAGTGCTCGTCATCTTCTTCACTCATGACCTCATCAGTTTAGCTGTTGGTGAGAACAGGAGCCATTATCAGGGGCGGATCTAGGATCTAGTCGGATCTAGTCGAACCTCGCGCCGTCATAGGCGCGATTAGCTAGGGAGGTGCGGGGGAATGTATCCCATGATTATAACCACTGCAGAGTCCATCAGATTTACACATGACCTTCGCCCATTGGTTTATCGTCCCACAGGTAGCCCAAGATTGGGATCTGCGTAATATTTAACAGCATTATTTGTATGGCATTTTTTAGTTCTCCATATACAGTGTCTTCTTGTGTTCCTTAACTATGTCTATGCCATGACATAGTTAAGGAACACAAAAAGACACTGTATAGGTTTTCGTCGATTTTTATTCAAGATTTACGTTGTACATGGAAAACTAAAAAAAACCATACAAATGCTGTTAAATATTATACAGATTCCAAGCTTGGGCTACTTGTGGTAAACTCAGGAATTTACTGTAATTTCTTTCTCTTTGTGAACGAAACTATTATTTGATTTTTATAAAATGTTTGTTAAATTCAGTAATTCAAGACTCGTAAGGTTGGGAAGAAATTAAAAGGTAAATAGAATATCACTACACAATGATATCGTAGATCTTTAGTAGAGGTCATTTATCTCTACCAGCATGTTTTTGTATAATAAATTATTCCTAGTTTGACGTCAGCATTTTGTAGCGTAGCATTTTGGAGATATAAACCTCTTTAGTACATACCACACAAGTAAACAGTGTTTTTCGCGCGCTCTGATTGGCTACTCCGGAGGTGAATATCCTTTGTTATTTGGTGCTGGCTATTCATTCACTAGCCTGCTATGCAGACGTATTTTTTCACTCTCATAAATTCGAAGAAAAAAGTAACGTCTGCTTACCCGAGCGCTTAATTAGTTTCCAATATGCATACCTCATTGTGTTATGGACCAATCAGATTTTACCTTCCATATCCTGGAAAGTGACGTATGTTGCATTTAAAAGGATTTCAGACAATGCATTTGCCATTGACCAATCATAGGAGAGTGTTCACTGGCGCGCCAATTCACTAGAATTCTAACAATGGCTTTGATTGGGCTGAAAAATAAAACAAACGTGCTGACGTGCTTGCATATTGGAAACTAATTAAGCGCTCGGGTAAGCAGACGTTACGTCTGCATAGCAGGCTATTCATTCACTTGCAGTGTGGTGAAACGGCTCGGTAAATATGTGAGAGTTAAATACCGAGAACGGAGGCAATAAGCCATGTACATCCCGAGGGCCGTAGGCCCGAGGGATGTATATGGCTTATTGCCGACGTTCGAGGTATTTACGTGTCTTATTTCATACTTGACGAGGTTTTCGCAAAATTTTCATTGATGTAGCTCTTTTTAGGTAGATTTTGGGCGAGTACCAAGACGGAGAAAACGTTCTAAATCATTATAGGAATATTTAGTAAGTTTGGCTGAAGCCAAGGTGAATGAATTCCTTGGAGAAAATAATAAGCTAGAAACAACAAAATATCGTTGAATTGTATTGAATTGCTCGTTATAAATGCAAGGGATGTATGAGAAAAGTTCTCGGGATGTATCTGGATACATCCCGGGAACTTTTCTCATACATCCCTTGCATTTATAATGAGGGTATGTATGGCAAATAAAGGCTCATGAATAACAAAGAAAACCGTGTCAAGTATGAAATAACCACCGACTATTCACCTCCACTTCGGTGAATATTTCAAATCAAGAAATATTCTACTATTCAACTATTTACTTGAGGTGGAAGCGATATTTGTGATAACCGGCTAATAAACGTTAGGTGCACTTTAATCGTAAAAGTAAAGTAAAGCAACTTATTTAACGTCGGTAACTCGTGACAGTCTGGTGAGACTGATAAACTTGAGGCCGACGGGAGTCCTACGATTTAACGTCCTTATCCGAGAAGACGTGAAGGTCTAACCATTTACAGTTCTATCACAAAGGCAGAACCTTCTACTCAGTTATTTTAAGACCCTGAGTGTTGGTACATCCGGGGTTTGAACATTCGACCTCCCACACGACAGACCGGAACTTAACCACTGAGCTAACCGGGAAGGACTGGAGCTTACCACTGAGCTAACCGGGAGGGACTGGAGCTCAACCACTAAGCATCGTGAATTCCATAAATATTGGATTTCTTATACACAATCTTGCACACTTTATTTCTTTATAATAAATAATTACAATAGAATTGTACCCAGCGTATAGCATTTGCTAGTCAAGGTAATGAATAATAATTACATAATCATTGATGCTAATTAAATTAATGCCAAACCTGTAATGTAAAACTAATAACAACAAGACGCTTTCTAAAATTAATAGCAACATGCAAGTATTGGCATTCCGAATTCTTGTCATTCAGATACTGAAGACTACGTTTATACTAGCTAGAGCGAACGTTTCCTTCTTCATGTGACAAAGCATGTCAAGGCCTGGTTCAGGGATCAACTGATTTCGGGTACAAACTGTCTGCACAGCCAAGTACGGTAAGTGCGCCAAGTTTCTCACGTTAATAGATATCGTCATTCTGTTTGTGTGAAGTAAAACGTGTCACGTGCTCTGTCACGTGACTTAGGCCACGTAAACGCTCCGAGTTTATGAGAAACAGTGAGGACAATGAGTGGATGTGGTTATGGTTAAGTAAGGGTTAATGAATGGCCAGCAGTGTGATATGAGATTTATCATCGCGAGTAATGCTTAACGGCCACGAGGGCGTAAACCCTTATCACACTCGTGGCCATTCGTTAACCAATTTATCTTATGCCGTTTAAACCTGCAGAAAGAAATAAAATCAATATTTTTTAAGATTAAAATATCGGTTTTGTCGGTGTGTGAGTGATAAATTAACAAAAGTGATAAATAAAGTTCCATATTTCGAAATCACATGCACGTGAATGAAATATTTTGAAATTCACGTGCAAATGAACATGAAATCAAAACATTTTTCGTTGGAATTGTGTTTATGCAAAATAGCTAGGCATAACAACTGACAAATGTATTTGGTACAACTATTCTTCACGCTAGCAATGGAGTTGTTAGAGGAGATTAATACCAAGACCTTGTTTCTGGGATAAACATGGCGAATTTTTCTGTGGAAGAGCCGGTGCTGTTTCTTGAGGATGACAATGAGTTTCAGGATTCAAAGAAGCACTTTGGCGATATAGTGACCGAAAGTGATTTAGAGAGAAGAAACGTCGAAAGAGTACCAGCTAACACGAGACGTTCAACGAAGTGGAGACAAGTGGGCAGTCAAAGTTTGGGAATCGTGGGCAAACGTTCGAAAGAAAGCTGTCGATACTGCCTTGGAAAGGTACCGTCAAACATGTTGCCGAGCTTGGAACGTCAGAATTTTTGGCTTGCGAGATTCATTGTAGAAGTACGCAAGGAAGACCCCGACGACTTCTGCCTTCCACGGTCTATTACCTCGCATGTGGTTTGGGTCGTCACGTCAAAGAAGATTTGGGGAGGGGATACATCGATATTCTTTCTAAAGAAGACTTTCGTTTTGCTGATTTTAGAGCGGCGTTGGATTCTAGAATGAAAGAGGTATGTAACGAAATATTGTATTCAATACATTCAAGATGCAAAATTTGTCGTGGTGTGGTTTAATTTGTTGTTGCATAATTATCTATTCAACTGTATAAATATACCATTAGTTGCGATAAACAGTGGGATGATAAACAGTGTGATAACCATTCATCACGCTACTTATCGCATACTAATGAGTATTTATTACCCCACAATTTCCCTCTCTTCAAAAGCCCTGCCCACTTGCCTAATTAAGAAAGTGGGATATGGGATTTATTCCATTATTTGCAACAAAGGCTTTAGGGTGTGGCATAGGATAATGCATTTTACCTATTTCAGCTTAGAAAAGATCACTACAATCTTTCGTTAACGAGTTAATAAGGCGAAAATATGCAAAATAGGTCACGTGACCTTTTGTACCCTTAAGATTTCCTTATCTTTACATGATAGTCATGTTTTCTAAGCGTGGTCAAAAATACTGCTGCAAGAGGAATATTGCTGGTTTGCACGTGACGTCATAACCACTAGGTTGGTGTCCTTAAACAATAGATTCCTCGTTAGTTTCTTTTGTTGGGGCACCAACATGGCCGCCATGCCCTTTGTCATTTGAATCTCTGGGGATTGAGTGAAAACCAGCAATTGCAGCAGGGTTACTTTCTGATTAATGTTATCGTCGCAACCACATTTCATTTACGTGCGCACAAAGCGTATCCGAGCGTCAAACCTTGGATAACCCCGCAACTAAGAAACAAATGCATGAAAGAGACATTCTCATGTTGAAAGCCACACGATTTAAAGAGGGTAATGATTGGTTAGGATTAAAAGATTCAATTCCGTAATGCAGTAAACAATGACATTAAGTTAGCTAAAGAAACGTAATATATAAATGCGATCAATACCAATGAAGGCAACTCACGCCAAACAGAGCGGATTATTAATGAATTACATGCAGAAAAATAAACAACTTCTCTATAAAAGAAATCAAGAACAATGGTATTTCTACTTCTGATTCACATGAGTTAATTGTCTGACGTCTTTAATGATCATTTCACTACCATTGGGCCAAAGCTCGCATGTGAAATACCACACAGTGCAAATTATAGGTTCTCCCTTCATGTAGGCATACTTGAATTACTACCAAATTGTATTGTGTTCTATTGTATTGTGTATTTCGTTCTATTGTTTTGTATTGTGTTAATTCTATTATATTTCGATAGCAATTCATGTGTTGGTACATGAAGGGACCACCATGGCCAAATGATAAATCGCATCTCGAATACCGGCCATCCCTTCATGTAGGACGACACGAATTGCTACCAAATTGTATTCTATTGTATTGTATTGTGTTGCGTTCTATTGTCGTATTGAATTGTTTTGTGTTGTATTCTATTGTATTTTTGGTAAAAATTCGTGTCCTACATAAAGGGATTGCCCGAATACCTAACCTAAAACAAACACAGGTTTGAGCTTAGGTCAACGATAGCTCTACAGTTTTTTTCGCTCTTATCCAAGCTGTGTACGTCTAAAGCTACAGGCCGGCCTGGATAAAATCAGCCAGACTCCGTCGTGAGTGTGATGATTTAGTAGCGATTCCCTTTGCTTCATTTTTAACTCGTGGAAACGCGCAAGCGCAGGAACGAGTTATTGGGATAGTTTGGGAAATCGTGCATTCTTTGTCGCTCGCTCACTCACTCACTCACTCACTCACTAAGCTGTTAGCAGAATGTAATGCTTGGAATGCAAAAAGTTATAAGATTACAGTAATCGATATTTCATCTTATGTAAAAATACGCTAAGTGTTGGTACGTCTGTTTGTGTGTAACGCTCATACCACAGGCAGCCCGAGCTGTCGATCTGCGCGCGTAAAATGGGTCCGTGCTAGTTTACTTAATAATTGAAGATCGATGCTGCTGGAATTGACGTTGATCAAGGCTTCATCGTCGGGCCCCCTTGCCTCTTGCTACTAACTATATATAAAGTGAGCGTCAGGGTACTTATATACTTGGGCGACCAAATAATTTACCATATATGGGAGATTTGTGTGCTCGAGCGATAAACCAGTAGCCATGTGCATTTGGGTCCTGTCGATAGTGACGTAAACCCTTGTACGTTTTCATGCCTAACTAGCTCAATATTAATGGCAGGTGGCTCAAACTTTGACAGACATGGTATTGGGTTTCCATCAATCACTTAGTGGTGGTGTCGTAATGATGACGTCATCGATCACGTGATTTTAATACATGTCCATATCTTCCTCAAAGCTCAAACTTTGACAGACATGGTATTGAGTCCCCATAAATCACAGTGGTGATGTCAGAACGATGACGTCATCAGTCACGTGATTTTACAGGATACCACAACAGCAATAATAACTTGAACTTTGAATACTTCACATGTTTACCCTTGAGAACACACTAAAATTATACACTTTACATCTATTGTATCTGGAATCTTTCCGGAAGAATGGAAACGTTCCAAAGTTATTCCAGTGTTCAAGCAGGGAGACCAAACTGATTTATACAGCTATCGTCCGATATCTATAATCTCTGTAATTACTAAAGTGTTTGAGAGAATAGTCTATAATCAATTTTATGACTATCTGACTGAGAATAACTTAATCTCGAATCACCAATCGGGGTTACGATCCCTACAGACCTCATTCATAATGGCCGCCACTAATTTGCATAAATTGGAAGATTAATGTGTACAGAGAAACTATTGCTACCACATGAAATATCGTACCTAAATTAGTAATTGATCACAGTTTGAAAGCAATGTTTCAAATTGCTGTCGAGTTATTGGCATTTTCAATGTAGAAAATACATGAAAGCGAGGCTGTAAAGGCCTACACGGTTTTTCTCTTACAAATCTCTCTAATTTCAAATCGCTGTAACTTTACAGCCTTTAATGCTACAACACTCAAATTCTACATAATCACCAATGTTGGTATGCTCGTTCGCATGGCAAGGATGTTGTTTTTCATACATTGAACATGTGGCTAAACTGTTAAAATACAGAGACCACGCCCTTGTGAATGAGGTCTATTCAACCGTGACTACTTTACTTGAGGCGACCAATAATTGGTCGCATATAAGCCCTGGCTAGTTATGCTTTTTTTAAGCGACTAAACTTCATGTATTACTTCGGGATTTCGGAAAAGGTAATATCCTTTCGCCATTCATTTTCGACTTTTAAAAGTTCTTATTTCTACCTCAGGATTTCGGAAAATTTAACGTCATTTCACCTAACATTTTCAACTTTGCAAGGTTTTTTTCTCCGGTTTTTCAGTCTCCCTCTACAACATCCAACCAATAATTCGTGTCCCGTCACTATATTGTCGGCAAGAAAATTAGACACGTTAATAAAAAAATGTATTTTATGCCACATGCCAGCGGCAAGCTCTGTTTGGTGAATGAAGACATAAACACGCGACAACCCTGATTGGGATTAATTTGCCACGAGTGTGCATGGCTTTTATTTAAATGTCTCAAAAATCACTAATCCATTTACAGAGAGAAGTATTTGTCATTCAAAGGTGGGACGAATAACAACACCATCTACTTGTGAGATTTGAGACTGAACGCTAAGGTCACTCTTAGACGAAGGTGAAGGGGTCGGAGGAGGGATTTTAACTTTTAATTGGTACAGACGACTGAAATTTACTTTATGACGGCTCCGAGTTAGGAGAGGATCTCCCTACTGAGAGACCTTCCTATTTATGCTCAAGTTAGCAATCCGATATACTGAAACTGTGACGTATCCGACTATTGTCCTCAACCACCAACCGGGACTTTCAAGAGTGTCCTTATCGTGTCCCGACATAAATGCTAATCATTCGTACCTCGTAAGTAGTCCAGTTTCCTATTCGAAAACGCTGAATGCATGTACGCAGGTCGCAGGATTAGCCTCATTCTGAAGTTAAAGGAGAACTGAAATCAATCCGACGACTATACAAACTTGTGTACAAGAGAAATAAGTTCTGCTATTTTATTTCATTGTGGTGCACGTCTAAACAGAGGAAATACGTTTTGATGGTCGAAAAATAATCGATTTTCCGCTGATAAAGCTAGTTTGTGTGGCGGCTCAATTCAGTGCTTTTTTTACCGTATTGTGTATTTGTGTCCCCCAGTCAAAATTTCCATACAAATGTCTGTAAAATTTCCCGAAAATTTCCATACTTGTTCAATACTCTGACAAAGTTATGCATAGCATTGTTTTGTATTTTATTGTATTGCTTCGTTCTACTATTGTATTGTATTGTTAAGCTATTGTTATGTCGATATAATACAATACAATGCTATGCATAAATTTGTCAGAGTATTGGTCAACCCTCAAAAGATCGTTGTATTGTATTATATCGACATAACAATAGCTTAACAATACAATACAATAGTAGAACGAAGCAATACAATAAAATACAAAACAATGCTATGCATAAATTTGTCAGAGTACTGGACAAGTATTATTACCTGGAACCTTCGGCTAAACACCGTTAGGTTACCTATTTTTTTCGGCTGACTATTAGAAAACCAAGGATAGCTAGTGATTTCGTAAAAAGAAAACTAACACCTATAAATTTCGGAAACAACAAGTTTATTTATACAAGCAAGCAGACACAAGCAGTTATTACAATATTACAGTACTACTAGCTAAATGATGCAATAACGAAATATGTTTGTACTTGTACTTGTATTGGAGCACTGGAATAACTATATATGAAGCTAATCGAGCCAGGAGCCCTAAAAATCGCCTAACTGACATTTCGAGTTCTAATAAGTTTTGCTAGGACAACGAAAAGGGTAAAGAAATGTAGTTCAGCTTGAAATGCTTGTTATACACTTAAAAATAACCAACAACACGTTTTAATGTCATTTTTTTAAATGCGTCGTTGGGTGCCCCTGATGCATACAGGTTGCTGAGGTGGTCAAAGTGTTTGTTGTTAAATCTTTGGGAACCATTTATAAATATAATCAATATTGGTAAATAGATATATAGGAGTTATCGTTCGTAGCCATAAAAGATGGTCCTTTTAAACTATCTAGTAATCATAAATCCAAGCCAGACTTCACTCTCTTTTTATGAGGTACAGTTAACAATTAGAAGAAAGAAACATTAATACAACGACTTACCTCAAAACGAAATTCCTTTTAAAAGAAGCGATATTTGACTGGAAACCACGGGCCTGATAACATTAATGGATTAAAGCTTGTAAACTTGAGATCCAAGTTGTGCAGCACTGATATTTCACTTGCGAACTATTTAAATCGAACTTGATATAACAAAAGAAAGGACAAGAACAGTTTACATCATGCATGACACCTGTCGGAGCACCTGTTAACCGTACCCGTTCGAGGGCCACACGTTCTACAGTGTTCACTGTTAAGGGGCCACCCTCGTAAAATAAAGTTGATTATTGTTATTAATTTTAACTTAAATTTCACGCGTAATTTGTAATTTCATAACGCCGCCTTCGCGCGCTTAAAATGAATTTGTTTCTGCAGCGTAATTTGCACTCCATAATATTAATGGTAATCAAATAGTGTCTCGTGAAATTAGGGATAAATTTCACTTCTGTTTGTCAAAATTTACGTAATTAGCGGCTCGGGAAATTACTTGACAAACACGCGTGAAATGTATCCCTAATTTCACTCGTCCCCATTTGATTACCTATACTTATTACCTGGCACGTACGAGGGAATTTGATACGACTGATAATAAAACGTTACAACACGTGGAAGCTATAGGTCACTGTTTGGAGATTCCATGTGGTAATTAGTGACTAGAATTTCTGCATGGCGAGTATCTAGTTTATATCCTGTTCACTTCAAACTAAACATGTTTCAAAGTTGTTTAAGTAATGGTCCAGATAAGAACTGTAGTGGAATCCATTGTTCTGCGGCAATGAGCCTCCCCCACATACGATTTTGCTTGAATATGCCTTAAGTGTTTTAGGAGGTATCTACAGTCCAAACTACATCTCGAAAATAAAGTATTTGTTATGCTATTGGCTCTTTTTTCTGTGAAAACGCAGAGAAGCCACCATCCAGCCAATCGGATATAGAGAAAACAAAGGATTTTTCAATCGCAAATTTGAGAACTTTCCCCACATACGATATTCTTCGAGATTAAACCATAGTTAGTTTGATCAAAAATAAATTCAAACCACAAAAAAATATCGAATGAAAATGCATTATTTCGATGGGTTTCGATTGAATTTATAAGTATCAACCAATAAAATTACGAGAAAGAATAATAGAAAATTAACACCTTTAACAGTCCTTGCCGTAGACACTACAGTTCTTAACTGGACCATTACTTAATAACAAAGCTATAACCGTACGGTCACACTCCAGAGGCCCTTATATGGGGAGAGAGGCCCTTATATGGGGAGTGAGGCCCTTATATGGGGAGTATGCATGTCCCCTGTCTGAGTTTCAAAACTAGACAGTCGTGAAGGTGAGCATGTCGATGTCGGAATTTCGTCTATTGTTTTCTTATTTCTCTCTGTTGCTCTCGCAATGGGCTTTTATCGCACGGCGGCCATGTTGAGTCCCAGGAGAATAAAAAACTTTGTTTTCGTCCGGTAAACTCGTTCTGAAACCAACCAGTGCGAGGCTACCGGGGCCAAAACTATTGTTTTATCCAAGATGGCCGAACTGCGATAACAGCCCCATGGGCCTTTTGCAGCTGGGCATTCACGTGATTGTACAGGAATGTACTGTATGGCAACAAATATTTAACTTCATTTATTTAGAAGCCTTGTACGAGATCGGTATTGTTATTAGCAAAACCTGTTTGTAAATGCTATTTTTCACCTCCAATCGATTGCCGATATTTCTAAAACAGCGTTTTTAAAAATGGCTTGCTATCCAGCATCCATGGCAACGTCTTTCCCATGGGGATTACGAGCTCATTCATTCGTTAACGAAGTATTATATCAGCACGTGACTGTTAGCTGCAAAAGGCCTATTTCAGACGTTCGTCGTTATTTCATCTCCTTCATTGTCGCTGTTTCAACGCCGTGTCGACGCTCGTTAGAATTGACCCCCAGCAGGGCCTCGCTCCTGTTAACTGAATAACCGCTGTACGAAGCATTTAGTCCGTTGCAAACCGATTGATCATACATATTCATTTCTTACTTAATTTAAACATAGTTAATAGCGGAGTTTGCCCCAAGAGCGAAACTGCTCATCTTGTCTTTCGATCGAATCCTTCGAACGATCTGCCTGTTCGCCATATCGCCGCCATATTGTAAATAAGATTTTCTGTGATTGCCTCGCAATGCCTGCTGGGACCAGGATTTTCTGGACCCAGAATGCCTTGCAGAATTGTACTGTAACAGTAGCAGTCTGTTGTTCCGAGTCGAACAACTAGGTAGACTACGACTGTAATTTGAAGTTACCTGCTGGCTGTAAACCATGGACGAAAATCCTGCTCACACTGATGGAGGTGTCGTGTCACATGGCTGATTGACAGGGACCCAGGCCACTACCATGTCTGTCTTTCCTTTGCTATAACGTGCAACAGCCGAGCAGAGACTGGGGACTAGCAATCCGGCGCAATCGTGGTATAACCGCTGACCTTAAATATGTAAAAAGGAAGGCTTTATCTACAGCACATAATAAACTTTGATAATAGAGAAAATATATCATAATAACAACAAATACATAATAAGTCAGTTTTGTTTATACTTATTCGTAACTATTCACCTATATCGTTGTTATTTCAATGCCTTCGAACAGCCTCTACCAGGAGCCCATTACCAGGAGCGTGCATCTCCCAGATTAGGTCTGTCCCGCAGCAGAACAGATGATGTAGCTATTTTTAGCTTTGTGTTTCCCGCGAGAAGAAACAAAGGCCGTCACTTTTAACCAATTAGGATGCACTGAAAAATTGTAATTAACACGTTCAAACTGCTAAAAATACTAAAGCGAGAACAAAAGACAACGTAATCGCATACCAGAACTTCGCGACTATAAATAGCCACATCGTCTACTGTGCTGTGGGCGCTACCCATCAGATAGGTACGCTCCTGGTAATGGGCTGCTGCCTCTACTTATTCTTAAATATCTCCTGTCCCTCTAATAAACGATTAAAAAAGGTTCAGAAAATATTTCAGAAGGTACTGAAAACGTCAACCCATCAAAATCAAACACCTTTTAACTGACTTTTAAAAAACCGCCTCAGAAGGGGTGGCACCATCATAAGCTAGACATTACAAACTGTATAAAACTGTATTAAATGAGGATGACAACATCAGATTTGCCATTACAATTCCGTAGGTATATTTATTTTTATTTTTAAAGTTTCGTAGCTGCCATATTAGTAAGTACTCTTATTTTTTATCTTTTCAAAATTGGGTGTAAAATATCCCCGGCATGTTTTTGTGACTTTGGAAATGAAAGTATCAATCAGACATTTGCTGCTCCTAGATTAAAACTATTCTCCTCTGCTGCTCAAATTCTTGCTGACAGATGCATGGCCGGTAATGTCTGAGTTACAGATAACAAAGCTTTTCTTGTTTGGAATGCTGATATTCCGGTGTGACTCGCGTTACTCACTCGAAAACACTGTTTTGGGAGCTATTTTGGCCTTTTTAGCGAATAAAACAATTCATAACTTCTTCTTACCCTCGAATCAAGTTAACCAACATCTAATGTGCGACTGGAACAGTTTGGAGTGATTATATTAAGGTTTCGACATGGCAAATATGAATTTTCTGGTTGGAGTGAATATGTACAAGGTGTTACTGGTTTAGGAACCACCAAGCAGAGGTTTAGCTTAAATACGCATGCTTGAACTGGCTTCTTACCTACGGATTCAAATAGGAGGACAAATTTCAAGCACTTTGATGCATATGACGTCGAGGTTTCTCGAATTTAGAGTATAGCAAATTGCTTCTAAAGTTCCATTTCGTACTATTTTTCTTGTGTTGACCTTTAAGAGATGTTCAAAAACTCATTAATTATTCACGAGGTATTCAGCCAATCCAATGGTCTGATTTTAATCCCTTGAGGACACTGGATACCTGGTCTAGTCCTCCTAGCAGTAACTGGAAAAGTTTCTAGTTACTGGAACAAGTTGTTCCAGTAACTGGAAATTTTTCCAGTTACTACGAATAAATTATTGAAAAACATCATGGCATGCATAATTACTCTTTTATTTGATTGCATTATGAACAAAAGGCAATTGAATAGCACTGATTGTTCAATTAACTTTGCTCTTCATAATAACAGTGATTAAAAGAATTTGTAGCCCTATTTTCTCGATATTTTTTAGTTTTCCTTGCAAAATACTAAACTACCAGCAACTTTTATTTGTCTTTGATTCCTCCCGAATAATTAATGAGGAGTTGAAGTCGTTCAAAGTCCTCCAATTTCGGACTGGACGGGATTTCAAGTCCTTGCAATTAGTTCCAGTCCTCGGCTGCGCCTCGGACTGGAACAAATTGCGCGGACTTGAAATCCCCGTCCAGTCCTCATTGTCGGACTTTAAACATTACTTCGAGAGTCCAAACGAAAGCAAAGAATTCTCCTTCGTATAGTTACGGTATCAAGAAGTAAGTTACATTATAAACACGTAATGCCACTGGAGTTGTTATCTCTCTCAAATAAAATCGCATTTAGTTCAAAGCGATCACCAATACCAAATGTCCTCTTCTATATGCAATGATTTTGATATGGGAAACAAAGAATGCAGCAAACGGTAAAATACTTGCCTCACAACAAGCGGTAAAGAAGGCGTAATTTTTATCGCCTACCGTACCCTTAATATGTAAATTTGAGGGGAATCCGACACCTCCTCGTGTTTTTTCGAGGAGATTCGGAGAACGAAGTCATTGTACTCAATCGCGACCAATCGCTGAACGGTGGAATCAATCTCCTCGAAAAAAAATACGAGGTGTCGGATTCCTTCGGCACTCGTTCGGCACTCGTTCCGTGCTCTCGAAGAAAAGCCGTTCAACTAAGGCTAAGCCGATGGAACCCCGGATCGGTACATGCTAGGTTAGCTGCAGAAACCGTCGAATTTGACTACTTACAAATCGAGGAAATAAGTGATGGGTCGATTAAATGAGTGCTATAGGAATGTGAAAAAGGGTTCCTGGAGGTAAAATGCTGAAAGTTTGGATTTTCAAAAAAATTACGAGTTCTCGAAGAGTCGCCACATGGACTAATGGCGTCTCGTGTTTCCTGCCTTCTCAATATTTATATAGGGGAGGAAAAAACCCATAAGTGCCTCAAACCAGAAATATACACATCAGCGATGAAGAGGAACAACTTCACAACACACAGATAAGTTTTCATGACTTATTGATCAATTCCCATACATTCCTTGTAAAAATCATTAGCTTAGGCTGCCTGTGGTATCTTTAGTGTCCCAATTCAGATCACGTGACCATCCCCTTGTGTATTGTTTCTTTTATTTCTGGTTAACGCATGAGGAGATGCATGCAATGGTATGGAAATACTTCGGATAAAGAATAGTATTCCCCAAAGATTTGAAATGGGACAGCATTGAGCCAAGCTAATGAGGTCTATTGTCCCCAGGCTTGCTTCAAACATGACTGTTGAACTATGGATATTTTGATGCGCTTTGCAAAATAGCAGCAAAATGATGTTCACAAGGTCGTTATACTCAGAGCCATTCGGTTGGCTCTTTTGTAATGAGTTGTTGTTTTAGTAGCGATGATCGCTCAACCATCGCATGCATATAAATAGTTGTTTGTTAGGAATTGGGCAATCTAGGCAAAGCTGCTGCATAATTCACATCGTATTTTTATTTTATTTTATTCTCTTTATGTATTAAGGTTTAAGTTAAATGCCAATTGTTGGTATTCACTATAAGTTTAGTCAAGAGACCATTACTAATCGTCTCTTGGTTTAGTTAATTAGTTGTACCGGTCCTTTTCCTCCAGGACAATGCCTGTATTGCATTAGGGGAGGTACAGGTTTCCCCTGATTCAGGGTTTTTTTCTGGCTGGCACCAGGCTACGGTACGTTTTCGGCACTAACTTAATTGTGCTTTGTTAAATAAAGTGGCCATGCAGCTTTTGCAGCAGCCAGCCAAGCCTTAGTTTGTTTTGGTCGTTATTATCAGGATATAACGATAGTGTGAACATGCTCTGTCAAACCAAGCTTGCTTCTGAATGATAACCTCAATATTTTGTACGAATGCGATAGAGAAGAGTCATTACCCCGATTTGTACACCAGTTCATTGTTTCAAGTCTCTTCCCTTTGTAGAAGCGGTCACTGAAATTGGAACCACAAGGAACTTGACTACACAAATTAATTGGAACCCTGATGGGGAACCGAATAGCGTAGCGCACAGATGACGTCACAAAATTTAGACCCTCGTCAGACTATCTTGAACTTACAAGAATTGCATAACTAGCACTGACTATTCTGCGGTCACACTCGGCTATTTTTTGCGCTAAGTCACGACTAGTTGCTGACTAATTTTGGAACGAGACTTGCAAATAAGTCTTGTTTGTGGTCAGATTGGCGAAACAATAATTGAGCAACTTGTCAACAGGGTTTGAAGTTTCCGACTACGATAGTAATTAAAATTCGGTACATGTAGCTGGATCATATGTTGTTCCGGACCGAAAAAGCTATGATAAAGACTTACATGGAGATATTCTAGCGTGTTTTGAGTTTGACTCGCACTTGGTCCAGAAATAAACGAGGATTTGGGACCGCAAATCCCTGAGACCCATATACGTATTCAGTCAACAGTTTACAGTTGATAGTAACGACGGCAAGCGGTATAATACAAAGAATTTAGCCACACGAGATTTACCGGAAAAGATATGGACACACAAACTAGCGGCTGCACTTGAAATGCATTTCATTGGCTAGTCGTTACTAAGTCTCCATTAAGTCTTGTTCCAAAGCTGGACTTATCAGATACATTTCTTTCGTTGTCTGGGGATGGCTCTATAGCAACAAGTCTTTTGTAAAGAGAAGCACACTCCTGAGCACCTCTTCGTTGAATGCGCAGAAGCTCAACGCTTCTGGCTTCGTTTCAAAACCTTCTGGCAAATTCAAACCTCTGAAACGATGGAAATGGATAGAGCCTGCATTATGAATGGCAAAATAAAGCAAACAAAAACTGCTAAACTTTTAAAATCATGTACTGATAATTGTTAAATATCACATGTACACTTCATTTCTTAGAGAAACATCGTTTAATTTTCAAAGTTTTCATATCCTCTTGAAAGAAAAACATACAATCGAAAAAGAATGCGCAGTCACAGAGAAATATATAAAGACACCAAGAGAAATGGGAAGCATTAAGTGAATGGCTTAAAACATAAATGTAACTTAATACACAAATGTTGCATTTCTGTATTTTATGTATATATATATATATATGTATTGTATGGAAAATAAATGAAAAGATAAAAACAAAAATTGGATTTTCTTAAATACCGGTCACATTGGAATGGAGACTTATTCGAGACTAAAACGAGACTTAGGTTCGAGCGTGACCGCAGCATGGCGTTCCTGGATCATATTTCAGTTGAAAGAAACACTGATTAATATACTGTCAAACTGCTGAAACGTTGGGTAACTACAAAGCAACAAACGTGCGGTCTCATCAAGCGATCGACTTTCGCTTCTTTGTTGTTGAAATAAACCATGAGATTTGGTATCATCTAACATCTGTAGGCCTCGAAAAAATACTTTAAAAACGTATTCCCTTCGAATCTCAACTAACTGAATCCAAAACTATCCAAATTTCATCTCTTTTCAAAGAATGTCGTTGTAAGAATTCATCTAAATGTTGAAAAGTTATTATGATGGTCAGACGTACGGCAAGAACTAACGAGTAATGTAGGCGAATTTATCTGCTGGTGAACATGCATGCGAATTTCGCGCGAGATCTCTGACCAACTTGATTAGAAAATAAATTATAAAACTTGAAATCCGACATTTATGTTCATAAAATAAATAAAAGCATTGTACACGTACATAAGGTGGCTTATAGGGGACATAAAAAAGTTCATTTCTTTTATAACTGTCCGTCGACACTTATAACTGGCCATATACACTTACATGTATAAGTGGCGATTGACACTAATAACTGGCGATTGACACTAATAACTGGCCATTGACACTAATAACTGGCCATTGACACTAATAACTGGCCATTGACACTAATAACTGGCCATTGACACTAATAACTGGCCATTGACACCAATAACTGGCCATTGACACTAATAACTGGCCATTGACACTAATAAGTGGTCATTTACCGTACCAAACAGCTAGGTCTAATTTTGTCTGCATTAGGTCTAGCAAAAATCTTGCAGACCTTATCTAGACCTCCTTAAGACAAATTAAATGTCTAGAGAATCTTGAAAATGTCTTGAAAGACTTTTCTACATTTACTTCGCTTGTTTGTCTTGAAAAAGTCTTGAGGTTTTGCCTAGATAAGACCTAAACTAGATCTTTTCACTAAATTATACCATCGTTAGGAGTTCTCGATATTGGGTTACTCGTGCATGTCATGTATGAACGATTGTCTAAATTAGATCTTTTCTCGATGAAAATACAGTCTTATCGGGTTACAATAAGACTATTTTTTTACAGATATGCGCATGCACCATCGGACACATTCGAGTATAAATGATTAATAACGATCACTGATGCATGCAGAGTGTTCAAAGGTTACAATGTAGTTACCTAAATAAATCCTCCATTTCAGAACGAATTATCTATAACATTGTTTGTACACTGTATTAAGTCATTTCATGCTCATGCAGTTCGTCACGAAGAGTGCTATAATTTTTGCCAAATCTTCGTATAACCGTCATTTGTGTCGACTTCTGAATGATAATTTATGAACTCGGTTCTAAATGTATTTTCTAACGATTTGGAATGCACATGGGTGTGCGTATGTTGTGTTAAGGCGTTGCCAGTGCCACGGTGTTATGATGTACCTTGCGGAATAAGGAGCAGTATATAATGAGTTGTTTAGTTAGTTGATACCACTCGAAGGTGTCTCTAGCTATCTTTCATATTGTTTAAAAAATATGTCCGATAGTGAAGAACGTCGTGGTATACCTCTTGTTTGTGGAGAATTAAGTGGTTTGTCCAATGAAGATACCCTCTCAATTTTTTTATTTTTTTTATTTTTTATTTAAACATAATGAAGTGTTTACCCCAAAAGTACAATTAAATGACTTATCTAGGGGGTTCACACTAGATATTGTACATTCTTTTTTACGCGAACAGACACACACAAAAAAAACACCACAATTAATAATAAAATAAAGTAATTAAACATAAGTCACAGAGAAACGATTTGTAGATAAAATAAAGCTTTGAACTTTGCAAAAAAAACGACAATTTATATCAAAATCAAAATCTTTAACGCCGTTCAGAATAAACTCCATTTTTTCCTTGTCGCTGCTCTGTGACCATTTCTCACCCAGTAACTGTGCAGCAGAGGCAAAAAAGGAAGTTCGTTGGGCAGCGTAACGGGGACAAAATATTAAATAATGCTCTCTCTTATTACTAACTTGTTAGATTCGAAGCTGGACTCTAAATTTGAGGAGTTTAAGCGTAAGCTTAACCAGCACGAGAGTACTTCTCAGTCCGAAATCAAGAAGTTGAAACTCGAGAGTAAACCAGTTAGTTCCTTCAAGTACAAGGGAAACAGACTGCAATATGAATTCAACGTCAACCTGCTTGGTATTATTGAGCAAGCTTCTTCTGATTTGTTGGGAGGTGACCTGTCAGCCTCTTAACGCTTTTCAAGTTTCTCATTCTTCTTTGCTTTTCAAGCAGCCATTTCGTGTTCAATCTCGAGCCAACCAAAATGCTGACAAGTGCTTCTCCTGTGGGCAACGTGGCCACTGGGTTAACTCCTGTTTTTCCAGTTCATTCAATCGCTCCTTCCGTACAAGCACCTCCTAACACAAGCTCAAGCCAGCTTGCATCCTAAGCACTTCTCTGCCCTCCAAAGATTAGATGAAGATGAGTATGATCTTGAATTCAACTTTAGCTGTAATGACAATGAACCTGATTGGAGCCTCTAGTTTTATTCTTGATACTATTGCTTTAGGTTATAAGATTCCATTCTACCACACGCCGCCTTCCATTTCTCGGCTAGACTGCAGAATACCCTACCACGTAATCTACCTTACACGTTGACAGTCAACGTGTCGACGCGTTGTCACGGTCAAACATATAAATGAAATTGAAAATGAAATGAAATAATGAAATAAAATTGTAAATTGACATAACGTCCATTATCAATCTTGCTATTATCTCTATATATTACTACCTTCGTTCTACAAACAACCGCAGTCTACTCGTTGACATGATAAATAAAGTGTACTCTATATATTACTACCTTCGTTCTACAAGCAACCGCAGTCTACTCGTTGACGCGATGACGCGTTGACACGTTTATTCGACATTACTCTCTTAACTCTCTACGTTCATTGTGTATTCCACACAAGTTGACGCGTTGACGCGTTGACATTTCTACAATACAGCTTGCTGTGGTGGGGTATTCTGCAGTCGTTCCCCATCTCTCTGCGTAATAATAAATCTGCTTTACGGTATCCTGCCTTTGTTTACAAGGCCATTCTAGAATTAGTCAATCTAGGCTCGGTAATTGAGTGTCCTTGTCCTCCTTTTGTTATTAATCCTCTTTCAGTTTCTATTCAGTCTAGCGGTAAGAAACGGCTGATTCTCGACTCAGACATGTAAATTGTTTTGTTAAGAAATCTAAAATTAAGTTTGAAGATGCTAACTCGATGCTTATTGTACTTTTACAACGAACGTGTTTCTGGGCTTTTTCTTTTGACATCAAATCCGGTTATCACCATATTGAAATTTACGAGCCTGATCAGTCATTCTTAGGTTGTTTTCTGATTTCCATTCATGCCTGCAATTTCGAAATCTGTCGAGTCTGATCTTTTCAAAGCTGGTTTTGTTCCTAATAAGGATAAGTCCCAATGGACTCATGTTCGTTCGCTTCGCTGGTTAGGCTATTTATGGAATTTCGATTCCCGCAGTGTATTTCTATTCCCTTAGATAAAATAGCTAAGGTCCGTGAAGCTATTCAGCTTGCTATTGCTGCCAAGAAGTTGTCTGCTAGGAAAATTGCTCGTGTTAATGGTCTTATTATTTCAAATTCTCTAGTGTCATGTGTGCAAGCTTGTGTCCAAGTCTTTACACAGGTTGGTTGAACAACGTGTCGGATGGGATTCTCCTGTGATTATAGATTCCGCTTCTAAGTCAGAGTTGTCTTTCTGGGATTCGCATTTAGAGAAACTTAACTTCAGGTCATTAACTAACACGCATGGCATAAGTTACCTCAAAATCGATCACTAAAAGCGAGCCAAAAATATATGAACCAACACATTTTGTTTAATCCGCTGTCGAATTTAACGAAATGTTCTTATGTTAATCTTAAAATGTAATAACATCTTTACGATCAAAAACATTTGTATATTGACGTTAGTGTTACGTCATAACGAACGACTCCTTTTAAGGTCAAATTGTGCGTTACCTATACGTTTGAAATAAAGCATGTTATCACAACAACATAAATGTGTGTTTTTGATTGCCGAAATTTTAAATTTTCTACGATAAATATTTGCTGAGTTATTAAGAACTGAAGTTTCCTGTGACGTCACCTTTTCTGACGTCATGGGTCTGACATCAGTAATGCTTTCTAAATTGAAGAAACATAAAAAAGACCATATTGCGGCGATTCAGTGTACAGTAAGTACAGTTCCTCTTTAAAACCCGAAAAATACCCGAATAGTTATTTTTTAAAGACATTTTCAAAAATATATGACGTCATAATGACGTTTCCTCTTTTTTACTGTGAATTTTAAAGTATTTCCTCTCAAAAATTGAAAATTCTAAAAACATACGGTTGTGGGTACCGATTTACTCTTTTGATTGCTAGATTGTCGTAAACAAATATTTTAAACTCTAAAAGATGAATGAAGAAGTAATTTTGTAAATGGTTCTGTATTGAATATTTCCCGCGAAATTTTGGCTGGAAAATTGCCAAAATTCAAAATTTCATAACTTTTCTCCCTCTTAAAAAAGAGAACTCGGGTTTTTGGTTTCTTTGTTGTCGACATGATGGGAAATCGAAAATATGAAATTTACTGATGTTAAAGGTAATTGAAAACATCGAGAAACCTATTATGAATGGATATATGACGTAACTGTGACGTCATCAAGATGTCTACGGTAGTTTAAAGCATCGGATTTCGTTTAGGTCATCGGTCTTCATCCTCCCACAAAAAAATCAATCTTCTACGTTGGAAACTTTTGCAAATATAGCAAAGTGATCGATTTTAGGGTCATTTGTGCCAAGCGTGTAAAGTTATACATATTCCGTCTACAATAGTTTTCTCGGACGCTAGCCATGTCGGCTGTGCTACCTTTATTTCATTTCAATGAATGGTATTTGTTACCGTGACTTATGGGGCGGATGACCACGAGACTGCAGAGCCGCCATTTTGGCTACGTGAAGCAGCTTTACGTGAAGGGAAAAGTCTATCAGTTGATGCATTTAACAGTTTTTTAAGACTCATTAAGTCTGCAGACAATGCGTAACAATATAAGTTGCATGTTTCTTGCTTAGTTTTAATTTCAGACACTTTTATTGTAGTAATTATTCTCATTTTGTTTCAGCTTCAGATTGTCAATTATAATAAAATACTGAAAACGCTGTCTGTATACGGTTCCTTCGGTATTGTTCGGACCATTATCTGAAGATTTAGTGGAAAAAAGTCGCCGAATTCTATCGCAAGGCTACGTTAGTGGAAAATTCACCGAAATGGAAAAGGCAAAGAAGGCGTTTACAAGGACAGTGGGCGCCGTCAGGACACTGAACGAGGCAAAAAGACTGGCTACAGAGGTAAAAGGAGCCTTTGCAGACGTGAAAGTTGCATATGAAGCACTAGTAGCAAAGCACGAAGAATATACGCTCTTATTAGACGACGAAGGATTCGACGAAGCGGAGACATGGATGCAGGCATGTTCACGTGAGTTAACCATTGTAAAGATGTTAATAAATGATTACCAGTTGACAGGTTCTGAACTTAGCGAAGGAGAAGGCGGGAATGAGGTTCAGGAAACGGATAACATCCCGGAAAATGAGAAAAAGGAAGAAAAACCCCCAAAGTCATTCAGCTTTAAAAGGGAAAAACCTAAGCTGCCCAGATTTGACGGTGATGTGCGAAAGTATTTTATTTTCAGTATGCCGTAGAGGATTGTTGCTCAGAGAGAGACTCTATAGCAATATTAAGGTCATGTTTGGGATCAGAACCTGCCAGATTGATAGAAGGTATAAGTGAAGATTTGAAGGCTGCCTGGAAATATTTAGATCTCAATTATGGGGACCCAAGGGTTATCTCCGACACTATTACCAATGATATTGAGCGCTTTAAAGCCATCCAGATAGGGGAGGATAACCGGTTTTGTGAGCTAGTCAACTTGGTAAGAAGATCTTACAATATATTAAAGGAGGTCAAGAGACCACAAGATCTAGACAATACTCACGTCATATCCCTGATTGAGAGAAAAATGTCTAAAGATGATCTAAAGGTGATCTAAAGGTATGGGCACGTCATTTGACACAAGGGAAGGTTGAACCATCCATGGCTAACCTCATGGAGTGGATGAAGGAGGAGATGTCAGCTAGGCTACGAACAGGGGCAACTATTCGTAAATCGGGAGCACCTTCTCGCTCGTCAGTAAATTCAGCAGTATCTAATTACCAGAGATCAGAATCCCAGTCTGCTACAGAGTTTAAACCTAACGGTTATGTATGCCAAGGGAGGCATTATGTAGATGTATGTCCCCGGTTCAAGGAAATGGAACTGAGAGGGAGACTGAAAGTTGTTCAAGATCAAAGGGCATGTTTTTGTTGTCTGAAACGTGGAAAGAATCATACCGCTAACAACTGTTCAAAGAAAAAAGAATGCGCAGAGAAAATGGAGAATGGGGTTAGTTGCAAATACCATCATCATAAGCTTTTGCATCTGACTAAGCAACCTGAAAGTTCATCCATGCATGCACACATGGGTTTTATCCAAGATAGTAGTAATGCATTACTATCAGTAGCAGTCTGTTGTATTAAGGGTCTTGGAAATTCAATGACAGAAGCAAGCGTGTTTTATGACAGTGGTGCACAAATCAGCATGATTAGAATTAATTTGGCTGAGTCATTAAATCTAGCAAGCAAACCAGTTAAAGTTTATATCACCAAAGTTGGAGGGATCGAAGAGGAGCTAGACACTAAGCTCTATAAGTTTGCTGTGTGCACACCTGAGGGTAAGGGGATCCAAAGTATCCAAGCTGTAGGTATCCCGCAGATATCAGATGATATTGTTGATGTCAATGTAGAAAAAATAGCCAGTGACTTTGGCATTCTTGCCAATAAGCTCAATAGAAGGGCAGGTCCAATTGATTTGTTGATTGGTATCAACTATCCTAGCTTGCATGTGGGCAAGACCAGGGTAAATGGCAGTCTTGTGATTAGAGAAGGACCACTGAGATGGGTCGTTCTTGGTACAGATACAGATAACTCAGATCAAGTAAGAAAGCAAGTTTTCCATGTCCGCCTTGCGCAGCCAGTTGACCTGAATGATTTCTGGAAAACTGAGACCATGGGTGTGGAAGTATCCTCTTGTACTTGTGAGCCCTTGAAAATGTCCACTGAAGAGAAAGAGGGATTAAAACTGATTGAAGAGTCATGTCAACTGCAGGACAAGGGATGGGTCATGAGTTACCCATGGAAGAAAGACCTCAGTAATTTACCAAACAACTATTCACAAGTCTTCAAGAAGCTTGAAACCACAGAGCGTCGCTTAGCAAAGCAGCCAGAACATTGCAGATAGCTACAATAGGCTATCTGCAATGGAGGAGAGGCAATTCTCAAGAAAGTTTACAGAAAAGGAGATAAAAGAATGGGAGGGCCCAGTACATTACATTTCGCACCATGCGGTAGTTCGCCCTGAGAAAAAGAGTACACCGATCAAAATTGTTTTTAACAGCTCTGCGTCGTTCAATGGTTATACGCTTAATGATTACAGGTATAAAGGGCCAGACATTAACAATAACCTGTTTGGAGTTATACTACGATTCCGAGAGAATGTTGTTGCTGTTTGTGGTGACATTGAGAAAATGTATCACATGATTCCTGTTCCCCTTGTGGATCAGCACGTTCACAGATTTCTGTGGCGTAACGGAGAGACAGATCGACAGCCAGAGACGTATGTGAAGACCATCCTCACATTTGGAGATCGCCCAGCACCAACGATGGCTATCACTGCAATGAAGAAAACAGCAAAGCTGAAGAAGGAACTCAAGCCTAATGCAGCTAAGTCTATTATGATTAATACTTACATGGATGACATGTGTCTCAACCGGAAGTGAAGAACAAGCTAGAAGCTTGACGTCTGATATTGAGGAAGTGCTAGATGCAGGTGGTTTTCACATAAAGAAGTGGGTGTCTAATGCTTCAATTAATGAAGGATATGAGACGGAAGAAGTAACACTGGGAATCAAAGAGTCAGATGAGGAAAAGGTCTTGGGAGTCGTATGGATGCCAAAGGAAGATAAGTTCTCATTTCGAATAAAGTTCAAGTTTGGTGATTCAGTCTTGTCGGTAAGGGACCCAGACAGAACTGTCCCCTTGAAGCTAACGAAACGTCTCATCTTGAGTACATTAGCAGGTGTGTTTGATCCAATTGGTGCAGGTGCCGCTGTTCTGATAAAGGCGAAGATAGCAATGGAGGAGTTATGGCAGATATAGGTCTGGGTTGGGATGACGAGGTGTCGCAGGGAGTTCGGAAGAAATGGGTAGGCCTTCTAGAGGAACTGACTGCACTCAACTGCATCCACTTTGAACGCTCCATTACACCCCCAGATGCTACCGGTAACCCCTCACTGATGATGTTTTGTGATGCATCTCAAATGGCTTTCGGAGCTTGCGCTCATATGAGGTGGAGGTTGAAGTCAGGAACATTCGGTGTACGATTTGTTGCTGCTAAGTCTAGGGTGGCTCCATTGAAGGAACTTACGATTCCTCGTCTTGAGCTACAAGCTGCAGTCATTGCAAGCCGTCTTGCAAAGACAATCAAGGAAGAATCAACCATGAATATTGAGAGAATGCGTTTCTTTTCAGATAGCCGAGTGGTTCTTGCCTGGATACAAGGGCCATCAAGGAGTTATAAGCCGTTTATGTCATGTCGTGTTAGTGAGATTCAGTCCAGTTCAGAGCCCAGTGAATGGTCCCATTGCTCCACAGAGTTGAATGTTGCGGATGACGTTTCCAAGGGAATTCCAGTAGAAGAAATGAATGGTAGATCGATGGCTTAATGGTCCAGGATTTCTATAGACACCAGAGGAGAGTTGGTCTATGGAGCATGGCGTACCAGATATGGATGAAGTAAGGAAAGAAAGGAGGAAAGTGACGATGATAGGTGTCGTTACAGTTGTTCAGGCAATCATGAATCCAGATAATTTTTCGACGTGGAAACTACTTCTGCGAGTCACAGCATACGTCATCAGGTTCTGCAGGAACTTTCAAGTGACCTATGGTCCCAACAGGCAAGTCAAAGGACCGAATGTAGGACCTTTGAATGCAACCGAGATCCAAAGTGCAGAAGAGTATTGGGTTAAGCGAGCACAGTCAAACCTACAGCAAGGCCTGGAAAATGGGGACTTCCAAACGTTAACCCCATTTGTAGATGACAAAGGTATCATTCGAGTAGGTGGTCGTGTGGAACCAACGCTAGTGTCGTATAGTAATGTGCATCCTGCGCTTTTACCTTATAATCCACGAATATCAACTCTTATCGTGCAAGAAGCACATCAGAAAGGTCACTCAAGTGTAGCTACCACTGCTGCAAAAAATTGAAGCAAATACTGGATTGTGAAAGTTCACAATGTTGCTAAGGCTGTCAAGTTCCGATGCACAGTTTGCCGAGAGATAGAAGCCAAAGCTGAAACGCAACTAATGGCAGTCTTGCCGGATTTCCATCTGAAGCCATGTACACCACCGTTCTTTTACACCGCGTGTGATTATTTCGGGGTAATATTTACATGTTTAAAGTGCCTATGAAGCTTATTTTTTTATTTTAGATATCAATTCTACATCAAGTGAATAGTGGAATGGTACAATATATCTTGCTTTGAATGCTGTGCCGCTGAGTTAAGGAGGTTTTAATATCCAAAATGCTAATTACATGACGTCAGGGGAGGCATCAATTATTATACAATTTTTTTTGTTACAATTAAACAATTTTTTTAAATTATCAGTGTTATACCCATGGTTGAAATATAATGATTTTAGAAATTTGTTTTCCTATATCAGTAGAAACGCCCATTCACAACCACTAAGAAGTGATTGCAGATACCTCCCCTGACGTCATGTAATTAGCATTTTGGATATTAAAACCTCCTTAACTCAGCGGCACAGCATTCAAAACAAGATATATTGTACCATTCTACTATTCACTTGATGTAGAATTGATATCTAAAATAAAAAAATAAGCTTCATAGGCACTTTAAACACCCGAGCAATCCACTGCGAGCTAGCAGTAGACGCCAGCACTATGGAACTTCTGCAAGTTCTACGGAGATTTTTCTCCTACCGTGGTTACCCCCAACTACTTATGTCAGATAACGGTTCACAAATGGTTGGAGCGGAACGAGAGTTACGGGAGATGATTGAAGGTCGGACGTCAATCAGTTGAAAGAGTATTGTGCTGATAGAGGTATGAAATGGCAGTTTACAACACCGCTTGCGCCACATCATCGCCAGAAATTCGAGACATTGAGGCCTGATAGTATATAGATGGTAGACATAGCATATATGGTACATTGGGACACTATAACGCGGGATACATAAAGTACCAACGTAATTGGGTAACACCGCTCACCAGAATTTTATCGCAGACTCGTCTCTTTTGGTCCGTTTAGGACCTACTTTCCAAAAGGACAAATTAGCTTGAATAACCGCTAGCTGTTTAAACAAACACACTGCAGTTTCTAGTGTACAGAACAAGGTTTCCAAAGCTGCCATGTTTATTGGATTTGGTCACTTGTGGTCAGAGTTATGACAGTTTCAAGACGAGCAATATTACGGGTTTTAGCGTGCCAATATGGAGTCTGATGTTTCTTGTCGAAAAGCTGAATTTTCAAGAAGGTAAAGGAATCATCCAAAATGGACTTTGGGACATCAGAAGGGAAGAATATGGTAGGTCTTGTTTATGTGTTCAACTCTTCGTGCGCACATTTTTTGCTAAGTTTGTAGATTTGCAGCAGATACATTTTATAAACTGTTATCTGCATGTTTTTACTGGAAATCTTTAATGTCCACTGTAAATAAATGCGAATTTTATGCTTCCTCAAAAATGAAAGAAAGGAATCATCAACGTGTACTACTTGGCTTTGAATTGCTTTGAATTGAATTGATAATATCTGTAAAAATAATGCCTCGATCGCACATTTTTACGATTGTACCGTATTTCATGAGAAATAAGGAAAATGTTTAGGATCCCATACATTTCTCTGTAAATTTTCACGACCCATTTCACACAGTGAACAGGGGTCAATATGTGTTGCGCAATAACCATGTCTCGAATTTCTGGCGATGTCAGAATGGATGCGCCGAAGCGATGGTGAAGAGCGTCAAGTCAGCATTGAAGAAAGCTATTGGTGAAGCAGTCCTCGCACCCTTTGAGCTGTATACGTGTCTGCTAGAGGCTGCCAATTTAGTGAATCAAAGGGCGATAGGAAGAATCCCGAGGGATCCAGATGATGGACATTATTTATGTCCCAACGATATCCTGTTAGGAAGAGCAACCAGTAATGTACCACAAGGTCCTTTCCGTGAGACAAGAAATCCACGTCATCGGTTCGAATTCTGTCAGAAGATAGTTGACGCCGTTTGGAAAAGGTGGTCCCGTGATGCACTTCCACAGCTTGTTCCAAGAAAGAAGTGGAGAACACCGAGAAGAAATGTAAGAGTCGACGACTACGTTATAGTAGCAGAACCCAACGCAGTAAGAGGAAAGTGGCATGTATAGGCAGAATCATCGAAGTATTTCCTGGTCCAGATGGATTGGTAAGAAATGTAAACGTGCGTACCGCCACTGGAGAGTACAAGCGTCCTATCACAAGGATTTGTGTTATTCATCCAGCTGAAGGATTTGGACAGTAGTGAACGGGAATTCTCCCATTGCGGGGGGGAATGTTACCGTGACTGTGTGGACTGGAGCGAGCCCGCGCACGGACTTATTGGGCGGATGACCACGAGACTGCAGAGCCGCCATTTTGGCTATGTGAAGCAGCTTTACGTGAAGGGAAAAGGCTATCAGTTGATGCATTTAACAGTTTTTAAGACTCATTAAGTCTGCAGACAATGTGTAACAATGTAAGTTGCATGTTTATTGCTTAGTTTTAATTTCAGACACTTTTATTGTAGTAATTATTCTCATTTTGTTTCAGCTTCAGATTGTCAATTATAATAAATACTGAAAACGCTGTCTGTATACGGTTCCTTCGGTATTGTTCGGACCAGTATTCCTATTTCACACAAGAATTGGAGCAGCGTTGAAATGCGTCCGAGTTCTACCTGGAGAGAGCTTTATTCGATTTGTTTTGGCTTGACGAGTGTTTCTTCTTTTCTTCGTAATAAAACCGTTAAGTGGTATACTGACAACCAGGCTGTTTCGTATATCGTTCAGTCCGGTAGCAACAAAGTTCATCTTCAAAAGTTAGCTCTAGATATTTTCCTTTTTGCTAAAGAGATAAATCTTCAGGTTAGTGTGGATTGGATCCCGACGTCTTGCAACGAACAAGCAGATTTGTTAAGCCGCATTATTGAATACGAAGATTGGCGAGTTAAAGATCATTATTTTTACCTTGCCTGTTGGGGTTCCTTTACGCTAGATTGTTTTGCTAGTTCTAGCAATACCAAGGTTGCTCAATTTTATTCTCTATTTTACAACCCTGGCTCGTTAGGTGTTGATTCGTTGTCATATCAGTGGGCAGGTGAATTTTGCTGGCTTGTTCCGCCTGTTCGATTAATTCCTCAGGTTATTTTGCATGTGCTTTTTTGCCAGTGTCAAGGCGTTATTGTACTTCCATACTGGCCTTCGTCAATTTTTTGGCCTTATTTGGTAGACGGCTTAGGCTTTTTTAACCCATTTGTCGTTGACTGTTATATAGTTCGACAGGTGCTGATGTTTTTGTTCACGGTTCTAACCAAGAGTCTCTTTTTGGTTCGGAGAACTTTAACACGGCTGTTCTCTTTCTTAGGATTGACGGTTCACGATTTAGTTAAATTAGCATAAAATTCAGTTTCTTTTTCTTATTTTCGTTCGTCCATTCATAATTATTCTTATTTATTTTCATTAGCAACAATGGTGGTGTTATTACCGATGAGCTTAACGTTAATTATAAGTATTTATTACAGTCACTAGCAACAGTGGTTGCGCTATAGCCATTGGGCTAGGTGGCGTTATTAGTAATAATTATAGTCACAAGGAACAGTGGTTGCGCTATAGCCGATGGATTAGGTGGCGTTATTAGCAATACTTATAGTCATAAGGAACAGTGGTTTCGTAATATAATAATAATAAATAATAATAATAAATAATAATAATAAATATTCAGTAATAATAATAATAATAAATAATAATAATAATTTGTTTTAGTAAGTTTGCCTATGGGCTTTGTTATTGTTATTAAACTGTACTGTTCAAATTTGCTCTATTGTGTATCTCACTATATATTTTCCTTGCTTTATTTACAAGGTACCAAAGCTTTGGATATGAAAGTGAGCCACCTGTTGGATCCCAGTTTAAGATGTTTGGCACATTGTTTGCTCCAGCGGTCTGTCGCTGCCAAAGCCCCTTCGACAGCAGACAGATATTCCAGAGCTTTTTATAAGTTTAAGCTGTGGACTTCCCAATATCTTGAACTTTCTAGTATGCCTACTGATAGTTTAACTGCATGTATGTCTCTACCTAGAATCCTTAATTCTAAGTGGGAGTTCATATTCTGTGTTGGAATCTGCGTTTTATGGGATTCGGTGGGCTCAACTAACGTGCGGTCTAGAAAACCCTTGTGAGTGGTGGACTAGTTTCTAATATTTTAGAATCGGCCAAGCGTGCTTTGTCCAGACCTGTCCGTAAAAAAAAAAAAAGAACCAGTCACCCCTGAAATGATTTCGAGGATTTGTAAGTGTTTTGCCAAACCCAGTTCTAGTCTTTTAGAATTGCGTACCGCTGTACTTTGCTTAACTGCCTATTCAGGTTTCTTGCGTTACAACGAGCAGTGCTGGCTTGCGTTGCTGCGACGTGCAGTTTATTGGTGATAGTCATGTTGAATTACCGATCATTAAAAGCAAAACGAATGTTTATAGAGATGGTTCTAAAGTCCTTCTAGATAAGAATAATGTCGATCCATGTCCTTTTTTCATTGTTAACTAGGTTTGTTCAATAATCTCTTATTGATCTCTTGTCCGTATTGCCGTTTTTTCGAAATCTTCCTTATGTCCCTAGTGGTTCGTATGTCCTGTGTGATCAAGGTTTGACTTATTCTCGAGCTAGGACAGTAATGGTAGATGCATTAATTAAGCTGAGTTATTCGGCTCAGAATTTTGGTTTATATAGATTCAGGTCTAGTGGAGCTACAGCTGCTGCTAATGCAGGCGCCGTTCCTGATAGAACGTCATGGCAGATGGAAGTCAGACAAAGCGAAAGATGGGTACATCAAGGATCACTAGTTCGCTTCTGTCCGTTTCTAGAGTATTTTCAGTTAAATTAATATCGATGTCTCTTTCTTTATCACGAAAATTTTGCTATAGCAATAAACGAGATACCCATTCCTGTAATAACTTGTTTTACATGTGTCATGTAAAATAGTTTGAAAATGATTTGTATTCGTTCGGAGATAGAATACAACAGACCTTATCACAGCCGGCAGCCCAAGCTCAAGTTACGAAAATATACCTATGATAATAAAGGAAGAAAACCACCCAACAAGGAGAGAAACATATCAGAAGACATCACAATGGCAAGGTAAGTCATTTTATTCCAAAAAATTACAGTATTTCTGGCTGGTAAACGGAGTTTGTTACGCTCCCATACAAACCCTTATAAAGTTATATTTTCGTAATATTTTCCTATATTTCATTTCTTTAGACCATGATTTCACGGTTCTAAAGAGTGTTTAGTGCAGTAGATCGAACATGTACTGTTTTCCCGTATTTCATTTCCATTTTCAGAAATTCATGCCACGCGTGCGTACTAGGCATTAAATTTCATCAATAAACGGATCCGGAGTTGCTCAGAATTTTACAGTAGTTTGTATGGATTTTTTTTGGGGGATACATTGGGAGATGGTATTATAGCGAAGCTCATTTGATCCGATCTTATCAATTTCTAAATCATATTGCCTTCCGTAAAATTGTATTCTTTCAAAGTTATAACGAATAATTATGGCTGCGAAAAGAATCTGAAATGAGTTAACTGACCTCCATGTTATGACCTCCATGTTGACAGCAATCTCCTTCCTTTCAGCCGTTATGATGGTTGCTCTGATCAACTTTACAATATAAAACTCGGGGGTTATTGTTTTGTTCCGATTCAGCCGAGTAGTTTAAAAGACGTTATATTGCCCAGATAGATCCAAATATAACTTCACATTATCCTCTAGCTGCGAATTACCCTATATCATTATGACGTCACGGCTTGTTTATGAGGGGGACAGACTCGACTTGAACAATAGAATTTTGAACTAAATCTGCTCTGCTGAGGAAACAACCTCGTCCCCAGGGTCTTCTCGGTCAGATCCAAGATGGCGGCCACTCAGAGAGAAGACCCTGGTAAACGCTGAACTGTCACGTATTCTGATTGGCTCTTCGATTATGACGCAAGGGTTGTTCTAACAATGCTTTTTATTGGCCAAACGGACTGAGTCCAGAGAGATGAACTTGTATATAGTTTAGATTGCTCAAATTTTATCAATAAAACGATTTTAAATAACCCTAAAACACGTTGTGTAGCTAGAGCAATAGGTGAAGTGCATTACTGGGTAGTTTTCTGGTAAGGTTCATCAGTGGGAAAGCCAGGAGAAGCCGTTAAACCTGAACATGTGCTATCGATCGCTTCGCTTCAACGCTAACGGAAAATGAACGGCTTTTTAGGATTCTCTTCTAGCTTAGATACATCCTGGTAGCTTTGTGATACCTTTCCACTGGTTCTTTATCCAAGTAAACTCCATTTCGAGCCATTTCGTAGACCTGTTTTTACTGCATCGTTCGCCGCGTGGAAATACCGTTAATCGCTTCTCGCTCACTCCGGATTGGGATACCTATGGTTTGTACACGTCATGAACTTTTCCCATATTTAGCTTGGCCGCCATCTTAGATCGCCAAATCACGTGACAAAATACTCCCAAAATCTGGGAGTATTTGATCACGTGATCCAGCCTTTACAAGGGTCTTCTCTCTGAGTAGCCGCCATCTTGGATCTGACCGAGAAGACCCTGGGGACGAGGTTGCTGAGGAAAATGTCTGGTTTCCAGATATCGGCTGTATCAATGTTTATCCCACAATATTTACCGTATTTGGTGGCTGTTACCGCTATTCTACGTTCTTCAAAATGCATTTGATAGCGATTTTCTTTGTGTTGTTGCTGTTTTGTCCCCCTCCCACGACCGTGATCCTTAGCGTTTAAACAATAGATTGTTTTGATTTGACGTCATAATGATATAGGGCAATTGCGAACAAATATGAGTAATTTTAAGGTTATCGACTGCCACAGCAGGGAAGAATCCCGTAAACACGTTACAAGTCCTTTGCACATCTCTTGCCTCTCTCTTCGAAACGCTTTGTCCGCCATTTCTCTCTCGGTTTGCCTGTACAGGCCTGGAAACTGGTATATTAACTGTTCTTTCATTGGTTCTATTATAACTTTCATATATAAGAACTTGTCTGATTGGGCTAAAAAATAACGCGGCATTGAAATAAAATCTGCAAAACTAAATCGTGACTGTATTCCCGGGTGTCTAGATAACGAAGACCTAGAAAACGAAGACCGAAGATCGAAGACCCTAGATAACGAAGACTCAAAAACGAAGACCCTAGATAACGAAGATCTAAAAACGAAGACCCCCCTAGATAACGAAGATCTAAAAACGAAGACCCTAGATAACGAAGACCAGAAAACGAAGACCCCCCTAGATAACGAAGACCCGAAAAACGAAGACCCTAGATAACGAAGACCCGAAAAACGAAGACCCTAGATAACGAAGACCCGAAAAACGAAGACCCTAGATAACGAAGACCCGAAAACGAAGACCCGAAAACGAAGACCCCCCTAGATAACGAAGATCTAAAAACGAAGACCCTAGATAACGAAGACCCGAAAACGAAGACCCCCCTAGATAACGAAGACCCGAAAACGAAGACCCCCCTAGATAACGAAGATCTAAAAACGAAGACCCCCCTAGATAAATAGGGTCTTCGTTTTCTAGGTCTTCGTTATCTAGACACCCACGCGGGTGATCTAGATAACGAAGATCTAAAAACGAAGACCCTAGATAACGAAGATCAGAAAACGAAGACCCCCCTAGATAACGAAGATCTAAAAACGAAGACCCCCCTAGATAACTAGGGTCTTCGTTTTCTAGGTCTTCGTTATCTAGACACCCACGCGGGTGATCTAGATAACGAAGATCTAAAAACGAAGACCCCCCTAGATAACGAAGACCCAAAAACGAAGACCCAAACAAACTACCATTTTCTAGCATTTCATTTACTTAGTTTCAAAGCTTTTTGACAACAGATGGCACGTGACTTGTTGGCCCATAGCAATTATTAAACGCCATACTGGGGTTGACCCGTGGCCGTGGTAATTATTTGTAGCTGGACTTCGAAGCGTTTTTCTTTCTTTCTTACTAAATTCTTCTCGAAATAAGCCTGTCCTCATACAGAACAATAGTAAAGGTTTTTCTTTACTTTTGATCCGGTATGTCGACAAATAAGCTGAGGAAAATAGAGCTTAGACGCTCAAACGAACGAACTCTGCATGGCATTTGCCAAACATGGCGGCCGCTCAACAAGGTAAAGTAGTCATAATTAAACGAATAGTATTGTAATAGTTGAGCAGATTCCTTCTTTCTTTTATACTATATTATATAAAGCCGTAATTACGGGGTTAATACTTCGGATAGTACACGAAACATCGACGAACGGCACCATGAGTGATGCAATGGTCGAAATGACCACAGGAAGGCCAAGCTCTGTATTTGACAGTTTTCCCATATTAGAAGAAGAAAATGAAAAATAAATAAAATATTTAACTTTAAAGAACTTGTCTTGTGTTATCATGTGTATTTAAGTAACCATATCGCAATCTTACTCTTAGTGCTCTGGCACCTGTAATAGTTAATGTTTTCTAGCTAGCTCTTTTTCTTTAAATATAAAAGAGGGAATCAGGTTTTTCTCAACAATAGTTTTCTTATAGCTATATGTTTGATGTGGTGACATGAAATATTGAGAACATATTAAATACCTTGTAAGCTTTCTGCAGCAAATACATCAACTCCAATGTTTCAAAAAGTGACATAAAGAACTTAATAATTTAATTTTAATTAATTTAATCTAATTAAGCTTATAACATGCTTCCTCTTAATAATTACTGGCTGGAATACTTAGACTTAGTGTTTTTCTTTAAGTGCAAATCAGGCATCGTTAATCTGGATTATACTTCATACAGTCAGGGGTGTTCCAGCCGTTGTCAAACTGGATTTATCTTATTACTAAATACGCAAGAACCTCCCTTTTTCGTGACTCTTTTTTCAATAGAATAGCAGTTAACTAGCTAACTTGTGGAATTGTATTCCAGATACTATTAAAGCTGCTCAGTCCTCTCACTTCCTTCAAATGGCAACTAAAGTCATTTAATTTTATGTGCTTACAGAATGTTTTTGATGGAAATAATATTAGATCATATAAAGTAATTTGTCCCAAATGTTGCTGCATCAGCCTTATGTTGGCTGTAAATAAAAATGTAATTAATGATAAGTAATACTTTTCCCTAAGATGCCATTCTTCTTTCCTAGTATACTGTTGCTTCCATGTAATTATCTATCTTATACAAATTATGTCTAATTTATATTATTTAATATATTTAACTTAGTATTAATTAGTTATTAATGGTTATAATGGTGTATGTAAAATACCATTTTTACCTTTTTAAATGTATTATTAATTTTGTATTATTATTTGTATTTTTTGTTTGGGTTAACTTAATATGAGACCCTTGTCCTTGTGTATTTCCCTTCAGCTAGTCCATTTGTCCTAATGCATTGTATTTAGTTTGCTGTGTGTGACAGTCTATCATGACTAGTTGTAAAGTTAATAAATAAATAATAATAATAATGTGTAGTTCCAGAAAATATCCATACCCCAAAAACTCAAAAAAATTGTATATTTTCTATGCATCAATGTTGTTGTGATAAAAAGGTACAATGGAGAATAATGCATTAACAAAAAAAAATTAAATTATAACTTTCTGTTCTTTTCGTTCAGACTTGGCATTAATTGGATACTCACTAAGTAATCAATTGTTTGACCAAATTTTGATGTAATTATTTTCTAGACAGGAGCTATGAGCAAAAATGTGCTTCCCTATTCTTCTCTTATTGGACACTAATTCAGAGCCAATTAACCTAAGGTTAGAGGGGGTGGTTCAAAGTTCAAGTTAATTGCAAAGATTTGTATTATGCACAACATATGTATCTTCAAGTTGCTGAGACTTCATTTTTGGGAGACATGTGCTAATGCATCCAATCATGTGATCTGCCACACCATTTTCTTGTCCATAATTGGGATTATTGCTTTCCAATCATAGATAACCTGTAAAAAATTCTCCTGTTTAAAATATAAGGTCATTTCACATGCAATTGACATTATTCAACTACAATGGATGCTAACATCCTGTAAAATAACTTTGGTTGCAAACAGAAGAGGTCACATGACATGGGTAGGGTGGTGATTAATGAGATGACATCTACCCAGGTTTCGACCCAGGCCTTTAATTACTATGTCTATGGTGAACTCTTTCAATTGCTTGTTTTAATGCTAGTGAATAGTCGGACAAATACAATATGCTTTTGCTCAGGACTCAAAAGAATATTGGCCGGGATGAATATCGTTTACTCTAGGCGCTCGTACTAAAAAAATCCTGTGTTTAACTTTAAAGTCAGGTCCAGCTACAAAATATTGATTTCATAAATGGTGGAACATGTTGTAATATATATTTCAATGTTCGTCTCCTTTCCCTCAACTTAGAAAAGGACAGGCTATGGCTAGCTACATGTACATGTACTGTACTTGTGGAGATGCAGAATTATCTTAGAATATTATTTTAGTTTGATACTGAACTGAGTGGGTGTTGTACATGCAAAAAGTACAGCAGATGCAAATGATCACTGCATGCAGTCATGTTATTTATATGTAATGTAATTAAAGCTTACCTGAAAATAACCTGTGGGAGTTACATATTCAGTTTTGAAGCAAAGAAAAATATCGGATTTGATGTTAAGATTTACATCCCTTATACTTATAGTCAATCACTCAATGTAGAGAATGTTATATATTTTGTTTCTGATTTGCCAATAACAGGCATACATTATATATTAACCCCTCACTATAAAATTTTAAGAGAACTTTAGAGCGACTTGAAATACGTTCACTGTATCCAAAATCAAGTTTATAGAATTAGCTTTTGTAATCCACTTTGCTATCCTTTATAAAAAAAAATGAAAACCATATTGGGTATTACTCTTTGGTTTCAAGGTGTTATTTTTGTAGTTTTGTTTAACAGAAACTTGAAGATTCGATTCCAATGACAGTGCCCATTTTCCAGCTACCAGTCATAATGGTTAATTAACAGGTACACATGTTTGTTGTGTAGTTCCAGAAAATATCCATACCCCCCCCCCCCCCCCCCCCCCTCAACGGAAGGGACTGGAAATTCAAGATGGGTGGGGGGAGGGGGGTCAGAGGGACCACAAAATTACAGAGTTTCTATGGGAGAAAATTGGAAATTCCAGAGGGGAGGGGGGGGTCAAATAATAAATCCCTTCCGTGGAGGGGGGGGGGGGGGGGGGGTCGAGGCCTGGGTTGAAACCTTGGTAGATGTCATCTCATTAATGCATTATTCTCCATACAAAATTAATAAAACATTTAAAAAGGTAAAAATTGTATTTTACATACACCATTATAGCCATTAATAACTAATTAATACTAAGTTAAATATATTAAATAATATAAATTAGACATAATTTGTATAAGATAGATAATTACATGGAAGCAACAGTATACTAGGAAAGAAGAATGGCATCTTAGGGAAAAGTATTACTTATCATTAATTACATTTTTATTTACAGCCAACATAAGGCTGATGCAGCAACATTTGGGACAAATTACTTTATATGATCTAATATTATTTCCATCAAAAACATTCTGTAAGCACATAAAATTAAATGACTTTAGTTGCTTTTTGAAACATTGGAGTTGATGTATTTGCTGCAGAAAGCTTACAAGGTATTTAATATGTTCTCAATATTTCATGTCACCACATCAAACATATAGCTATAAGAAAACTATAGTTGAGAAAAACCTGATTCCCTCTTTTATATTTAAAGAAAAAGAGCTAGCTAGAAAACATTAACTATTACAGGTGCCAGAGCACTAAGAGTAAGATTGCGATATGGTTACTTAAATACACATGATAACACAAGACAAGTTCTTTAAAGTTAAATATTTTATTTATTTTTCATTTTCTTCTTCTAATATGGGAAAACTGTCAAATACAGAGCTTGGCCTTCCTGTGGTCATTTCGACCATTGCATCACTCATGGTGCCGTTCGTCGATGTTTCGTGTACTATCCGAAGTATTAACCCCGTAATTACGGCTTTATATAATATAAAAGAAAGAAGGAATCTGCTCAACTATTACAATACTATTCGTTTAATTATGACTACTTTACCTTGTTGAGCGGCCGCCATGTTTGGCAAATGCCATGCAGAGTTCGTTCGTTTGAGCGTCTAAGCTCTATTTTCCTCAGCTTATTTGTCGACATACCGGATCAAAAGTAAAGAAAAACCTTTACTATTGTTCTGTATCAGGCTTATTTCGAGAAGAATTTAGTAAGAAAGAAAGAAAAACGCTTCGAAGTCCAGCTACAAATAATTACCACGGCCACGGGTCAACCCCAGTATGGCGTTTAATAATTGCTATGGGCCAACAAGTCACGTGCCATCTGTTGTCAAAAAGCTTTGAAACTAAGTAAATGAAATGCTAGAAAATGGTAGTTTGTTTGGGTCTTCGTTTTTGGGTCTTCGTTATCTAGGGGGGTCTTCGTTTTTAGATCTTCGTTATCTTGGGGGTGTCTTCGTTTTTAGATCTTCGTTATCACCCGCGTGGGTGTCTAGATAACGAAGACCTAGAAAACGAAGACCCTATTTATCTAGGGGGGTCTTCGTTTTTAGATCTTCGTTATCTAGGGGGGGTCTTCGTTTTCGGGTCTTCGTTATCTAGGGTCTTCGTTTTTCGGGTCTTCGTTATCTAGGGTCTTCGTTTTTCGGGTCTTCGTTATCTAGGGTCTTCGTTTTTCGGGTCTTCGTTATGTAGGGGGTTCTTCGTTTTCTGGTCTTCGTTATCTAGGGTCTTCGTTTTTAGGTCTTCGTTATCTAGGGGGGTCTTCGTTTTTAGATCTTCGTTATCTAGGGGGGTCTTCGTTTTTAGATCTTCGTTATCTAGGGTCTTCGTTTTTGAGTCTTCGTTATCTAGGGTCTTCGATCTTCGGTCTTCGTTTCCTAGGTCTTCGTTATCTAGACACCCCTGTATTCCCACAGGTAGCCCCAAACCCCCTAGCAGCTCGCGTCTTCTGCGCTCGTTGCACTGTATGGTTGTTTTAGCCCTACCACTTTTAAGGGTACTCCACGGTCCCTGTATACATGTATCAGTTACTTCTGAAGTATTTGATGCAATAATTATTTTGGGTCAATTCACCTTTAGTTTGTCCTTTTCTTCGTTATTCTTGAGAAGCTTAATTCTTGAAGTGAAATAGAAAGGCCTGAACTGTCCCTATTTATGCCCTTGATTTATTAATGGGAATCCCTTGCCATGCATGTTAGCCAATGCTTTGTCTGGAATGTCATTCAAGTGACTTGAACAAGCGAGGCCAGAGACACGAAAGCTTTTTCTAACACTTGCATGTATCATTTTCTCTCACAATGAACTTGAAACAAGCAGAGTATCTTTAATCTGTATAAATATCGACCAGCTTTGAGGCAGACTACATCGAGACTAGACTGTTATCTCGAAAAGATGTATCTCCTTCTGGCCAGCTGAAAGAATAAATTCGCAAAACATTAACAACGAAGAAAGGCTGATGATAAGGTGATGGGTAATTTATATGAAATTACCAAGGCCATTACCATATAATCAGCCTTTCTTCGTTGTTATTGTTTACACATTTTCGCTGATTATATAGATCCCTCCAAGGTGATCCGGTATTATACTTCGTCCGTTGGTCCCTGCAGTTTTACAATATTTCGCAAAACATTGGTTACTTGGATATAGATCATGTTACCGTCTGGGAATCACATTATAATTTAGTTTTTTTTTTATATTTTACATTACATTTTATTTTTGTTCATTCGAAAAATATATACATGATAGACTGGCCCGCTTCTGCACGCAAACTTATTATTAACACTGGCTTAGTAACAAGCATATATTTTTCTTTTTATCTTATCATACTTCAAATAAATTTATGAAAAATATTAAAAGCAGTCCTGATCTCGCCCATCGGTTAGCATTTTTAACATTTGTCCACTTTTATAGTACCCGACGTAGCTAATTGATAAACTTGATTATCAATTGATGACAATTGATAACCAAAAAGTGAGTGACCAAAATTGATAATAATTGATAAGCAATTGATAATAATCAGAATCAGATTCCTGTTAAGTCCACAACGCCGGGGCTACAAGCTAACTCTGTAGATGTCTAAGTTGACCTCTACTGTTTGATACTCGAAAAGCTTTACCTTTGGGACCATGCTTCTCAGTAAAGCTACAAATTCCTCTCCTACGTTTACGTGAAATTGACATTCGTGATATCCTTTGACAACACATTGAACGTTAAGGTCTACTATTGTTTTAACTGACTATTAACACGTACGGCGTATATGCGCATGGCACGTGTTGCATGAACAAATGTAAATAATATTTTACACCAGTTGCCGCGAAAGGGGGAAGTGTGCTGCTTGTGATGAGTATGGCGCTGACGGTAATATTCTGAGTGAATATTGTGGCCAAAAAATATTAAGTGTTTGTTTTTCGTAAGATGGAGTCACGGTTTAAAATATACTGATCTAAGAATTACCGGTTTTACATTTTGTGGTAATAACATCTCATCTCACATTTCAGAATAATTGATACAAATTGACATCAATTGATACGTTAATTGTCAAAACCTGAGTGAAAATCAATTCCTAACATAACGCGAGAAAAGCAGAGTATCATTAAATTGAAAAATTAAACGACAGTGGTCGCTGTGAACCTTTTTCGCTTCTTGGGGAACTTCTCGGTATCACGTTTTTGTGATTTTGAGGGATCTTTCGTCTCTAGCGTGGACTCTCTTTCAGGAGTCAAGCGGACGTGCTTTCTAGCACGTGCTTTGGCAGTCGTTGGCGTGGCTTTGCCTAACTCGGCATTCCAGTCGTCTAGCACGGTATTTGGTTCCATCTTATCACGAGAGGGGCTCGCTGCCTGAACTTGGAGGGTCTGAATGGGGGTCTACATGTCAGTTGTCAGTTAAAATTTTGGCCATTTGTACGGTTGTCAGTTAGCCCCAGTTAATCATTACTAGAGAAAATTTACAATGTTTGACCCACAAAAAAAACATTTGTTAGTTTTCAATTGTTTTTCGGTTGTCAGTAAAAAAATCGTCATTTGTCAGTTATTTTTAAGGCCGTTGGTCGGCATAACTGCAGAATACCCCCTCCCAGACGTGTGTTACCGGTATCAAGATACGCGTATCAGACGATGATCACTCGGTATAATTGTACATCAGGATTTTTTTCAGTTTCCTTAGCCCTAAAACTGCCTCGACGTTTACCTGAGAACTTCTTTACTAGAGTTCCTAAGGTTTTGTAAGGAGAGGAATCACTCACTTAATAAATTGGTGAAAGAAAATTTAAAAAAATGAGTGACGATAGTTGTTTAGTGTAGTGGTTGCGACGTTTGACCTACGAGTAGGAGGAGCGGGGTTCGAGTTCCAGAAAATCCCTCAAATTGTTTTACCTCACCATTTTCGTGAGAGGTTTTTCTTGAGAACCCGAGCTCTAGGTGGGTAAGATTTTGTTTACTGACCGGTTGGTTTTTTTATGGTTCAGGGTAGGGTTTTAGCTAGTTTATATTGTCATTATTTCATGAATATATAAATTAATTAAGTGAGCGATTCCTCTCCTCAGGAGCTCGTCTTCTTTACTGACGGTTAGGGTAGTTATTGTTGTTGGGTAAGCTGGTGTATTATGATAAATACCCAAAAAATCTCACATCTCGAATCACCTGAGCCCTAAAACCTCAATGTTTACCTGGGAACTTCTTTACTGACGGTTAGGGTAGTTATTGTTGTATCAGGCGTATCAGACGTATCGCGTGTATCAGACGTATCGTGTATCAGGCGAATCAGAGGTATCACGCGTATCAGACATATCACGCGTATCAGGGGTATCAGACGTATCGTGTATCAAGCGTATCACGTGTATCAGGGTTATCAGACATATGTGTATCACGCATATCAGACGTATCAGGTGTAATACGTGTATTAGACGTGTCTCGTTTATCAGACGTGTCAGGGTGTCACGAGTGTCAAATTTGTCAGATGTGTCAGGGGTGTCACGTTTATCAGACGTGTCATGGATTTCACGCTTGTCAGACGTGTCAGGGGTATCGTATCTTTGGTTGTGAGGTTCGTTATTCGGAGGGGGTATTCTGCAGTTACTCCCGTTGGTCTGTAGTCAGTTAACTCCATTCAGACCCTCAACTTGGTCAGTCATTGTCGAGGATTTTGCGTATTCAAAGCTTGAATTCGCTGTATTTTCTGTGATTTTGCGTGCAGGCAAAGGCAACTATCTCTTACCTGATCGGCTGCCAAACGTTGCACTGAATGGCGCATGCGGCTTGCTATCTCATATGGTCAATCAGCACGGTAACGAGGTAGAATCAATATGGACCAGCCTTCAGGCATATTGCTTATCTCGAAAAGATCTATCCATCTCACGGTCAGTTGAAATTAAGAACATTCGTGACACACTGGTTTCTTGGATGATATATAGATAATATTGCTGTCTAAGAATCCTATGCAAAAATTATTATTGTGAAAAACAAGCTTTCGAGGTATTTGTTTCTGTAGTATTTTTATCCTTATCATAATTATTACTTCCAACAAAGCGTAACATGGAGTTTACTTTGAAACCCTTCAACTCAGGTACATTAAGGCCTGGGTCTCAATTTCTTCCAAAATGGCCGCCCACAAATCAAGAGGGATTGGTCTATCTCTTAGTGCTTATAATATAAGTTGTTTTCATTACACTTTGAGAGATTTGATAAAGGCACGAGGCTAATAATTTCTAGTGACTGTTTCCATGGAAATATGTAATGTGACCTTTGAACTCTAATTTAAGGAAAGAACTCCATGTATTAATATTATTAATCGGTGGCCCGACTGAGTTAAAGTACACATCATTGTGCAAATTAGGGTGTTGCCATGGAAACTCTCATGGCCCCACGCACCTTTCACCTTGAACATAAAATTCCAATTTCTTTCCTTGTTACAAAAAAATAAGTTTTGCTTAAACTACTCACATACAATGCCTACATTGTTCCAAATCTTATTTTGGACCCACACCAAAAAAATGTGTTTGACAAAGGAGAATTTAGGGAAGATTGTGTTATTTGTAGTGGAAGCCTGGGGCCAGAGCGTTTCCATGGCAACATCATAATTTGCACAATGATGTGTATTTTCCATAGTACCATATATGTGCAAAGTTTCAACAGTTTTTATCCAATACTTGTAGAGATATTCTTCATTTTGTAATTTGTCTCCTAAGGCTGTGCAAACAAAATGACGTCATAGGTAATCTCATTTGCATATTACAAAAACCTGAATATCTCTGAAACGAGATGAGATGTTGGCAAACGGAAAATGTCATTATTCCTCATTTCGAAAGCATTTTAACATTAGCTCAACTTAATTTTCGCTTCGTATGCACTTTAAGGCCATCCAGGGACTCTTGTTAATGCTATATTACCTTTGCTGTTAACTCTCTTGAGAATTTGTGTACAAGTCTTATCTATCAATCATCGTAAGATTGACAGGTTATGCTTAGCGTTACACTGGTTACCGGAGATCTCTAAGGTCGACGAGTCCGGCTATCGATCCCAGGTCCACTCGGTCACGTCTGTCACTGTGGCCTCTGCAACCAGGGTAGCGTAGGGTTGAAGTGACATCAACTAATCTCATGTGATGGCTAAGACCAATCAACAAACGATTTTTAAAGTGCATTGTTAAAGAAGACCTCATTTGAATATGTCCATAAAACAATGGCCATTTTGTGCGATGAACAAAATATTTAACTTGCACGGCTCCACGCTGAACAGCTGTCAAGCTCGATAATTTTCTTAGGCGTTGTTATTCATTAGATATGTATACTTATATAGTTAGTGGTCCTCATCCAACTCCATTGTTCTCTTGCTGCAATATATATATCCACAAATGCAACCAGCGCACTTTCATTTTATTACAAATTTCAGCCAGAATTTGTTAACCACGGCTGCACAAGTTCAAGTACTGTTTAAAACACGAACAGCAGTGTTTTATCAAGTTTAAAAATTCAGATGATTTGCTTCATCTGATTGGACAAAATGCTCATTAATTATTCATGAGCTTTTGAAGTTCATTTAATTCACAACTTATTTCTATTTTATAAAAGTAAATATCACTATAGCAGATAATATAAAATAGAAAAGATGGAGTTAGGTATAAGTACACTTTTTAGTTGAAGAGTGTGTAGTGGCCAAAGAGGTCGCCAAAGGAGAAGAAGCTTTCGAGTTGGCCACTACCATGCATTATGAAGTTAATGAGGGAGAAAGATAAGTAACAGTTTAGAGTCTTATAGTCTGAGTGTGGGTATAGAAATTAGGAAAGTGGAGAGAGAGAGAGTAATAGAGAGAGAGAGTAATAGAGAGAGAGAGAGAGAGAGAGAGTAATAGAGAGGTAGAGAGTGAGTGAGTGAGCGACACTTTATTTATACTCGGAATTACATCAATATACAATACAAGGGCGTATCTAGCCTATAGGCCCGTAGGCCCGGGCCTACACATTTTACAGCCTACATGTCTTATTACAAATGAATGTTGGGCTTGAGGAGCTGTCGAAATACACAAAACATGACTTGGAAGTGCAGCAGAAGGCATTTGCGAAAGTATAAATCTAAAAATTTCCCGGGGAAGCATGCTCTTGGACCCCTCAAGAAGCGACCCTTACGGAGCGGTTATTTGGGCCTACAAATTTTAAAAACCTGGCTACGCCACTGCACTATATTGCTTTTCATGAAAGCCGAGTTTAAAAAGACTACAAACAGTCTTGATAATATAATATAGATAAATAGATAATTATTTTAAAAAGTAAAATAAAAATATTTATATATAGATAAATAGATGGTTAAAATATAGAAAACCAGTTAAGGTTCAATGGATGACAGCTCCCGTTTAAAGGACGACAAACTTGTTTGCCGTCTCATGTAACTTGGTAATCCATTCCAGAGTTTAGCACCATCATATGCGAAAGCTCTTTTCAGATACTCAGTCCGAGGTTTTGGTAAGAATAACTGGTTTTCACCATTGCGAAGATTGTATGTTGTTTTATTTGATCTGAAAAGTTCTCTCAAGCACAAAGGGCCATTATTATTCTGAATTTTAAACATCGTGATAGCTTTGTGCTTTAAACGTCTTACAACAAGATTGTCCCAGTCGAGGCTGCTACGGATGTCATTGGATCTGATATCATAACCTTGTTTGGTTATGACGCGGGCTACTCGATTTTGTAGCTTTTGAAGCCTTTCAGCCGATGTGGCTGGTAAGTTATCCCAAACCACATCGCAATAATCGAACCAAGGCTGTATTAATGAGTTATAGACCGTGATTGCGGTTTCTTTTGGGATAAAATCTCTAATTTGCCTTAGTCCCCAGATACCTGAAGAGACTTTTTTACAGATATAATCAGTGTGAGCCGCCCACGATAAACGTTCGTCAACAAAGACGCCAAGAGTTTTACTAGAAGAAACTCTTTCAATTGGATTATTGTTTATATAAATGTTGAAATTATTGCTAATTTTTCTAAGATTATCATCAGATCCAATATACATTTGTTCTGTCTTTGTAACATTTAAACTTAATTTATTGGCTAAAAGCCAATTCTTTATATTTGATAGATCGGAATTTGCTGATTTTGTTATTTCTGACAATGATTTACCTGAAGTTGTAATATTAGTATCGTCAGCGTACATTCTAGGAGTTGAGAACTGTAAGCTGTTTGGTAAGTCATTGATATATATCAAAACTAACAAGGGACCAAGAATAGTCCCTGAAGGAATACCGCATGTCAAATATTTAAGTGATGATAATTCTCCATTAACGTAACATCTCTGCTGACGATTTGTCAAATAAGATTTAAACCATTTAAGTGATTTCTCTGTAACACCATAAAGGGATAATTTTTGTAACAGAGTCGTATGGTCAACTGTGTCGAAGGCTTTTGAAAAATCTCAGAAAGCCACAGAATTTAGTAAACCTTTGTCCATATTTGATAACCATTCATTAGTAGCATCCAGCAAAGCAGTAGTTGTTGAGTGGTAAGGTCTAAAGCCAGACTGGAATTTAGACAAAAGATTGTTTTGATTGAGATAAATCTACAATTGATTGTAAACTATCCTTTCAAAAACTTTGGCTATAGAGGATAGAACAGATATTGGACGATAATTATTCATATTGTCCTTGTCCTTGGCTTTATAGATGGGAGTGACTTTGCGAGTTTCAAACCCTCTGGAAAAATTCCAGTGTCTACGGACTTATTGAAAATTGACGCAAGAGATTCACAAATTACAGAAGCAGCCTCTTTCACTAAACGGCATGGTATATTATCTAAGCTCGTTGCTTTTTTTGCAGACATGGATTTTAGAAGATCTAAGATTATTGTCGGTGTTATTCGGTTTAACTGAAACGAGGACTTAGTCTTGTTAATATAGTCACCGTAGGTCGTAGGTCCTTGTGGGATACCAGATGCTAGTTTAGGGCCAATTTCTGTAAAATAATTATTAAATATTTCCGAGATATCTTTAGCATCAGTAAATGTAGAATTTTCCGTCTTAATGCATGGTGTCAATATTCGATTTAGTTTTTGTATTACGTGACAACACTTCATTTATTGTGTTCCAGATTTCCCTGGGATTTCTTGAATTCGTACTAATATGATTCTTATAGTACAAGGCTTTCGCTTTTCATATTTCTTTGTTGGTAATATTTTTGCACGTTTTATAGTTTGTCCAATCTTCTTTGATATTAGACTTAACAGCAATACGTTTAAGCCTGTCCCTTTCAATTATTAGATTCCTTACGTTTGAATCTACCCATGGTGACTTTTTGTTTCTTACTCGTTTTGTTTTTAAGGGTGCATGGAGGTCAGCAATGGATAAAAATCGTGTGAACCCCCTAGATAAGTCATTTAATTGTACTTTTGAGGTAAACACTTTATTATATGTTTAAATAAAAAATTAAAAAAATGGATAAAAACATGTCTTTCCATATTTCCCACAGAGAGAGTAATAGAGAGAGAGAGTGAGTGAGTGAGTGACACTTTATTTATACTCGGAATTACATCAATATACAGTATATTGCTTTTCATGAAAGCCGAGTTTAAAAAGACTACAAACAGTCTTGATAATATAATATAGATAAATAGATAATTATTTTAAAAAATAAAATAAAAATATCTCTATATAGATAAATAGTTGGTTAAAATATAGAAAACCAGTTAAGGTTCAATGGATGACAGCTCCCGTTTAAAGGACGACAAACTTGTTTGCCGTCTCATGTAACTTGGTAATCCATTCCAGAGTTTGGCACCATTATATGCGAAAGCTCTTTTCAGATACTCAGTCCGAGGTTTTGGTAAGGATAACTGGTTTTCACCATTGCGAAGATTGTATGTTGTTTTATTTGATCTGAAAAGTTCTCTCAAGCACAAAGGGCCATTATTATTCTGAATTTTAAACATCGTGATAGCTTTGTGCTTTAAACGTCTTACAACAAGATTGTCCCAGTCGAGGCTGCTACGGATGTAGAGAGAGAGAGAGAGAGTAATAGAGAGAGAGGGAGTAATAGAGAGAGAGAGAGAGTAATAGAGAGAGAGAGAGTAATAGTTTAGAGTCTTATAGTGCGAGTGTGGGTATAGAAATTAAATTAGGAAAGTGGAGAGAGAGAAATAGAGCATGACTGTGGGATAATATTTACATTGCATAACATTGATACATTTTACATGTTTATGTAATTCTCGGGTATTACGTAATTACATATTATAAGCTTAATTAATTTTACATAATACTGTGTTGTTTATAATGTTCAGTAACAGAGATATATAACAAGAATAGCAGTATATTAGTTGTTGTTCTATCATAACTGATTGTCAAGAAGAAAGAGCTTATACTGTTTTTAAAACTATTGTGAGGTAAGGATTTAATCATTGTTGGTACTACTTCCCATATCTTTGATGCCACTACTTTGAATTATTAATATCCGTTTGCTACCAGAATTTTATCTACTCAAAGGTATATATCGGCTTTACATTGTCAGAAAGAGGTTTACGACTCGGGATCTTCACCTCTGGCTTCTTTTTACTTTCTTCTTGCACATAACATTACACTCCTGCTACTGACTAACTATATATGCGAGACGTATTTCAGGGCCCCCGTTATAATTCGCGCGCACCCTACTTATGCCGCAAAGTTGGGCAACTCTTATCTGTTATTAACCAGACGTATCCTAGAAGTAACAAAATATTTCAAATTTGAAGGATTCCACTGATTTTTCTCGAAGTGTCAGTGGACTCTACAGAAGGGTGTTTTACTCTACAGACGAGTCTAATGACTCCGAGAAAGAGTCACGAGACTCTCTATCAACTCGACTATGGGTTCACTGACTCTTTCGAAGAGTTACAGGACTCTTTGTCAACTCCTCTAGGGGTCTACTGACCCTTCTAAAGAGTCAACAGACTCTGCCTAAAAGGTAATTTTGATCCTTCAGAGGGGTCAAAACGACACCGGGATTCAAAATGACTCTTACAGAGGGTCAAAAACGACTATTCAGTAAAATAATTGAAACAACTCCTTGGGGTCAAAACAACTCTTTAGTTTTTACAGTGTAATCACTAACTATATTTCACAAAACGTTTTGGCTTTCTTTTATGTGGTAGGACCAGATAATATGCCCGCGGGAGTCCTTAGATTGGGTAACTTTTTCATAATTTTCTACCAAATAAGGTTGCATAGTTTTTTAATGTTTTGATAAAGTTGTCAATAATGCCAATTTACTGCCCAGTTCTTTGCAGGACTTCTGGACCTTTGTCACCAAATTATCCGGAGTTAAACAACTTATCTTCTTCCTAGTCATCGAGTGCGCGGGGTGGCTTGTACGCAGCCAAGGCTACACTGAATTCTAATATCGACTACAATCCCAAGTGTCATTCAGTGACTTGTCTAACTAGTCATGAGATATGTCACAAAGTTGAATAGAGTTGTCCCGGGTAGGCGAGTTGTCCCAATGGTCAACTTTTGCACGCGTTTCTTCATGTAAAAGGTTCGCTAGGGTCATCCCAGTACCCGAGACAAAACTGACCCTTCACATGTAACCAGAACGCAGAATACAATGGCAGTAGGTTGACCCTAAGTCACCTACTAGGATGACCCTAGTTAACAAGGGTTACCCTCCTATCATGTAAACAACCCCTAAGAGAAGTTAAGGAAAACCAGCGTATCGAGTGTCACTCGAACCATCAACCTTATGAACACTTCCGACAAGTAGTCCGCTCCTCTACCCACTACACTATCACTGAGACACGTTTGTTAAAATGTGGAAAAGAAAAGAACAATGGAAACCTTGGGATCAATAACTGTTATTCAACCGTGTTTCCATATTGTTTGTGAAGTGGAAACAAGAATAAAACGTGTTTACATATTGTTTGTGAAGTGAATAAAACTTGTTTTACGTATTCTTTGTGAATTTGTCATTTTTTACCCCTCCCCTCCCCCCTACATTTTAGACTAGTTTTCACTTCATTATTGTGGTTTACCTATGGATTACCTAATGAATGCCAACTAAGTGTATTTAAAGCTTGTGAGGAAGATGAATAAAAAGGAAGATCTAAAATAATTTTAGCTGCCTTACTTCAGTGCATAATTTGAAGGCGGCCATTAGAGACAAGTTATACTTATCCCACCAAACAATGTCAGCTTAGTCATAAAGAGGACTTATTAGACAAAATATAAGCAAATACCGTGAACAAACATCCTGTAAAAATACGTTGGATCCGAAGTGAGGACCTATGCAGCCAAAAATATGAAAAATAACGAATGAAAAGTCCGAGGACTACAGCAAAGCTGATATACAACGTAAAATTCCAACACAAAGCACTACGGTTAGCTTAGGCCTGACAATTATATACCGATATACGAGTATCTAAAGATAGTAAATATTTAAGTCGCTTAAGTAAGCCTAAGCGCGAACTTATCTGGGCACTAAATTAGCTTCAATGTGGTTGCACCACATCATATTCTGTTTAATCTACTCAAAGACATTTAAACGAATAAGTGCGATCGAGATGATATGTACAATCGTTTATAGTAAGTGATACGTTAGTGAATGAATGTTTGCGAGTACTGCCAATGAAACACGTTTAGACTGATGTATTTAGTTTTTTTGAGGTCACTGTTAATAAAGTGTTCAATACTGATTGAGCCGAAGATCCTGAACAGGGGCGTAGGGAGATCCTGACAAATTTTTTTTGGGGGGAATGATGAATTCTGGGACATTTTCATTGATGACTTCTGTCAAGTTAGATAGATAGATAGATACCGTAAATCCTCTATTTAGCCCCCCTCTCTTTTAAGCCCCCCTCTTCTAATAAGCTCCCCCCTTTTTTGAAGACGAAATTAATTAAGCCCCCCCTCTCTTTTAAGCCCTCCCCCCCCACCCCCCCCCCCCCAAAAAAAAAGGCAGTATTACCACAGTAGTTGCGTCGCTCCATTCTTGAATGTAATTAAACCTTATGAAGGTACCATACTATTTAAATAATATTTTATTCTTGGACTTTCGCTCCTTGACGGTTAATGTCATATGTTTTAGTTTTCCCACTTTGTGTCCCAGTTCCTTGTGAACATTGAACATTGGCTCTTCCATTGACATAAGCCCCCCTTCTATTAAGCCCCTTCTATTAAGCTAACGATGCTCGGAAAAGAATAAGCCCCCCGGGGGCTTAATAGAGGATTTACGGTATGTGTTTCTTTTTATTGGCACCATATAGAAACTCGTACATAGGTCTCAGACCTGCTGAGAGAGCTAACAAACGTAAGGTACAGGTATAGAAGTATCTGTTATGTGTACTTGTTTTAGCTATTATTTCTGCGCTTTTTGAAGCAGTCACGTATATATTTACAAACTTAAAGGCGGACTATTAGTAGATTAAAAACGTATACATTTTCACCTTATCTTCTCGGATAAGGACGTTAAATCGTAGGCCCATCAGTGGATGAAGAGCCACCTCGTGGATATGCCACTGAATAATCCGTTATTATTATTATTATTATTATTATTATGTATCAGGATATATTATTCTTAATGCTTTCTTCTGGACTGACTCAATTAAGTTAGATAAATATTCTGGTAAATTGGCCCACACTGGGGCAGCATATTCAAGTACAGATCTTATAATACAACAATATACTTGAATAAGATCTTCAGCAGGCAGCCCTGACCTTCTAAGCAACCTAAGGGCATACAAACGTTTGGATGGCCTTTTGAAAATATATTCACAGTGGACATTCCAAGTTAGGTTACTAGATATGTATACCCCTAGCATCTTGTACGACTCCACTCGCTCAATGACAGTGCCAGCAAGGAGCAAAGGGGATAACTCTGTAGGCTTATAATGAAGAAAGTCAACTACTAACTCCTTGCACTTCTTTACATTAAGTCGCACACCATTTGCAGATGCAAATTGACTGATACTATTAAGGCTATACAAGGGTAGATAACTTACAGAGCACCTAGGGATGAATTCTACAATTAAGAGGTCGTCCACATATTTAACCCTTGTGTGCCAATCTTTAACTAGTCTATTGACTAGTACACAGAACAGCAGGGGGGCTAGCTTGGTCCCTTGAGGCCGATACCCCCTTTCGGGGAGACAGCCAAGGAAACAGTGTCGCTGACGGAGTTTACCCGTTGCGACCTGTTAGTAAGAAATGAGCCAATCCACCTCACAAGGACCTCACTAACCCCAAGTAAGCGCAATTCCCTAATGATGACATTATGATCTACAAGATCGAAGCCCTTACTGAAGTCTGCAAAAAATATTCTAGTATAGTAATCCCCCTTATCTAATGTTTCGAGAATGCAATGTACCAGATACCAGATAAACTAAAGCATGTGTTGTAGATTTACCAGCTAGAGCAAATTGCTTGATGTCTAAGTGATCAATTACTTGATTATACACGGGTTCATGACCTTGACACAACCTGGAGACAGATCACAAAATAAAGAATATCTCTGAAAATAGTGGCTAAAAATAATTGATACTTTGCACATGTATGGTACTAAGGAAAATAAACAACAATGTGCAAATCATGACGTTGCCATGGAAACACTCTTGGCCCCAGGCCACTTTCATGATAAAAATAGATTCCTTGATTTCTCCTTCGTAATATACAATTTACTGCCATAGGCGCATCAGACATTTACATACAATGTAGGCATTGTATATGCGGGGTTTAAAGAAAATAGTTTTGTAGAACAGTCCTAAATTACAATCAGATATTATTTTATGTTCAAGGTCAAATGAGCCTGGGGCCAAGAGTGTTTCCATGGCAACGTCATGATTTGCATATTGATGTGTATTTTCCTTAGTACCATACATGTGCAAAGTATCAATTATTTTTAGCCACTATTTTCAGAGATATTCTTTATTTTGTGATTTGTCTCCATGGCCCATGCTGTGTCAAGGTCATGACGTCACAGGTAATCTAATTTACATATTACAAAAACCTGAATATCTCTGGAACGAGATGAGATATTCACAAACGGAAAACCCCATCCTTCCTCATTTCGAAAGGACTTTCAAATAAGATCAACTTAATTTTCGTTTCATATACACTTTAAAACAAACAAAAGTATAGTTTCAATAAATTTTCACTCGTGTTCACCTGTTTTACCATCTTTTCCACTCGTGTTCACACGTACGTGTTCGTGTTCACTCGTGTGTAGTAGTTAACATCGCTTCGCTCCTCGTTGGGGCACAGGAAATCCAAGCTCTGTTTGTGTTTTATAAAATTATAATGGTTTGTATGAGATTTTTAACGAGTATTTGGTTGTATCCGTTAGACCAGAAATACTGAAATAAAATCAATGAAAACTCCCCTGAAGTCTTTATCTGTTCTTCATTGGGCTCTGTATGCAATTTCAGCGAATTCTGTAAAAATTTTACCCCTCGACCTCTCCAACTAAGAAAGAAGGCAAGGATCGGACTCGATAAAAATCTCATACAAACCCTTATAATTTAAAACACAAACAGAGCTTGGGTTTCCTGTGGTTGGGGGCGCTTCGCTTCGTAAGGCTTTGGACTGAGAGAGAGGGAGCAAGCAGCATGACAAGAACTGTAGAGTTCGTGGTGTTTGGCGTCTCAGCCGTGTTTGTCTCGTTTGTCCTTAGAACACTGTAAGTAACAGATCTTTAAGTATCTTAGAATTAACTGCTCATTGCTAAAATCGTCACAAGTCCGTAACTTAACATTTAATAGGCCATGGGCCGTATCTAGTCGCGGGCGTTCAGTAGTTCCTAGTATTTTTTATTCTAACAGGATTAAAGGAGGATATTTCCAGCCAAAAGTTCTCAACCACGCTCCTGGTCCATGCCGAGTGTTCGACGGTGAGTGTGACTTTTTATTTACGTATAGCGGGAGCCGGAGTGGCGCAGTGGTGACTAGTAACTGTAGTAAAAACAAGAGCCCATCTGGGCTTTCACTCGGGCCACATGAGATTGAAGATGAAATACATTTTCATTTGAAATCCTTTTAGTAATAACCGATGGGAAGAATTATTAGCTGAATTTAGCAGTCTTTAGGAGCTGTGGCCGGTAGCGCGGTGACATGCATTCTCTGCTCCCCTAGTATATATATTTCTCGTGTATGCAAATTAAAGAAGTTGACCTCTACTTATTCATGTACCGCACGCTTACAATTTAGTCTGCTGTTCTCCAGGTTCAGAGTACTAATAGATGAGTGTCTCAAATATATGTTTATATTTGTCCCATATTATAAGTTGTATCCTGTCCACCTATGATGGAGCTATCATATGATATATTTCTAGCTCTACTGTTCATTCTACCCTGCGGCTCTTTATCGCAGCTCGCGTCCATATCAGGTATTTATTAACTGAAATGCCTGTTGGTTATATACCCTCCTTCCCAAAACTGATCTGCTCATTATATTACAGAACTATAAAGGGAACTGTTGGAAGCCTTTAATTTCTCGAACCGAAACCTCGGCCGTGAGAGGATTCTTGTTTAAGTTGACCTTGAGAGTCAGTTGAATATTGCTTCGCTCATCATAAATTATTCTGTGCGAGTACTGTTTATTTCTCCTGGGTATTTCAGACAGCCAAACACACGCTCAAAATTATTTTAGTGCATGTTGGCCTACAGATCACGGTGTTTGCGCTGGTATGTATTATGACCGAGAGGCATAAAACCTACGAAACGTATCTCAAACAAGAATACCGTCCGCGGATGGCAAAATCTATCAGCGCCACGACATTGTATAAACAGTAAACACGCAATGATTTCAACCTCACCGTACCTTAATTCATGACCTGACAAGACACTGTTCAGTTTCACTTTCACTCTCAGCTTTGCTCTTGAGTTTGAGTTCGGCTTTGTTAAAGACTTCTTTATATTCAGTTGTATGGTATTGTGCAGTAATAATATTTGAGTATACCAATCCACAGAGATTCAAATAACAAAGCCGTGGCGAAAGAGAAGCTTAAACGAGAAATATTTTGTCCTCCTAGAAAAACACAACATCTTGCCCTTTCTATCGAAGAAGCCTTGGTTTCAGCAGAAAGGAAAACGCTAAATTCCAATTCGATATGTGTGGATCTTTGAGTCCTTCACTCTTCAGGTCCGGCGTCGTGTCGTATATAAAATCACAGGCCATCTGGGTAAAAAACGCGGTCCTTCGGCTCCGACAAGAGCGCCAGTTGCAATATCCTGAGCCTGTTGGAAGGCTTTCGCACGAGTGAAGTTAAATAAAACATTTAAACTGCTTATATTTGAGAGATGGGGACTCCAAATTTGAGAGAGATTTGCTCGCGGATCGAATCCATCATTTTGATTTACTGTATTCAATTATGTAAATAAATTAACCTGGCGATTGTTGCGTGACCAGCACAGTGCAATCTGATTGGTGTGAATTTGACCTTTAACGCATGCGCAGAAGACTTGTTGCACAGAATAAAATAAAAAATAAAAATAACGACTTGCATTTTAAGACTCGGCGCTGCCACAGGCAGCCCGAGTAAAAAGGCACTGCGCCTCTCACCTCTGACACTGTGGCTCCGGTTCGATTCCCGTTTGCGGCGCCATATGTGATATCTCGCCCTTGCTCCGAGGGTTTTTCTCTGGGTCTTCAGGTTTTCCTCCCTCCGCAAAAACCAACACCCTAAATTCCAATTCGATCTGTGGATCCTGAATTTGATCAACCTCCATGGTTGTTTCAGGTCTCGTTAGAAATTTAGAGTTGTGACTTAGTAGACGCAGACCTGTGAACCCTAGTCACAAACTAGCCCTAAGATGACCGGTTATGGTATGTTTTATAGTTCGGGTTCGGGTTTTAGTTAGTTTATATGGTTATATAGGGGCCGTCGACATATTCACATATTCACATCTCACTCTGGGAAATTCAAGTACTGTTTACGGTTCCTTTGAACATAGTCCAATTAGATTGGCATGCGTAAAATGTGCTAAAAATATTGCAGCCGCGTTGTAAATATATTGTGAGCTACGTTGTCGATATTGTGAGCTAGGTGAAGCGGTTTCCAACCTCTGATCGGCTAACTCTGTTGCCACCCATTTCAGATCATGTGATGTATAAAACACACATTACTCTGGAGAATTGACTGTTTGAAAATTAATTTTATTCAGATAGGCATGACTGCATTATGCATAATTCCCCAGAGTTGCATCTGTTTAATACATCACATGATCTGAAATGGGTGGCAACAGCGTTAGCCGATTACCTCTAAGGGAAACACACTGTTACTAAGCACCGCGATAGAAGAGGCGGTGGAGTTGCAATCTATTTGAGAAACACAATAAATTTTATTAACAGAACAGACCTACAAGACGACAATCTAGAATTAATATGCGTTGAGATTAGGAAACCTAAAGTAAAACCTTTTCTCATTAGCACTTGGTACAGGCCACCAAACTCCCCCATACAGTTGTTTGACAATTTTGAGGAATTTCTCGATAAGATCGAAACGGAGAATATCGAATCAACTATAATAGGAGATTTTAACTGTAATATTGCATCAGATCCACTTAATCAATGCACTAAAACCCTAGTTGAATTATGCGAATTGTATCAATACTCGCAGCTAATTAACGAACCCACGCGTATTACTCCCATTACATCTACTACTATTGATCTTTTTTTTACCAATGAACCTGCCAAATACAAATATTCTGGGGTTTCGCATATTGGTATTAGCGATCATAGTGTTGTTTATGCAGCCAGAAAGCTGGTATCACCTAAGAGCACTCCTAGATATGTCGAGTTAGTGTCGAGTCACGTAACTACAAACATTTTGATTCTGCATTATTCGCACGAGATATCAAACTAGTCCCGTGGAATAAAATTACGTCTACTAATGACCCAAATACCGCATGGGAACTCTGGAAAAACATGTTCTTGGAAATAGTTGACTGGCATGCACCAATCAAACGAAGAAGGATACGAAATTCATTCGCTCCGTGGCTAACAACTCCATTAAAACAAGGGCACCCAACGAGTACTTTTCGAAATTCGTTTGAAACCAGTTGTCTGCAGCTCATCTAGCCATTTTAAGGCGCCTACTATGTCTTTTGACGTATTCTAGAAAGCTATTAGCTGTTCGGATTTTCTAGGTGGAAATCGCGTCAACCGAAAATACTATGGTAAAATATTCCCGGCCTACGAATTTGTTAGTAGTCTAGAACAGAAACAAGAATTTTCTAGCCCAAGTAACTTCATGTTGCAAAGTTTTGTGGAGGTACGAATTTTTTAGGGATTCTTTTTTCCTTTAGGCAATTCTTAGGGAATGAAAATGTGTCGTTCTGATCAGACGAATTGGGACGTACGAATATTTTAGGGGAAACCTTTTAGTCACCCTTTTCTTCTATAATTTTCTAGGGATTGAAAACAAATTTTCTAGCCAGTATTTCAGAAAACAATTTTCTAGGGACAATTTTTTCAAATCCGAAAGTTTTAGGCTAACTTACACTCCCGAACAGCTTTTTAACCGAAAACTTCGTTGGGTGCCCTTGTTAAAAGATCTCATGCATACAAGAGACAGACTAAAAAGAACAGCTATTATAACTAACGACGTAGCTAATTGGGATGCGTACAAACAATGCAAAAACCAATTAAACACTGCCATCAAACAAAGTAAAGTATCATATTATGAGGCATACTTCCTAGAAAATCAAGGCAAAATGCGTGAGACTTGGAGAGGAATCAACACTATCCTCTCTAAGAAAAACAAAACAACTGGGCAGCCTATGTCTGTTATGGGAGATAAATCCGAAGTTCTGAACTCAAAAGAAATAAGCAATGTTTTTAACAACCATTTCGTAGAGGTCGGTCCCAAACTGGCGTCCGAAATTCCTAATTCTAATGTAAACTTTGAACAGTATATTGAACGAACAGATTCGGAGTTTGACCTTAAGGAATTTAACATCAACGATATTTATAATCTCATCCAAAAACTACCAACTAATAAGGCTAGTGGACTAGACGACATCCCGGCCAAACTTCTGAAACATTGCGCCTCAACCGTAGCAGAGCCTTTAACACATATCTTCAACTTATCTATCAGGCAAGGCATCCTACCGTCAGACTGGAAAAAAGCCAAAGTCTATCCCATACATAAAGAGGGACCCAAAGCCATCCCTAACAACTATAGACCCATTTCGGTTCTTTCAGTTGTCGTTAAGATTCTAGAAAGAGGCGTTTTTAATCAGTTTTACACATACTTAGTTGAAAACAATCTGTTAAATAAGTTCCAATCGGGCTTCAGACCATTACATTCCACAGTAACTGCCCTCTTGGACCTAACAAATGAATGGTTCTTAAATATTGATAATGGCCTTACAAATGCTATCATATTTTTGGATCTAAAAAAGGCCTTCGATACTATTGACCACTCTATCCTACTATCAAAAATGAAGCTCTACGGAGTAAAATCTAAAACTCTATCCTGGTTCTCGAACTACCTTACCGATCGTATCCAAAGGACACTAGTAAATGGAACTCTGTCTGACCCAAACATAGTCAGTTGTGGAATTCCTCAAGGGGCTATTCTGGGTCCATTACTTTTTTTGCTTTATATTAACGACCTGCCAAATTGCGATTTAATGTCTAATGTCCGTATGTATGCAGACGACACCAACCTTACTTTTGCCTCTAGCAATCAGGAGGAGTTTCTCTCTGCTATGAATAATGATCTAATTAGTGTGCAAGAATGGCTTATCGCCAATAAATTAAGTCTAAATACTACTAAAACTAAATGCATGTTTCTTGGAACGCGCGCCAAACTTGCCCCAATACCTGATGATCCGAACGTAAGCACAAATGGCAGTCAAATCGATAGAGTTAAATCTTATAAATGTCTCGGTGTTCACGTCGATGAGTTTCTTACATGGGAGACTCATATTGACAACATTTTTAAAAAGATTGCCAAGGCACTTGGTATTTTACGAAGACTCAAGCCATTCGTGCCTTATAATCTTTTAATTTCTATCTATAATTCACTGATAGTCTCACATTGTGATTATTGTAGCACTGTCTGGGGAAGTCTGGGTAAAGGCCTTTCTCAGAAACTTCAAAAACTTCAAAACAGAGCTGCTAGAATCATTACAGGCTCTAATTATGACGTTAGATCAAAAGACATCTTAGCCATGCTTAATTGGAAAGACTTAGAAGAACGACGCCACTGCCAATTGGGAAGCGTTATGTACAAAACCATGAATAACCAAGTTCCGCCATATCTAACTGATTTATTTACCAAAACAAACACAATTCATCAGCATAGTTTGCGCCGTTCTCAGAATAGTCTCTTCATTACAAGACCCAACACCGAAGCCCTAAAAAAGAGTTTTTCATACAGAGGGGCATCTCTATGGAACAGTCTACCTAAAGTAGCACAAGAGTCTACAAGTATTAAACAGTTTTCTAAATACTTGTAGCCTCTTTTTTAATTCTACCGCATCATTTTTTAGTATTTAAGAAGCGAACATATTTAAATAGAATATTCTTATTTTTTATTACCTAATTATTATTAATCTTGTCAATATTATTATTGTTATCATTAACTTAGAACTAAACACACGGCTCTCTGGAAGAGCATCTTCGTAATTTTCATGATGAATGAGACTCCGTGTATAAATAAAGAGTATGTATATGTAAGGATTTTAAGGAGAACAAAGTGAAATTCACGTAAAGTACTTCGGCATTAATTTCAAGGATTGTTCTGAAGCTGATTGGCATAGCTTATTAAATCGGTAAGTAACGTTTGTTTTGAACGTGCTGTGATGCAAAACCATTCCATCATTCTGTAGTACACAATAGCGGTACTTACTGCGACGTCACACAGGCCAGTCACGCCACATTTGTTGCATTCTGTAGTTGCTTATAAAACATCACAGGTCGGTGCTTATTCATCGCCAAATTAGTCTTCTTGAACTTCCAAAATGCAAGCAAGCCCTTTCATTAAAGCTTTATGCTCTTAACTTATAAGTCTTATAAAAGAATTAAGATTTGGAAGCAGATGTATTTTGTGAGGCCCAAATTGCTAGTTCCCATACAAGTCATACAAACACGCGTTTTTTTTTTCAGCCATTATATATGCAAATATATATTAAGGTCCCTATAATGAGCAACCTTTGGAACTACGAAAAACTTGCTGACTATGCTTAGGTTCTGCGTAATTTACACTTTTGGCTACGCAGTTGATTTTGAGTATTTCAAAGAGCTTTTGTAATTAAGTGAGCCGATTTTGGGATACCATGAATCACTAGGAACGGCCATTGATTAGTTATGCTTTTTATGTCTATCCAAAACAAAATGTTAAAAAGTTGTGAATCTCGTGATTTGTTAAGCAAACGAATGATTGACATTTAGGATTGTAGCCTCGACATCAAGTTTGTAGCCTTGGCCACTTCATAGCTAGGCTCGGTTTCAGCCGTTGGGGTGTCGTTTCTCCAAAGCCTCCCCCCACTAACGGCTGGGCGCGCGGTCAACACGCCGTGTCCGTGACGTCATCTGATTAACTTCAATATTATTCATTTATGGTTCGATTCCGCGTAAACTTTCAAAACACATTGGAATTCTTTAAACTAAGTCCAAGTGTGAAATTAATTCGACGTAGGTAAATATGGTTGGCGAAATGGTGCAAAAATTTAACAAACGTAATGCATTCACATTCAACATTGATATGCATTCACGTTCAACGATGTTATTCTTGTTCAAGAATATATTCGTTGGCAACAAAAATATTCATTCACATTCAACGATATTATTATTGTTCAACGATATATTCATTCACGTTCAACGATACTTTTCGTGTTCAAGAATATATTCATTCACGTTCAACTGTATTATTCTTGTTCAAGAATATATTCGTTGGCAACAAAAATATTCATTCACATTCAACGATATTATTCTTGTTCAACGATATATTCATTCAACGAAAAATATATTCATTCAACAATTCGTGCGCACCCAGCTCTACGCATCATTGTGCCCAGTCTCCCACGGCACTATAATTCGTGACGAGGACATCACGATTTCACTCTATTTCACACGATTTCATATTTCACAAGATGGCATCGAATTTAATATTCGGCGGTGTGTCCGCGAAGAGATGAGAACATTTCGGGGTGGAAGTACGCAAAGCCTTTTAACACCGAATTATGGCGGGAAACGGAGTGTGCCCGGCCATCCATTTCGGCCCCCGTCATTGTCAGGCAAACGAAAAAAAACGTGCAACCCCCGATACCGAAAAGTCAGTGTATCTAATCGACTGTGTAGCACAAAATAGCGACGATGAGGAGATGGCAGATTCATTTGCATTTCGCGAACGAACAGTAATTCAGCCTTGGGAACTTTCAGTTTCACATACAAGCGGCCCTGGCCACAAAGGTTTTTCATATGGGAAAAGTCCCACTTATGGCCAGGCGACAACATTCTTTTCCCTTTTAAGAAAATCAAAATCTGATTTCGTTATGCTTGGAATTTTTGTCTGAAACACCTCCACAAGCTCATTTAATCTTCAGAGTGTCCAGGTGTCAGATCAAACTCTCCTTTAATGACAACGTATATCAATACATACTGTTCGCGAAATGCAAATGAATCTGCCATCTACTCATCTCCTCCTACACAGTCGATTAGATACACTGACTTTTCGGTATCGGGGGTTGCACTTTTTTTTCGTTTGCCTGACAATGACGGGGGCCGAAATGGATGGCCCGGGCACACTCCGTTTCCCGCCATAATTCGGTGTTAAAAGGCTTTGCGTACTTCCACCCCGAAATGTTCTCATCTCTTCGCGGACACACCGCCGAATATTAAATTCGATGCCATCTTGTGAAATATGAAATCGTGTGAAATAGAGTGAGATCGTGATGTCCTCGTCACGAATTATAGTGCCGTGGGAGACTGGGCACAATGATGCGTAGAGCTGGGTGCGCACGAATTGTTGAATGAATATATTTTTCGTTGAATGAATATATCGTCGAACAATAATAATATCGTTGAATGTGAATGGATATTTTTGTTGCCAACGAATATATTCTTGAACAAGAATAATACAGTTGAACGTGAATGAATATATTCTTGAACACGAAAAGTATCGTTGAACGTGAATGAATATATCGTTGAACAATAATAATATCGTTGAATGTGAATGAATATTTTTGTTGCCAACGAATATATTCTTGAACAAGAATAACATCGTTGAACGTGAATGCATATCAATGTTGAATGTGAATGCATTACGTTTGTTAAATTTTTGCACCATTTCGCCAACCATAGGTAAAGGTTTAATTTAATACCTGTTATTATAGCGATGTTTCGTGTTGATAAACATTGCAATTGTTATGCTAATGTGCCAACCATGATTTGTAAAGCCCGCTTTGTCTGAGGAACCAATGGATCTCTGGTTGGCACATTAATGACAATAGATGACGACACACGAAACATCGCTATTAGCTCTCATGTTCACAGTACAAGTTTTAAAGGAAACCCCGGCTGTTGAGACACTCGCTGACAGAAATTAAAAGCCGAAATTTATACGGGGATAAAAATTAAGTTCAGATGTTATTATCTCAGAACTCTGAGCTAGAGTCGAGTATTCCCGCTTAGTACTTGTGTAGAGTATGTCTTGGAGACATAAATTGTACAAACTTAGTACATAGGACTTGAAGAATTGTAAAACTCATTTGATGCAGCGATTTTCAAGTGAATCGGTGATTGCAGAGTTAAACGCGTAAACATGGCCTGCGTCAGACGTGATTTCCTCTCTTTTAATATGGAGTCGTCAGTCTTTTCTTCACCGATAAAGGCAGCACTAATTTTCTTTGAAGTAAGAACAGCCGGGCTACCTTGGTCTTGCATCGGTAAAGTTAAATGAGAAATGGGTAGTATCGTCGTGTACCGTTTAACCAACTGCGTCATAAAATTCCCTTTGTTACCCACGTTCGCTATGAATAATTTGAGACTCAGAAATTTTATACGAACATCGGAATCGACACTTAGAAATTTTAGAACGATTATATGTTATCCTCACTATAAAAAAAATTACCGCCTGAACCGGGATTCGAACCCGGGCCGGTTAAGAATCAATGCAATGGCTTACCCACCACCAACCCAAACCCTAACCATTAGACCACGAGAGAATTCGCTGATTGGAGTCGTTCTTTTACTAGATTTATATCAACTTCATTAGTATGTTCATAAAATATTCTATTATAGTATAATATATACTATAATAGCGGTACGACAACCCACCGAGCGCGCGAGGTGTGATTCCCCACGGATCTCAACGGTACACGACGATACTACCTCATGTCGAGATCCAGTTATAATCCGTGCCGCTCTGGTCTGTAATGTTTGAAGTTTGTCTACCAGCTCTTTGTTGGTACTGTCCCAAACGGGAGAATAATAGCCGGTCGAAGTGTGGCTGAATTATCGACTGATATATTAATTTTAGAGCATGTTTGGGGACAAAGGGTTTTACTCTTCTAAGCGCACCAATACCAGATGCAAACTTCTTCGTTATGCTGTTCACATGATCAGCCCACGAAAGATTTTCGTCGATAATGACACCGAGTGATTTACAGCTCACTACCCTCTTGACTTCACAGTTTGCAATATTTATATTAAATTTGTCTTTGACTGTGGCCAGCCTCCGCCTAGATCCTACTAGCATAAACTCAGTCTTTGCCACATTCACACTTAATTTGTTTCCCTTAACTCTTTCGGGTCCGAGCCTGTAAATATAGGTCCCCTGAGACCTATATGAGAAAAAAATATTGCATCACATCTAGACATGCCGGAAAGACGATGTTGCGATATTATGTGAAGGGATGAATGGCTTCAAAGTCAAAGCTATAACAGGGATCGCTTGACTCTTTCACTATGGAGAAAAGCTCATTTGTTTTGGCGTTCGTTTTTGTTTCTTCGATTTTCACGAATTCTAAGGAGCTGAAAATCGGCTCAAAACATCCTTTCCATTCGCACTTGAAATCAAGAGCAAACACAAAATCAGCACTCAGTCCGCGTTACAGTACCTTGTTTAATCTTTCCAACCAGTAGGTTTTTTTGCACAAAACACACCAAGCGACTGTGAACCACGCCGATGTTTACACTGCATTTCTCTCCACCACGTTCTCCTGTACCCACCTCCAATTGCATGCTGGGTAATGGGCAAAAATTCCACAAGGGGTCCCCCCCTCTGGGACTGCGGAAGGGATTTTTTTATAAGTCTTTTACCCCTACAACCAAGAGCGGTGATTTGCAAGCAAGCCGTTGCTAAGTGACAAAAACACATCCTAATAGGTTGAGCAGGGGTAAAAGAATGCCAACTGCAGGATTCCAAGGATTTCATTGAAGAATTTTTTCCTGTGTCTCAAAGCACAAACACAACGGAAAAACCCTGTGAAATCCCCTCACAAGGCCTACTAAAAGCAAACTAAGTACTTTTCAGCCATCCTCAGACTTAATGATGTCTTCAAGCTCTGACAGTGGCATTTTTCTCCAAAATTAGAGCACATTTCATTGGAAACCCTACCGAAGCAGCCATACCTAGCGTCGACCAGTACGTAGAATTCTCCCGAATGGCATTGTGGGGAAAGTTTGAGCCCTTGGCTTAACAAGTCAGCAGTATTTAATTACCCCGGGCTAGCCAAACTGGAACTGAGGGGGGAGGGTTTAGTTAGCACTCAGGATTTCACCAATTGAGCTCACACACGATCGGACCATGAATGTTCATTAGATCAGCGTTTATCATGCTGTTGATTTTATTATAATCATCTGACGATACAGTAAAATTGGTATCGTCAGCATACATTCGTGGAATAGCAAATTCTAAACAGTTTAGGAGGTCATTTACGTATATTAGGAACAGTAAAGGTCCTAAAATACTTGCTGTGTGACGCCGCAATTAAGTGGACGTGGTTTGGAAAGTACTCCGTTAACATAGCATTGCTGAGAACGATGTGATAAATATGACCCAAACATGCATTTTAACGCTGAACCCTTAAATCCATACTTCTGAAGTTTTTCAAGAAGAATTTCGTTATTGACGGTATCAAATGCTTTGTCCAGGTCGATATATACTATTGCATTAATTAGACCCTGGTCGATGCTAAGGTACCATTCGTTGGTTGCTTCTAGTAAAGCGCTTAGGGTGGAATGGAGAGATCTAAAGCCAGATTGGCAATGACTGAGAATGCTGTTATCATCCAGATATTGAAGTACTTGATCATACAGATCATACGTAACTCTTTCACACAACTTTGCGATAATAGGTATGACCGAGATTGGCCTGAAGTTATTCATGTCTGATCTTTTCCCTTTTTTAAAGATGGGTGTAACTTTAGCAAGTTTCATTCATTAGGGAAGATGCCAGTTTCAATTGTTAGATTTATTAGATTTGTCAAAGGGGTGGAAATGATATCTGCAGATAATCTCAAAAGCAAGGCAGATACGCCATCTATACCGGTTGCTTTTGATATGACCAGACTTTAAAGAAGTTCTAATATTCTTTCGTGACTTACTTTCTTACGGCTCAAAAGAGCTTTTGGGATCTTTGACAAAATCCAAGAAATCAGTACATGAAGATGGAATAGTACTCAGTTGACAATTTAGTCCCTATCTGTTGAATTCATGGCAGATCCGTTCAGCCTCAGTAATCTGTATTGTTGGATTTACGCGAGGTAAGCTCATTTATAGTAGACCAGGTTGAACGCACATCTCCTTTGTTCTTCAACAAGCGCTCACTGTAATGCGAAGCCTTTGTCCGCTTTATTTCTGCATTTACTTTGTTACGCAATTTCCTATAACAGTCCAGTTGTCTATACTACCTAATTTAATCGCCCTTCGTTTAGAAGCGTCCCGGGAGAGCATGAGCAATTTCAATTCTTTTGTTATCCACGGGCTTTTTCTATTACGGACTCGTTTCCCTTTTGCTGGGAGTATGTTTGTCAACAATTTCCATGAAATGGAATCGCACCCGGGCCACAAAGGTGAGAAGCGTAGCGTTTAACCACTGCGCCACTGACCCTGGCTCAGAGAACAGAATAGATAATTTTTCCAGCTGATAATTTGCTCCAACTCTGCCGCTGCCGTTTTATTCATGATAAACGTTTCTAATATGACCTTCACTGCCTTCAAATGCATTGTCATGGTGAGATCAGTTAACTGTCGCCCGCTCGGCATGAGGTTTCTTTCTCTTCTCTCGATCTCTAACCTTTCTCTGAGCTGAACGGAGAAAACCTCCGTGACCAGGGTGCAAGTCACCCCGCCAGTGACGCCATTACCAAGCCGGGCTATTCGACACTCATAGATATCTTCGTTAAATTATTTAAGAAACAACCGATGTCGATGTTCGGAGCGACAAACGGACATTCACTTTTGATACGTATCCCACGGCTCCCGTTGATTGCAATTTCTAACTCAACCCCTCTCCCCTGTCAGTAAACAACAACCAATCGGAGAATGATATGAGGTAGTTAGATATTCCTCCAATCAGGAAGGAGTGGTCTATTATTATTACTGTAATGCATTGGACGTGGAGAATAGTACGGCAAAATTCAATTTTATTTTAAAATTCACGCTTCACTTTTCTTCGACAAAATTCGTTACGGTTAAACGGAACACTACGGTAAACGCTGCAATTCTCATTCACGCGAGCAGTGCAACAAGAAACTCGACAAGGGATTCTGCAATCCACCTACGCTACCTTAGCTTGTAGCGAGTGGAACTTATATTTGGAAACAACTGCCAAATAGCCTGATGATTTTTAAATGCATGAAAACCATAATGAAGTTGTCGTAATTATCGTGGTACGTAAGATCTTTATAACCCGTAATGCTCGCGTCGATCCATCAATCTATTTTTAAATAACTTTTGCCGAATAAAGGAGTGTTACCGACTCGCGTCCTTTGTTCTATTTCAGTTGAGCTAACAGCGCTTGTTAATTCGGTAATTAGATCAGTTAAAAGGAAAACCTTTCTGATCTTGATAAACAGCTTATCAACTAATGAGAAGATAAAACGGCGGTAAGTTTTGCAATGAATTACGAGTACAATTCACTAGCGATTTCGCCCCGGGGGGGGGGGGGGGGGGATCGCTGTGACACCGGCTCATTTCGCACAAGCTGCACGCCGTCGAGCGAACATCTCTGAGAGAGCTGTTTGCAAAGTGCGAATTTCGATCGGTTCGATCGGTGAAAAGCGTTTTGTTCGGATATTAAAAAGAAAGTTGTTCCCTCACGGGCCGGGATGAATTACCTTCTACAGTGGAGTACAGTTTATCAAAAATTACGTGAAGAGCGCTACAGACCAATAGATGGGTTGCACATGACGTCACGGCGGCCATGTTGGTGTACCTTTAACAATAGATTCTTCGTTAGCTTCTTTTGTTAGGTACACCAACATGACCGCCATGCCTTTTGAATCTCTGGGGATTGGGATTGAGTGCAACCCATCTATTCAAAGGGAAAAAAGCGACAGTGTTGGCCCCAGCCCCATGACACGCTATGAATCAGAGATTGTTTACCTTTGCCATCTTGGAAACTTGACTTTTTAAAATATAATGCTTAGCGGTCGTAGGCTCGCGGCGCCAACCCTCAGTCAACTGACGCCCGCTACCAGAGTTTTTATCTTTCTCTTCCCTCCACGCCGCTTCACGGCTCGCCGATCGCCTCTTCGCTGCTCTCTCTAATCAACGGAGAAAACCTCAGGGACCAGGGTAACAAGTTACAGAAATATTTTCAAAAAATTAATTTTGTTGCTTAAACTGATCGACATTTCGTTTAGTCAGGAAGACGTTTACGATAAATACTGGTTTACCGGTGAAATTCCCTCCCACACGGATTGCACGGAATGAACCTAGTATGCAATTTTCCACTTGTGTCGTATCCATAACACAACCAGGATGGCGACGGCGCCAGTGACGCTTAAGTTTGCGTTATTTTCAAAACGTAAAATTTGGTGGTTTCATGTTGTGTTTTTGCAGACAATTAACGGTTGAAATGTATGCGACTGCGAGCATTTTCACGTGCAGTTATTGGCTGAGGTCACACTTGAATATTTACTTCAGTAAATTTGCCTTTACTGAGGTAAAACGCATGAGATTTCTTTACAACAGTAAACCTACCCGGCATGTCAAATGAGAATATAAACAAAATCCAGATGAGTTTTGTGCTGTACTGTTGCCTTTACTGAAGTAAAACTCATGAGCTTTCTTTACCAGAGTAAACCTACCCGACATGTCAAATGAGAATATAAACAAAATCCAGATGAGTTTTATGCTGTACTGTTGCCTTTACTGAAGTAAAACTCATGAGCTTTCTTTACCAGAGTAAACCTACCCGACATGTCAAATGAGAATATAAACAAAATCCAGATGAGTTTTGTGCTGTACTGTTGCCTTTACTGAGGTAAAACTCATGAGCTTTCTTTACCAGAGTAAACCTACCCGACATGTCAAATGAGAATATAAACAAAATCCAGATGAGTTTTGTGCTGTACTGTTGCCTTTACTGAAGTAAAACTCATGAGCTTTCTTTACCAGAGTAAACCTACCCGACATGTCAAATGAGAATATAAACAAAATCCAGATGAGTTTTGTGCTGTACTGTTGCCTTTACTGAAGTAAAACTCATGAGCTTTCTTTACCAGAGTAAACCTACCCGACATGTCAAATGAGAATATAAACAAAATCCAGATGAGTTTTGTGCTGTACTGTTGCCTTTACTGAAGTAAAACTCATGAGCTTTCTTTACCAGAGTAAACCTACCCGACATGTCAAATGAGAATATAAACAAAATCCAGATGAGTTTTGTGCTGTACTCAGGTTGCCTTTACTGAAGTAAAACTCATGAGCTTTCTTTACCAGAGTAAACCTACCCGACATGTCAAATGAGAATATAAACAAAATCCAGATGAGTTTTGTGCTGTACTGTTGCCTTTACTGAAGTAAAACTCATGAGCTTTCTTTACCAGAGTAAACCTACCCGACATGTCAAATGAGAATATAAACAAAATCCAGATGAGTTTTATGCTGTACTGTTGCCTTTACTGAAGTAAAACTCATGAGCTTTCTTTACCAGAGTAAACCTACCCGACATGTCAAATGAGAATATAAACAAAATCCAGATGAGTTTTGTGCTGTACTGTTGCCTTTACTGAAGTAAAACTCATGAGCTTTCTTTACCAGAGTAAACCTACCCAACATGTCAAATGAGAATATAAACAAAATCCTGATGAGTTTTGTGCTGTACTGTTGACACACTGGTATCTATATATATATGGAGTGATGACAGTACTCTGGTTCTACGCTATGAGGTCACACTCGCCAAAGCTGCAGTAAAGACCCGGGAGTAAAGAGCTACATTTTTACTCCGGCGCTGCAGGGCAGCGGCCGGAGTCTTAAAATGCAGTCTGTGTCTTTTATTATTATTATTATTATTATTATTTTTGTTCTGTCATGTACTGAAGTTGATCAGTTCAGACCTTTGTCGCTAACAATGTGGGTCGGAGACGCTGTGATCGAGCGATAAAGCAAGAAGCATGCGCATTAGTTGAAAGATAAATGTTCGGTAGAGAGCTTTAGAGGGTTTAAGGCTACCGCACGTCATGAAGTACTCAATTTGCCTCAATCGTCTCTCTAGAGAGGCACAAAGCCTGCAGATTGGAACGCAAAGAAGGGATCAGTGAATTACGTAAAAGGCACATTACGTATACTCCATATATATATATATATATATGGCGGGCATCAGTTGCATACATAAAATCAGTCTGACTCAACAAGCCCATAAATATAGTCAAAAGTAACTCTTTGCTTAAAACTTGAAATCTTGTCTTAGAATTAACGATTATCATTATTTCAAGCGTGTTTTCCATTTAATGATAGTTGTTAATTCAACGGGGAGAATGCGTTGTACAGTGTATATAGTCAATATTCAATCTACAATAGACCCTTTTCACGTGGCGTCATAGCCGCCATGTTGGTGTACAGTTAACAATAGATTCTTCGTTAGCTTCTTTTGTTCTGTACACCAACATGGCCGCCATACCCTTTGTCATTTGAATCTCTGGGGATTGAGTGCAAACCATCTATACGGTAAAATATGGCGGCTGTACATTTGACCACAATCCCTTGCGAACCTAACTTACCGTAGTCAAAAAACTCATTTAGCCTAAAATCCTCTATTCTCTTCAACGACGATGTATTGGCCAACAGCATTTGTACTGGCTTGTTTCTAAGATTTAAAACGCCTCTGCCGCAATGTTATAACGAATTTAAAGTTTTTCGCATGCAAATGATTGTGGGTAAAAGTTTACTTTTCGGTGATCATGATCATGAATTGCAGAACACATTAGTCTGGACCTCGGCGAGCATTCATATAAATAATAACTTGTTTCATCAATATCTTTATCGTGTAGAAAACTCGCTGATACATGATGTATCGATAATGTGCCGTTTCTTTTGTTAAAATATCTTTGTTTACGTATGGTCATTGCCGTCTGAAAATTAATACGTCTTTTAAAATAGTCACTTCTTGGATTTCAGTGAACGGAACAGAAGATGTAGAGATTCTTCCGAGTGGTTTAGCTTTCTTCTCGTCTGTAAGTATAGTTACTATGTTATGTTATTCAAACAGGCGGGCGCCAACAAGCAAACTAATATGTAGGCTTTATCAAGGAGTATTTATTGTGGTTAGGATGTCTCCCTCCAAACTGAACGAGAGTCAGAACATTTTTTATAACAAGAGGCTCCGCCGGAATTGATGATAACACGGAATTGCCGTGCAATCCAATACTGTTCGATACTCACTCTACAGTAAAATATTCATAAATAGCAGCGAGGTGTAAAACTCGAAACTCATGCAACAATTAATACACAGACGGTTGCGAGTATCCCACCTTCTCGCTGATATTTAATTTATTAATATTTAACTTCAGAATGAGATGAAAGCCACATTTAAACGAAACCATTTTGGCCATTTTTAGTTGTGCGCGTTCTCTATTTTATTTAAGCTATAACACTCAAATTTAAAATGATTCGACTAATTTTGATATGCTCTTTCACATGGCAATGATGTTTTCAGTATATGTGCATGATAAACTACCGAACAGAGTACTGATATTTATGAAAAAGTGTTCCCTTGAGTTCTACAGTTTTAGAGTGCTCTACCTTGGCCGTCATTAAAAACCAGCCACGCCCCAACCATTGTTTAATGCGGTTTTGATCCAGGGAGCGGATTTGAATAGCAAAGGGAGAGCGGGGCTGATAAAAGTCACTGTGACAAGTCTATATTTTTGAAATATAGACCTGTCCCCAGGACTTTATATCAAGTTGCCGTGTGAATAAATTATTAGCTAAATAAACAGTGAAGTAATATGTAAAACACAAGGAGCTGTTTTAGAAGCGATTTCTAAATACAGTGAGGGGGGGGGGGGGGGGGGGGGGGGGTTGAAAACCGAGGCAAAGCCGATGTTTTTCAACCCCTTCTCACTGTATTTAGAAACTCACTTCTAAAACGAGCTCTGAGTGTTTTACGTGGCTTCTCAAACTCCACTTTAATGATAAAATTAATGATTCAGAAGTCTTGAAATACGAGCTGTATTTGTAGACGGTTTCGAAATACTCATCTCATAGACATGAATAATTAATGAGGAAACCAACCAATCAAAGGTCTATAAATCGGTCACATGATGATAATGGAAACCTGGTCCAGTCAAATTATTTTCAAGTTGTAGGACTGAATAAATTTTGTTCTAGTCCAAGGACTGAATTAATTTTGTTCTAGTCCTAGGACTGGAACAAAATTAATTCAGTACTACAACTTGAAAACATTAGTTCAGTCCTTGTACTTAAAGCCTAGAAAAAAAAATACAAGTCAAACTACAACAACAATTTATTGGTAGACATTTTACAAATTTACAAATTCTACTTATTTTACAAGATAAAGGTGCATTCAACAAATAAGCACGACTATTTTGTTTTAATACAAAAGTTTTGCCTTGATTTTGACCTCAAGAAATAGTAAGAATTAATGTTCTCGTGTACCTTTCTTGTCAGCAACCTCTTCTAAAAACTTTCCCATCCAGAAGTCTAAGGAACAGGGTTTCATTTTTTCCCAATCTTCTTCCAGGTTTTCTATATCTTCCAAAGATAATTTTAAACTCGTACTCTCCAACGCAGCGACTTTGTTTTCTCTACCTTCCCGCCATTCAACGAACACGTTTACAGCCCATTTGTTCTTATACCGTGTAGACAGGAGGCGGTGGTGAACAAACTCCAATACAAGTGCTTTAATTAAGAACAATTCGTTTTTGTTTTTTTAAAATAGAGGGAACGCACTAAAGTGTGAAATTATACTGAATCTAAGTTATACAAATCCCTGTCTTTTTCTATTGTTTAATCAGTGCTATTTTGTATTACTTTGTTGGTGTGTTCATTCTAATAGGCGAATTGATGTCATTTAAACATTGGACGATTTAAATTAAACCCAAAGTGCAAACAACAAATGTTGGTTAATTAGCTTTTTTAAAACTCTCATTAATTATTCGTGAGTATGAGATGTCAGTTCAAAGCCTCCAATTCGGACTGGACGGGATTTCAAGTCCTTGCAATTAGTTCCAGTCCTCGGCTGCGCCTCGGACTGGAACTAATTGCGCGGACTTGAAATCCCGTCCAGTCTTTGAACTATTACGTCATGGTCATTCGCCTTATGAATTATTCGGGAATTATTAATGAGTTTGAGAACTTATAATGACCATTTGTTACGTTAGGGATTGAAATGCTGTGAAGCGTTCACGTGTGATTCCAGAATGGCAGCCCGGATAGGAAGAATCTACATGTTCGATATGAACCATCCCGAGAGGGGTCCAGTGGAGGTGCCACTTGTGTCTTTTGACAGAACAGGGTTCAATCCGCATGGCATATCACTGTACACAAACAAAGCAACAGGGGAGGTGTCAGTCTTTGTTGTCAACCATAGACTGGATGCTCAAGCTATTGAGATCTTTGACTTTGACGAGAAAACAAAGTCGCTGGTTTTTCGTCGTTCGGTTGTAGATGAGAAGATTTACTGTCCTAATGACGTGGTGGCTGTAGGTAAGTGTGTATGGAATATAACTATCTATCAAGCTTGATGCTAAAATGTAAAACATACAATTCAGCTTGGAAATTGGATTTTCGTACCCATTTTGTCCCAGTCGTAATATTATGCCTGGCCACGATCTCTTGTAATTGATCTTTAATTTTCTTCCATCAATTCTGTAGACCAAGCAGCCGATACCATTTCCCTCTTCCAATTCCAACAACAACAACTTAATTTATTTGTGCCGTGCCTTAATGAATAGTGTACAATTTAGAGTAGTTTTAGTTTTAGTCGAAAATACAGTCGAAACTCCACCCTTGGCTCACGAAAAAGTGGTCGCTTAATAGAAAGTCTCCATAGGAGGCCCAATAACTGAATTGTTTTTAATGGCGATCTTCAAATCATATTTTGCTTACTGGCGCGGCCGCCAACGTACAAAGCCAAGCCGCCAATAGATGGCAAATTGGTTAGCAATATGTCAAATTGTGTATAGAAATGTGAGTGAGCGATCAACCGTTGCAACGAACACAAAATTGGTCAACCTGAATCACAGGCTTCCCAGACTCCCCGTATATATATTTACCGCTTATTAGACCGTTAGGTTACCTGTGGTATATCTGTTTAGTTTCATAAGCGATATATAATTGCTCCGTGTGAATTCTCTTTTCCGATTCCTACGAAATAAATCTTCAAAAATAAAAATAAATGATACTTAATGAAGTTGTGTGAGTGGTTTTATGGCGATTTTGGGCCTTCTAAAGCAGTTTATTACGTATTAAAGTTTTGACGGTTGGCTAGCGTGTGCCGTTAAATATTTCTGAATCCGCAGTAATAAAATTGTGTACTGTAATCCTAACGAGTGTGTGTTTCTGAAGGAAGAACACAACAAAGGCATATGCGCTACAGTAGCTGTCAAGAAAATACAGCGTTATACAAACCGAAACAAGAAGCACTATAAACACGTCACAATACAATCCACGTGATATGAAGCGTATTATGAACGGTACGGTGCAGTGAAGTTTGCGAAGTGAGAAGTGTTATCACTAGAAATGTATGTTGCCATTGTGTAATTTTAGTCTATCAATATTCCACCCGCTTAACAGAGATAAAAAAAACAATACCAAAGTATCAGGCCGAAAAGTGGTCGCGATCGCTTAAGCGAAAATATAGTAGCTGGGCGCTTAATAGAGGTATTATTTACAGTATTTGACGGACAAAACAAACGGTTAATTACGAAGTGGTCGCTTAATAAATTAAGGGTGGTTGCCAGGAACCTATTACCCGTAGCGTCCATCTCCCATGCTACGTCTGTGCAGATGCAGCGTTTTTAAAGACCAAGTTATTTTTAGAATGTGTTTCCGTGAGTTTGGCTCTGCTAGCCAATCACAAGCGTTTGCGTAGTTAAATTCAAATGATTAATGATGTTGTAGCCATATTGGTTGACCAAACAAGAGAAGCTAACGAGGCATCCTTTGTTGACAACATTCCGCGATGGAAGCGAAAAACGAGATGTAAAATCTAAAAATAACCCGGTCTGTAAAAACGCTGCATCAAGAATATATGACGACGGGTGGACGCTTCGGGAAATGGCTGGCTGGTGGTCGCTAATGGAGGTTCGCCTGTAGTAAGACAGAGGTTGTCTCTATAAACCACAGGGGCTTACCAAAGCAGACAACATGGTAATCACGAGCAGCATTTAGAAAAATAGGTCGATATATATATATGTGTGTGGTGTGTTAACTTCTACACTATCAGGACGACCACGCTGGCAATGCAGCCGACTTTTTTTGTTTTGTGGTACCGTGAGTTTTCTCGGTTCTGAACCCGAAAGAGAAATGCCCGGGCAAACTCGCGGTACCAAAAAAAATGGTCGGCTGTGCTGTCAGTGTGGTCGTCCTGATGGTGTTGTGGTTAACACATCGGCCTAGTTACCCTGGTCCCAGAGGCTTTCTTCGAGAACGGAGCTGCGAAGCGGCGATCAGCGAGCCGCGAAGTGGTGAGAAGGGAAGAGAGAAGAAAGTCTCTGGTAGTTTACTACCGTTGTCTGATCGTTCTACGCCAATAAAATTGAACTAGGGACAAGATCTGTCCCTTCCTCCCGATTGAAGGAATATTTAATTACTTTATAGCGTTCTCTGATTGGCTATTATCTAGTGACAGGGGAGAGGGGAGTGTTGTGATTGGTTCCTCGTTAATTGATCTAGTGATGTTGATTGGCACCTATCGTTAGCATGTAGTGAGAAACGGTCGCGGGCTACCAGAGGCTTTCTTCTCTCTTCTCTCTTTCTTCCGCTCAGGGCATATTTCTCTTTCACCTTTATTCTGATTGGTTATATATATATAAAGAATAGAGATTGAGAAAGACAACACACAACTCCTCACAGGTCCTTATAAAAATTGTATTTAAAACGTTTCGGCACTTCGGCCTTCATCAGTTAAAAAGTCTATTTACACTAAAAAAGAAAAATAGAGCTTAATTAAGTTATAAATACATATATACTTTAGTTTAAATGAAACATACAGATGTATAAACTAACGCACATGCACGCAAACCAGTAGACACTGTGATCAATTGAAAACACTAACAAACACGCTTAATCTAAACATTTAAAAGAAGAACTCGTATACCAGGAAAAATATATCAATGAGCTTGAGTGTTGATATATCGACATTAAATTAAGCTGAATTTGTGATGAAGAAGAAAAATGTCGCCATTATACTTCCGACTGTTGACTGCTGTTATACACGTATCGTAACACTATTTGCCCTGCTTTGTTAGATTTTAGGGTGCAGTTTTGTCGCCGTCTACAGCTTCAATTTCGTTTTACAGGGATTGCATTAACTTCAGACACCATTCATTCCCTTACCAGGCCGAGACAGTTTCTATGTCACCAATTTTGCTTACTTCCACTACGACAACAAAGTACTTGGTTTCCTAGAAGTGCTGTTTCTGAATATGTGGCTGAAGAGTGGAGTAGTGTTCTATGATGGTACTCTATCACGTGCGCGTCACGTCGCTGGAGGTTTGACAAGTCCAAATGGTATAACCTTCAATGCCGATGGAAGGTAAATGGTTACTAATTATACGTATACTCTCAGGGATGTCTGATTCTCTCAATTAATGCCATTCGATTCCATTCGTGTATTTAATCATCAACACAATTACCTTTCTTCAGAAAATCTACTAACAAACAAACAATTTGGCTTCAGACGACTGCATTCGACAATGTCATGGTTAATAAACATGGCTAGAGGTCTCTTTAATATCGTCATCTTTCTCGACCTCAAAAAAGCATTTGACACTTGATCACGAATTGTTACTAGAAAAAATAAAAATGTACGGAATCAGTCACAGATCAATCAGCTTATTACAATCTTACCTATCAGACAGAATGCAGTCATGCTCAGTCCAAAATATTAAATCTAGCGAGAAATTAATCACTTGTGCAGTGCCTCAGTACAATCTTAGGCCCTTTGTTATTTCTCATTTATATAAATGACCTTCCAAATTGTGTAGACGCATCAACACCATGTCTTTTTGCTTATGACACAAATGTAACTATATGCGGCTCGAACATAGATGACGCTGAATCGAGAGCAAATTGTGAACTCCTAAAGAGTAGCCATTGGCTTTTAGCCAATAAGCTTCATTTGAATGTTGCCAAGACTGAGTTCTTGATGATCGGTTCTCGACAGCGTCTATCTAACCTAGGCCATATGCCTTCCTTAGAGATAGGAGGTAAATCATTAAAAAGAGTTACCCAAACAAAAGCAGTTGGAGTAATAGTAGATGAGAATTTAAAATGGGAAGAGCAGCATATTAACTACATAACAAAACAGGTAGTATCTGGCCTATAGGAGCACTAAAAAGGATTAGACCATTTGTATCTCAAGACATTCTTGTAAAAGTGTATGATTCTCTTATTCAAACACACCTGGATTATTGCTGTGAAGTTTGGGACACATTTGGTAAAGTCATTTCAGACAAACTACAGATCTTACAAAATAGAGCTGCTAGACTCATTCTTAGAGCGGACTACTATACAAGTTCCAGCCTACTCTTAAATACCCTAGGCTGGGATAGACTAGATTAAAGAAGAGCTAAGCATAAAGCGGTTGTCATGCATAATATTAGAAATGCTTGCGCACCAGCCAGTCTTGCCGAGTTGTTTAACACAGTTGGAAGCTTAACCCACTATAATCTACGAGGGTGCGACACCAAACCTTGCCTTCCTTAACCAAAAACGGAATGTATAAAAAAGTGTTTCTCATACAACGGTGCAAAGTTATGGAATAGGCTTCCAGCTGGATTACGCGAAATGAAATCTCTTGTTTCCTTTAAGAAAGAAATTGCGACTACCACTCTGTTTGATGGTGAATAAATACATGAAGCTTTCATTACCTAGTAGTTCAAATAATTAATTTTATAATATAGATACGATAGTACGCGCGCTCTGATTGGCTAAGAAGCCATGTTTTATCAGAGTATATAACATGGTTAGCCGTGTTATATAGTTTTCAACTGGCGGTTTCCTTTCATCGCGCGCGTAAATCTATATTATAAAACAGATAAAGAAGCCTTAAATCCATGTTTTATACTATCATAAAACACTCTGGTCATTTGAGAACACTCTAGAAATGTTGAAAGCACGCGCCTTCGGCTTGTGCTTTAACATTTCTCTCATGTTCTCAAATTCCCATCGTGTTTTATGATAGTATAAAACATGGCTAAGGCTTCTTTATTTGTTAATTATAATATAAATTATGGGATCATCCTAAGAACGTGCGATTTGATTGGATGCTCAGCGTGCTTGATTTTGTTATAAATGCACGCTCAAGAAAAAATCAAGCACGCCAAGAATCCAATCAAAACAAAACGTATCGGTGATTGTTTTTCGCGAGTTTACATAGCTAACGGCGATAATTTCATAGACTGGGAAGAAAACATGTCCGACTTTGAGTTGTTAAGGTGTGTTGAAGCAGTGGAAAATAAAAGTCGCTTCCCAAAACTAAAAGAAAGTGATCGGCGAGAGAATTTAGCATCGGCTTCGTACTCTAAAGCGACCACAAAATGGGATGCTAAAACGTTTGAAGTTGAGAAAAGCAATGCCCACATTCTAATACAGTGTTACTCATTGAGAGCTTGATATAAAAAATGATTGTAATTAAGAAAAATGTGGTTTTTCTAACAGGCTGGTGAGAGAAAAGTGACAACACAACAACAAGACATGAGTCATGACTCACCAATAACTCGACGATACCTGTAATAAGCCTGCTTTATGCTGAAACCTGAACAGTGAATTGCGAAGAATACAATGGGATTTCTCTGGTTCCATGTAGAAATTCGTTTGAGAGGTTCCTGAATGTTCCTGAATGAAAAACGGGCGATAAAACTTGCAGAGAACCCAGAACTGGCAGAATTTCAAGAGTAGATATCATTCATGTGTATAGCGGCCATGCCAACGAAGAGAGCCTCGAAAGCTACGCAACACGGCCATCAGAGCAGCAGTTACAACAATGTTCCTTAATTGGGATAAAGAAAATATCCTTCTTCAGACCACAGAATCAGTAATCACTGTCAACTATGCAGTTGTTGTAGAAAATAGTCGGCAATAGTCGGCAATCCTCAACTCACGTGTCCAACTCTACTGCCGCTAATTCGCTAACACTTTCTCTATGAATGCTTTTCCATCAGGCATTTTCAACGCCTTGCACTATCACAATGTGCATATAAACCTCTCCTGTGCTGACCAGAAATTGTAAAACGAAAGCACTTCGTTTCCTGCACCAGTTTTGACCAGATGACAATATTACAACCCATTTCATTTGCCGGCTCTTGCAGTTTCTGTCTTTCACTTTTATCGATTGACACGTTCTATTCTTAGCAGATTACTTCATCCAATAAGAAACGAGCTTTCAGATCGTCAATGTCAAGCTGTCACAATTGAACGAATCAGCGACGAAAAAAGTTGTAAACAAGTCAAGTACATTAAAATGGGGTTTTCGCTGTCGTCAGTTTGCTTTTCCAGGTTAGATGTTTACGCGGGTTCTAAAGATAGCTTTATTTCCTTCGTCTACATTGAAGTTTATATTATAAAACAAATAAAAGATGGTTCTCCTTGTTATATAACAAAATAATGCACTTTCGAGGTCTTGAAAAGCTGCTAAATGCACTCGCGTTCCGCTCGTGCATCCGCAGTTTTTCAAGACCTCGAGCGTGCATTATTTTGTTATATAACAAGGAGAACCATCTTTTATTTGTTAAATAAAGGCTTAGAATTTTTTTTATAATATAATTTGGATTAGTATTTAGCATTTAGGGGTTTATATTCTTAGAGTTTTCTTATTGAGTATTTTGAATGTTGTTAATCTAGATTTAATTTATTGTATTACCTAATTACACGGCATCTATGGAAATCAGCGTGAAGCTGTTAGAATTTCCCTGTTTAAACAATAAAGATGATGATGATGACACCTAAGTTACTTCTTTTGCTTGCAGATTTGTGATTGTGTTAACTTCAGTGGGCGGTTCCATCAACATTTATAGAAGACGTGAAGACAATTACCTTACTCTCGTACAGGTAGGAAGAACACACCATACTAAACTGCGCTCCGAGAATCTCTTTATTCGCTTGGGTACTAAAGATTAAAGGAAACAAGGCAAAAGATAACTCCTTTTTACAAGGTTAAGATCAATCTTTAACTTTTCTTTGTATACTAAAAATTTGTGAAATTTATAAAATATCGTTGTCAATTATTACCTACAGGTAATAGAAGTTGGAAAGCTTCTGGACAACATTAACGTTGATAAAGAAACTGGTGACTTATGGATCTGTTCATTTCCTCGCGAAATCGACTTCTTCTGGTACATCGAGGATTCCGACCGCGACTTTCCATCACAAGTGCTCAGCGTTCGACTCAACAAGGAGCATGCGCAAGGTGGTTCTTTTCCCGCGTTTGAGATCCGTGACGTGTACACCAATAATGGCAGTGAATTTAAGGGCGCAACAGGCGCGGCTGTTTATGGTGGGAAACTCGCAGTAGCTGCTATCTTTGATAATTTTATGGTTTGCGAATTGAATGCTTACTGAGACCACCGTTTAGACACGAATAAGATCCCGGGCCTCACGGGAAATCAATATAACGCAACTCAATCGATATTTTGTGGTCAACTGCGCTGTTGCATGTCACACGTCCTAACTAATTAAATATAAATTGGGAAGTAGATGGCACATGTTACTAACGGCGTAGTGCCGAAACATGAAATCATTTGCTTGCCTTGTACTTTTATCAGTTTTAGTGCTGTAGAACTGGACTGTTATTCACAATTGTCATAGATTCTTTCCGCATTTGTTGGATTGTCGAGCGGCCAAGTGCACGACAACGTTTTATTCATTTGAGCATTTGAGTTAATAGTGTGGAGTGGTTATGAAACCCAGCGTCCTTCTTTGTGATATGTCTTTGTTCTCTTTTTTCAACCATGACCGTGCACAAAACACAATAGAAATTCCAACATGTTAATCAATCAGCCAATAGAAACGCGTGGGTTGAGTCGTCCAGGGAACGCTAATGAACTGTGACCGTTCACAATCTTTTGTCTTATCCCCTTCCAACCTAAATCGCAGCGCCTTTGTTAGCCCCTTTGAAGTTTGCTGGGTTTCCTAACCATTCCACTCTATTAAGGTGCCTATATATAACCTTTTTGCAATTTTTATAGCTATGAACCTCCGTAAAGTTTTGAGTACTTCTGTGTAGAAAGTTTTGGTTTTCAGTGAATGCTTTATGTTCTACGCTTGTTTGAAATCGTGAAAATGTTACCTTTCCTGACCCATGACCGCGTTAGTAAAAGCCTGGGTCGATTCCTGAAAAGACGTCATATATTTAATTCGACTTTGCAATAATTTGAAGAAATACTTAACATGTTGACTAAAATGATTTTTTTTCTTTTCTAACAACTCTCAAACTGTGTATATTTTCTATAAATCGATGGTGTTGTGATAGAAAATGTGGAGAATAATACATTAATGAGATGACGTCTACTCGACCCAGGCTTTTACTTTACGCCGCGGTCATGGGTCAGGAAAGGTCACATTTTTACGATTTCAAACAAACGTAGAACATAAAGTATTCACTGTAAACCAAACATTTCTTTACAGAAGTACTCAAAACGTTTCGGAGGTTCATGGCTATAAAAATTGCAAAAATGTTATAGTCACTTTAACTATGATTTGAGGGTAGACAAATAAATAAAATAAATAAATAAAAGTAATCAGCAATTGCACCACTGGCAAACAAATCAAGTCTTGTTGTCTTAATTTCCTTATCAGTTATCATTAACAATTAATTATAATTAATTGACAAAAATTGTAACGCACGCTCGAGGTCTTGAAAAGCTATGAGTGGTGAGCGGAAGCTAAGCTAAGTGATTTCAGCAGCTTTCCTGCGAGCGCATGCGCAATTTGGAATAAATACGCATGTCACCGTAGGTCCAATGTAATGTGGGTATTCCAAATTGTACGAGAAATTCATATGATTACTTGTTTATCATAATCTACTCAGAAAATGTACTTGAATGTTCGGACAATCTTAGGAAATATCGGGAAAACCAAAGCACCATTTATCTACCACTATGCTGCAGAAATATTAATGTTAAAGAATTTAAAGTGTTAGACGTGTTTTTGCTATAACCAAAGCTCAGAAATGTCTGATTTAAGGATTCGAAAATTTTCGGAAACACCTGGAATATATTCGGAAAAGTCCTCAACTTTACGTTCTTTGATTTCATTCTGGAACTTTTGTTTTCGATTTAGAGATTAAATGTTGAATGCAGCCAGTCAGAATCTAGAAAATTTGCTGAGTATATGTTATTTTTTATAGTACATAGTAAAACCATGTTTTATTCGTGCCTTGGCCTTATAGACTCGCAAGTTAAGACACAAATCAACGCAAATTTCGAAATCAAGCTATGTCGTAAGTTTACTGGCGATAAACACATTTCCATACCGGCTGTATAGTTAAAATCCCCCATAAATTCACAAATGTCATTGATAAATGCATTTCTTTACCACTTTCGACTTGCAGATAACTTGCGTTGTGTGGCCAAACGGTAACAAATTAAACTACTTGCGTGCGAATTTGCGTGCGTGATATAAAACTAACTTCATTCACTGAGCGGCAGAGCTTTGAAGATGAGTGCAACGTTAATGACGACAGAATAACAAAACGGTGACGAAAGCAAACGAAAAACCATGCTATTATTGTTCACTAAATGTTTTAAAGAATAACAGTACGAGCGGACCGCGAGTCCATTCAGACGGAAGCCTCTCAAGACCTCGGAAGTACATTATTGTTGCGTTCGACGAAGGAGAACGCATACGAATCTTGCAGTGGACTCCCTGTGGTCCTGTGTGGGCTACCTGTGCTTGCACAGGCGAAAGAAATCGAGATTCGTTTCCGTCCTCATGTCATCATGTATGTTTGTACTTTTTTAGAATAAATTATCTCGGCTGGGGAACTGGTAACCACACGTACACGATGCTCGCGTGGTTTCTGTTACTTGCCTTATTTTCCGACAATCCAATGCAATGATGTTTCAAAGGTTCGCAAGTACAATTGAGCAAAGCCTGAGGAAAGTGTGTAGTACATCTGGAGGACTGACAAAGTCCAATATGGTCTGTTTTGCACCTTGAACATTACCCTGGCCTGGGTTCCAGAGGCCCGAAGAAGTAAAGAAAGGCCCGAAGAAATAAAATACTTGAACATTCAACTCGGCCATAATTATTTATTTGTGTTGAACTATCCCGTAAAAACCGAGTGAATCTGCGATCGAAAAATATGCTATTGGCTTGCTCGCTGCATTGAATTGTGCTGTTCGCTTTGCCGATACCAAAACTGCAAATGATCAAGATGCTCACTGAAGAGAAATATATGGATATGAATATTTCAGTGTGAGTTCTGAAGAAGCTTTTTAAACACTGGTGGTTTCATCGTGGATATACAAATTAACACTGCATTCAGTGTATAACCACACTTGGATATGTCAAGGAACTTAAATATCAAAACAAGGTGAGGGAAATTTAAAGTACTCTTTATTGCTGTATACCCTAATATGATCAGAAATTATTCTGCAATAACAATGGACACTCAATATTCTGCAGCCAGCCTTGGTCTCACTTGAAGAATAATTTGAATCCTCTGAATGTGTAGTTTACACACATGCACATATATTTTATGTTCGACACTGGAGTGTAATCACTGACACTTAGCATTATGGAGCAGCCTTGGTCATGAAAACTGGGATGCAGTTTATACACATCTGAATAGGGTTGATTGTGTTCTATACTAACTCCTATATATGTACTATTTCAAACAAATTGGAGTGGTATTCCAAATGTTGAGAAAACAATTGAAACCTGAGAGGCGTAGTTCTCATACAAAACATTTGTCGAACGCACTTTGATAATCTAAGATTATTTCTAGTCTTATAAGACATAGGAGAATCATCTGTGTTTTGTGATATAAAATGTGATCTAAGCGGTTCTGCTGCTCGAGCGAGTTTGCATTTATAAGAAAACCATGCACGCTGAGTTCGAGTCTTTTAGCCAATGAAATCGCGCGTTCTTAGGATGCTCCCGTAATTTAGTCAATGAAATCACGCGACCGATCAGAACACGGCCCGCCCCACCTCATCCGAGTTCGCAAGGACGTGGGTTCGAGACAACCACCGAGACATTAGTTTTTTCCCTTTTTTAAAATCCGGATATCATTTTATTTAGCTCTGGTATTTTTCTAAAAACAATATATCGAATTGGCATAACCGCATTGTTCAACCCAAAGTGTGAGAATATGGAAACGAGGAGACTTCACGGAATATTCAGCATGTGGGTTCTTTACTTTGTGGACAGATAGAAAAACAGGCACACCCACCGGACTCACGAAACAAAATAGCCTCTCCTCGGTTCAGACAGGTAGCTGCGAGCCGTCTCTAGTTTCGGCGGTTCAATATTTTTCTGTCTTTCTTTTTCAAGCACTAATTTGTGTTTATTTATTTTTATAGTTATTTTTCGCTGTCCCAAAGGTTCGAAACCAATACTTGAGGAGTATTATTCTTGAGCAATAAAGCTTTGCCAAATGTATTTGTAGTGGTGGTACTAAAATTACACATACTTCCGGCAGCTAGTGCGACTCGTAAGTACTACAATAGCCATCGCGGATCACAAATGTTGAGTGATTTTATAAGTGAGTGGATGGGAGAGGGCATGAATGGGAGAGTGAATGAGTGGGAGAGTGAATGAGTGGGAGAGTGAATGAGTGGGAGAGTGAATGAGTGGGAGAGTGAATGAGTGGGAGAGTGAATGAGTGGGAGGGTGAATGAGTGGGAGGGTCAGTGAGTGGGAGATGGCATGAGTGGGAGAGTGCATGAATAGGAATGCATTTCCCGCCAATTGGTGGGTTGCTCCGTGTCGGAACAAAAGATGCCTCATACTTTTGTCATAAGAAACAATATGGCTGCTGCTTTTGTGATATTATTCCCTTAAGGTGATGTTACACGAGACGATTTTTAACGACGATATTTCGCGACGATTTTTAATGCATGTTACACGAGACAACTTTTAGCGCAACATTGTTGCGGCAATGGGTATATGTTACACGGGACGATTTTTAGCGCAACATCTAGCTAGCACCTAGGCTCCTACTCCGACACCCTCGTTTAGAAACATGGCTGACGAGTGGAGTCTTTGTTTGTTGACGTAGCCTCGTTTCCGTGGGCGCAGCGAACAGGTTTCTGGGACGACGTTGCGCGAAAAGTCAACGGCGAGGGTGCTACACGAAGAAACTCCAACAAAATTCGGGCAACAATGTTGCAGGTAATTCAAAACTTGCAGCATGTTGCCGCAACGAAGATTGCGTTAAAAATCGTCCAGAGCGCCATGTTACACTATGTTGACTTTTCGCGTTAAAAATTGTCTTGTGCAACATCACCTTTAGGCATAATTGCAACTCAACAATAGCGGAAAGCCGTTCTAAAAATAACCTAACTTGTGAAAACGCTGTGACATAAGCCTAGTATGTGGGATTGACGCTGAAACATGACATAGGCCTAGTATGTGGGATGGACGCTGTGACATAGGCCAAGTATGCGGGATGGACGCTGTGACATAGACCTAGTATGCGGAATGGACGCTGTGACATAGACCTAGTATGCGGAATGGACGCTGTGACATAGGCCTAGTATGCGGGATGGACGCTGTGACATAGGCCTAGTATGCGGGATGGACGCTGTGACATAGACCTAGTATGCGGAATGGACGCTCCTAGTTATGGGTTCCTGCTGCTAACCGATATAGTGAATAATCATAACTAACTAAAATTTAAACTAGTTAACTAATAAGATGCTCAATACGAATAGTAATAAATAAGATGAATATATAATATATATATATATAATGTATATAACTCCTGATATAATGTATTATGTAAAAAATGAAACCTCATTATTCATTTAATATTAATATATGCAAAAGTCATGTAGATCTGTTGCTAAGAAACCGTTAATCAAAACGAAGAAATAAATCTGTTGAATAAAACATCTATAAGGCCACTAGTGCAATTTAGTTTTCTGCTGCCCTCGGAAGGCAGAAATATACACGCCCTTACCGAACTCCGAACTGGAGGATTCCGAACTCCATTCCATTCAAACTTTTTCGTTCACACTCTGTTACCTTATTAACAAACAAGAGTCACACAAGTATTAAGAGACAAACACATGGCATAATTTACATGACCACTGCACCAAATCAACATGACGAGAACTGGAGAGTTCGTGGTATTTGCCGTCTCAGCCGTGTTTGCCTCATTTGTCCTAAGAGTATTGTAAGTCACAGTTCTTTGAATATAATATTTTATTCTGACGAGCTGTGTGAATGAACTGCTCACTGTTAAACGATCGTCAGGTTGACAGACTCAGTGTTAGGCCGTGGGCAGTATCTAGTCGCGAGCTCGTTCAGTAGTTTCTAGTACTTTTTATTCTAACAGGATTAAAGGAGGATATTTCCAGCCAAAAGTTCTCAACCACGCTCCTGGTCCTTGCCGAGTGTTCAACGGTGAGTGTGACTTACGCATCGCGTGAATATTAGATCAGTGTTCAGCATTGAAAGTGACTGGCGATGCCAACCAAATTTATTACTTTTATTCATTCGTCTCTCAAACTAGCTGGGCGAATACGATTTTTGGAGGATGAAGATCATTATCGCAATTTGTACTAATTCAGTACTCATCATCTAATTGATGTCGATGGCAAAAATCGTCGAACTGGTAAAAAAAATGGTTTTACAATTCTCATCGATAAAACTAGTGACTTGAGGTCACACTCCACTAAGCCTTTCTTTCTATAGTCTATAAATAAACGGATTTAGCTATAGTTAACGGCACCTCATTTACTTGCATTCGATTACGATTTACTGTAGTAAACTCAACTTTGGTTAGTTGCTCCGACAACGGCGGAAATATTAAGAAAGTAAAGTTAACCAGTTAACCTACCTCAACAGGTGGGTTATATATAATGCTATTGCTGTATAATTATCTATTTGAGCCTTTATGACTTAGGTGACAGCTTGTCGTTGTTCTGTCGGCTCTGTCACTGCTTCCGACGCACAGAAAACGTTTATATTGTATATTCTCCATAAAACAAGACAGTGTAGGAGAGCCGCGAACCAGTTGTGTTTATTGGGAGATAATATAATTTGACGTATACTACGTATATGAAGGCTAAACCAGCCAAACGTAAGTAAAAAGGATTAAAAGGTGTAAATAACAAGGGACCGTATTAATTATTCATGAAAATATGGGAATTTTGGACCCGGTATAAACAACGGATCAAGTTAGAAACTGGTTAGCGTCAAGTGATACGCAAATGTTTCGCTAAGTTTATAAGCAGTGAACAACTCCTGAGGGAGTAGCGCTAAGCACTAATTACGAATGCCCAATATCAACACATTCATCGTTATGTGTGGATAAAACGAGGACTGGCAGACCTGTTTTTTTTTTACGTTTTCTTTTTAGTCGAATAAACGTGTGAAGTTCTAATTTTCAAATTAATAACCGCGTATATAAGCATACCTTCATTATATTATGCATTTAGACGTGTCACCCAAGGGTATCTAAGGAGTGTGGAAGAAAGGGGCTGTCTCAGACAATCACCGCGTTGTTCCTACAGATGCTTGGCGATATATCTCAATATAAAGAAATACAAAGAAATATTAGATCATACAATCTCGTGATAATTTTTTATAGTGTTTTAATTTTTTACATTAAAAAAAAAAAAAAATTAATAACTTTTTAATATATATTCTTAAACAAGAACTGGTGAACAGCACATAGTAAGCAGTGGATGAACACAGGCTATGCCGCCTGTCTGCCTTTTGAGGACTTCTTCAGGGAGCTTACAATAAAACCTTTTACAGCAGTATATACATATCCATATGAGTCTAAAGAATGTGCGTGTATTAACTTCCACGGGAATTGACTAATTTCTAATACACGCTGCATTGATTGGGCGTTACAAAACCGCAAAACTATGGCGTGGTGCGATATATTTGTCTTTGGGGAATATGGTTAGCGCTAACCCCCCAAAAAGATAGACCATGCAATATATATATTCATGTATATACCGGCTGTTTTAAAAAAAACATCAGGCGTATTTCATTGCCACTTTAGAAGAAATATCACAAAGTATTAAGGGAAGCATCACATATTGATTTTTCCACGAGAAACGTCCAGTGAAGTTTCTGACATTCAAGTGAAGTGAACTGACGAAGGTACGTGTCCAAACTGGATCAATATGGGAAATGTGCACTCTTGTGCACTATTGCCGTATTGGTGGGGTACAACCCATCCCCAGAGATTGAAATAACAAAGACGTGGCCGCCATGTTAGATGAACTAACAAGAGAAGCTACCGAGAAATCCTTTGAAAAAGGGAACCAAGATGGCGGCGATGACGTAACGTGCACCCCAGCAATAGCAAATATGTAGGGCTGTTATTGGAATGCATTCGATGTATTTAAGACATAGAGAGTATCGTGAATGTTTTAAGTGCAAGTTTTGGAGTATTCTGTTGTTATTGTTTTACGTACGATTGAAGGCGAATAAGTGCAGCTAGCTCTTCTCAAAGTGGAACTCGAATCGAAATGAACTAAGATTTTTCACCGTGAAACCGACATGTGAAATCTCTCAGCCTCATATAAACCGACAAAACTTTGCCGCGAAAGTCCGTGCAAGAGCCACTTAATCGGAATATTTTAGTTTATTTCTAGTAAATAAGTTGATCGTTAAACAGACAAACGGCCCGGGCAACCCATCGAAGTGTGAATAAAGTTTGAAGTAAACATGCCAGCGAGCCTTTAAAAACTTTAGTTTTAATAGTAGCTGATCGTTAACAGAGAAATACCCTGCGAGCAGAGCCTTATTTTCTTTCGTTTTCTAATCTCCTTCCACGGAGAGCGAAGTGGAAGGAGATTAGAAAACCGAAGAAAATAAGACTCTGCTCGCAGGGTACCAGAGAAACGACACTTTGCCGTAAAGGGAAACACATTGAAGTGTTAATACCGCGAATAAAGTTTGAAGTAAACTTGCCAGCGAGGGAAAGGGAAACACATCGAAGGCAAGGAGTATACTCTGTAGCAATTAAATAATAGAAGTTAAAGGGTAGGCTTGTGAATCAAAAATAAAAGGGGAGGAGTGACCAATAGAAATTAAGTAATCGAGGTGTCAGGTAGGCTATCATATCAAACTTCCGTTTAACAAAAGGTCACTAGACGTGAGTCACGCTCACGCCCCCTCCGGGGGTTCACTCAACTGTTCGCCAAAATTGCAATTTTCTTGCAATTTGTTAATTTTATGCCTCGTAAAGAAAAAAACTAAAAAACCTACGAACGGAATGCAAAACAATAACGTATTTTCTCTGTAGTTTTAATAGTTTAAACCCCATAGTCGCTTATTTTCCGCGGTCAATTTGCAATTGTTTTCGACCGGTTGAGCCAAAATATACAAGGCGTTCCTCTATTTCTGGGCATATGCCAGGGAAGTCTGGGCTATAAAAGGCTGGAAAAAGAACTAATCAAAAACCTACAACCGAATTCGATTAGTCTATTGAATTTCCCACGTTTTGATGTATAGTTTGCCCACATTCGTAATGAATAACCGCGGTCAAAATGACAACGAAAATTTGCATCTGCTTACAATACTTGTTCTTCCTGTCGACGAAGCGCTCGGGGAGCAAAATACTGCAAATGCTGCGGGCTCACAGCGCGCTGAATTTTATCATTTATGCACGAAATTAACATTACGCATACGGAATACGGAAATAAGCTGTCCGCACTGGCCTGGACACTAGCAAGAGCAAATATTCTCGCTTGTATGGGATAAGTTTCATATGTGAATCAAAAATATAACGAGAGGGGTAGACCATAGTAATTCCAAACTCAATGGGGTGTGGCCTATAATAATTAAATAATACAACAGGAGGGTTACCCTATAATAAAATTAAACAAGGGAAGGTTACCAAAATTTATATTCTCAAAACAATATAATAATGGTCGCCGATGTTCGCATTGCGGACCTATATTTTCATGGAGCAGACGCCATATTGCGGTAATTGGAATCATCAAAATTTATATTGGTTGTAACCGCTGATCGAAGTTATTGAAGGCGTAGAAAACTGCGTGGCGGCCTAGGGGGACGTCGGAATGCCGCAGGCAATTACAGTAATTAATAAGGACCTGATTAAATATGCAAGACATGAGGTTACTGAATTATGCATATGTGATGTTACTGAAAACTATCGATTTTTCCACGGAGAAACGTCACAGGTCAAAACCCCCCCCCCCACCCCCAAACTTCGCTGGACGTTTCTCGTGGAAAAATCGATATGTTAGCGGTAACGATAATCATAGAAATTAAACGATTATTAAGTAATTAATTAATGTTTGGTATGTAGCGAATACCTAAAGACGTAAAACTAGCCTATATGATGTAATTTCGTCCAACTAGATTAAATTGTTGCGTAATTACTCGCGCAAATGAAGTTCAGGGGGGTTAAGCCGATTTGAAATTTTGTTTTGGCTATCTCCCCCTGAACTTTAATGTCAACCAAATTAAGAAGATCCCCTGCAGTTTTCTATTATGATGTTCCTTTCTACCCATAAAAATTCATCGCCCTTTCCGTTTTGGCCGCAAAGCATGCATAATTTGCTTATAAAGTAAGGAACACTTAATACTTACAAGTTTGCTCGTATACTTTTACAGCACGTTTTGTTAGGTTTTATATTTTTACTTATCGCCATCTACCATTAGCAAGTGATTTCAACAGGCCGCCGGTTTTCTGGCATCTTTCACAAACATTCACAATTTTGTCTCCAGTAAATGCACTTTCGCTTCTTGGTAAAGAAATGAATGAAATTAAGTGTACCTAAATGAAATGGTGCATTTTAGATATCGAAAAAAACAAATGTTGTGAGCACCACGGATATTCAACTCAAGTGAAAATCATTGAGTCTCACTGAGTCTAATTTTAGCCGCTTGATGGGTTCCTGGCTCAACGCTTCGCGATTCGTACGCATACGATATTGGTTTTTCGAGTGAAATTTAGCGTATATTATTATACGTTCAAAAAAGGCTGCAAGAATTATTATAGCTGTAGCATTAATTGTAATATCTGTAGCAGTTGCGCTTCATGGCTGGAGTGTTAATTGTAATATCTGTAGCAGTTGTGCGTCATAGATGCAGTGTTAATTGTAATATCTGTAGCAGTTGCCTGTCATAGCTGCAGTGTAAATTGTAATATCTGTAGCAGTTGTGCGTCATAGGTGCAGTGTTAATTGTAATATCTGTAGCAGTTGCGCTTCATGGCTGGAGTGTTAATTGTAATATCTGTAGCAGTTGTGCGTCATAGATGCAGTGTTAATTGTAATATCTGTAGCAGTTGCCTGTCATAGCTGCAGTGTAAATTGTAATATCTGCAGCAGTTGCGCGTCATAGCTGCAGTGTTAATTGTAATATATGTAGCAGTTGTGGTCATAGCTGCAGTGTTAATTGTAATATCTGTAGCAGTTGCGCTTCATGGCTGGAGTGTTAATTGTAATATCTGTAGCAGTTGCCTGTCATAACTGCAGCGTTAATTGTAATATCTGTAGCAGTTGCGCGTAATAGCTGCAGTGTTAATTGTAATATCTGTAGCAGTTGTGCGTCATAGATGCAGTGTTAATTGTAATATCTGTAGCAGTTGCCTGTCATAGCTGCAGCGTTAATTGTAATATCTGTAGCAGCTGCGCGTAATAGCTGCAGTGTTAATAGTAATATATGTAGCAGTTGCGCATCATAGCTGCAGTGTTAATTGTAATATATGTAGCAGTTGCCTGTCATAGCTGCAGCGTTAATTGTAATATACATAAGCAGTTGCCTGTCATAGGTGCAGCGTTAATTGTAATACCTGTAGCAGTTGCGCGTCATAGATGCAGCGTTAATTGTAATATCTGTAGCAGCTGCGCGTAATAGCTGCAGTGTTAATAGTAATATATGTAGCAGTTGCGCATCATAGCTGCAGTGTTAATTGTAATATATGTAGCAGTTGCCTGTCATAGCTGCAGCGTTAATTGTAATATACATAAGCAGTTGCCTGTCATAGGTGCAGCGTTAATTGTAATACCTGTAGCAGTTGCGCGTCATAGATGCAGTGTTAATTGTAATATCTGTAGCAGTTGTGCGTCATAGCTGCAGTGTTAATTATAACATAGGTAGCAGTTGCCTGTCATAGCTGCAGTGTTAATTGTAATATCTGTAGCAGTTGCGCGTCATAGCTGCAGTGTTAATTGTAATATATGTAGCAGTTGTGGTCATAGCTGCAGTGTTAATTGTAATATCTGTAGCAGTTGCGCTTCATGGCTGGAGTGTTAATTGTAATATCTGTAGCAGTTGCCTGTCATAACTGCAGCGTTAATTGTAATATCTGTAGCAGTTGCGCGTAATAGCTGCAGTGTTAATTGTAATATCTGTAGCAGTTGTGCGTCATAGATGCAGTGTTAATTGTAATATCTGTAGCAGTTGCCTGTCATAGCTGCAGCGTTAATTGTAATATCTGTAGCAGCTGCGCGTAATAGCTGCAGTGTTAATAGTAATATATGTAGCAGTTGCGCATCATAGCTGCAGTGTTAATTGTAATATATGTAGCAGTTGCCTGTCATAGCTGCAGCGTTAATTGTAATATACATAAGCAGTTGCCTGTCATAGGTGCAGCGTTAATTGTAATACCTGTAGCAGTTGCGCGTCATAGATGCAGCGTTAATTGTAATATCTGTAGCAGCTGCGCGTAATAGCTGCAGTGTTAATAGTAATATATGTAGCAGTTGCGCATCATAGCTGCAGTGTTAATTGTAATATATGTAGCAGTTGCCTGTCATAGCTGCAGCGTTAATTGTAATATACATAAGCAGTTGCCTGTCATAGGTGCAGCGTTAATTGTAATACCTGTAGCAGTTGCGCGTCATAGATGCAGTGTTAATTGTAATATCTGTAGCAGTTGCCTGTCATAGCTGCAGCGTTAATTGTAATATCTGTAGCAGCTGCGCGTAATAGCTGCAGTGTTAATAGTAATATATGTAGCAGTTGCGCATCATAGCTGCAGTGTTAATTGTAATATATGTAGCAGTTGCCTGTCATAGCTGCAGCGTTAATTGTAATATACATAAGCAGTTGCCTGTCATAGGTGCAGCGTTAATTGTAATACCTGTAGCAGTTGCGCGTCATAGATGCAGCGTTAATTGTAATATCTGTAGCAGCTGCGCGTAATAGCTGCAGTGTTAATAGTAATATATGTAGCAGTTGCGCATCATAGCTGCAGTGTTAATTGTAATATATGTAGCAGTTGCCTGTCATAGCTGCAGCGTTAATTGTAATATACATAAGCAGTTGCCTGTCATAGGTGCAGCGTTAATTGTAATACCTGTAGCAGTTGCGCGTCATAGATGCAGTGTTAATTGTAATATCTGTAGCAGTTGTGCGTCATAGCTGCAGTGTTAATTATAACATAGGTAGCAGTTGCCTGTCATAGCTGCAGTGTTAATTGTAATATCTGTAGCAGTTGCGCGTCATAGCTGCAGTGTTAATTGTAATACCTGTAGCAGTTGCGCGTCATAGATGCAGCGTTAATTGTAATATCTGTAGCAGCTGCGCGTAATAGCTGCAGTGTTAATAGTAATATATGTAGCAGTTGCGCATCATAGCTGCAGTGTTAATTGTAATATATGTAGCAGTTGCCTGTCATAGCTGCAGCGTTAATTGTAATATACATAAGCAGTTGCCTGTCATAGGTGCAGCGTTAATTGTAATACCTGTAGCAGTTGCGCGTCATAGATGCAGTGTTAATTGTAATATCTGTAGCAGTTGTGCGTCATAGCTGCAGTGTTAATTATAACATAGGTAGCAGTTGCCTGTCATAGCTGCAGTGTTAATTGTAATATCTGTAGCAGTTGCGCGTCATAGCTGCAGTGTTAATTGTAATATACGTAAGCAGTTGCCTGTCATAGCTGCAGCGTTAATTGTGATATCTGTAGCAGTTGCGCGTTATAACTTCAGTGTTAAGTTAATCGTAATATATGCAGTTGCGCATCATAACTGCAGTGTTAATTGTAATATCAGCAGTTGCACATCATAGCTGTGGTGATTTCGCATGACGTCATATCCGGAGCGCTGGCGCCTGGTACAAGAATCTCTCTTGAGGAAATGCAAAATGTATTGCAGAGGAAGTATCCGCAAAACATTTCTTTGTACCAAATGAGCAAAAATATTCCTGTGCAGTAAAAATGTCTCATACCTTCCAGTCCTCCCTCCCTTTGTCTAATGATCTGCACTTCACAACGTTGTATAAGTTCAGTCATAACCGAAATGTTAACAATTAGTTACAAACAAACACAAATAGCATACACTCTTGACTAAGAACTGTTTTAGCGTGGCACAAAGTTGGTTTCTTGCTTTTCTTTGTAAATTTCGTATGGTATTGAAACGCCTTAAGTTTGGTGCTACATAGTCAGATCTCGCCCTGACGAGAGAAGCTTTCGTTTCAAATTTGCGCTTTGGATTAACACTCCAATATAACTTTCATTATTCCAAGAGCAACACAAATATCGTGAAATCTTTGCTAAAATCCATTTTAGCTCGGCACGAATCTTGGTCTTTAGCCCAATTAAGCGGTTTTGTCAAATATCTCCTCTTAACTGGGTGTATCTATATATACTTCGTGAAATATAGCAACTTATAAAAATCTACGTTCTTGTTTATAATAATAATATTAATAATAATAATTACTCAGTGTGCAGTGACATACCATTTTCTCACCTTCTGTCTATTGTCATTTGTAGAACTTCGTATAATCACGTGCTATAATCTATCGCACCAGATTAGCTCTCGCACTAATTGAATATTAATGAGTTTTACAAAGGTCTATAAATTGTTTTCTTCTTCTTGGATTTCAGTGAACGGAACAGAAGATGTAGAGATTCTTCCCAGTGGTGTAGCTTTCTTCTCGTCTGTAAGTAGTTACTCTGTTATGTTATTGAAACAGGCGGGCGCCAACAAGCAATCTAGTATGTAGGCTTTACCAACGAGTATTTATTGTGGATTGGGATGTCTCTCTCCAAACTGAACGAGAGTCAGAACATTCTTTATAACAGGAGTCCATACCGAGAGGATCTATGACTTGATAGCACGGAAGTTGCATGTAAACTTCTAGGAATTTAGCGAATTCATAATAGCCGCCTCCTGTAGCTCGTAAAAATACTCAGTCTTACGGATGTTTTCCCCTAGAACGCGATATAAGAGCGGATGTGTTCGCTAGAATCCTACAGTTTTAGGTTACTCTACTTTGTCCATGATCACTAATAACCCATTTGTAACACTAGGGATTCAGAAGCTGCGACAAGTCCATGTGTGATTCCAGGATAGCAGCCCGGATAGGAAGAATCTACATGTTCGATATGAACCATCCCGAGAGGGGTCCAGTGGAGGTGCCACTTGTGTCTTTTGACAGAACAGGGTTCAATCCACATGGCATATCACTGTATACAAACAAAACAACAGGGGAGGTGTCAGTCTTCGTTGTCAACCATAGACTAGATGCTCAAGCTATTGAGATCTTTGACTTTGACGAGAAAACAAAGTCACTGGTTTTTCGTCGTTCGGTTGTAGATGAGAATATTAACTGGCCTAATGATGTGGTGGCTGCAGGTAAGTGTTTATCGAATCAAACTATCTATCAAGCTTTAAGCTAAAATGTAAAACATTCAACATTTCGTACCATTTAGACCCAGTCGTAATATGCTCGTTTTTTAACCCGGGGTTTAGTCAACATTTGGACGCTATGAACGATTTAGCGGCCACAATCTTGTATAGTTCATCTTAAATTTTATTCCATCAATAGACATTTCCCGCATTCGGCTCCAATGCCCACGAACAATGGCACCAAGTCGAGAATGGAGTAGACATTGTTCGATCGAATGTGGGAAAGGTCTATTCAGTAGTCCAACCGATACCATTTCCATCTCCACTTCCAACAACAGCAACTTTATGTGCCGAGGCTTAATGAATAGTGTTCATTTGAGATTGTTGTTTTAAGTTGAAAATAGTAAGACAGAGGTTGTCTGTATGAACCATTTAAGAAATAGAAAACATTTCCCGTGTTTCTATAGCCTGCGTCGCATCCGAACTGAACCCCGGTTAAGTCCGTCTGCGAAACAGCGACAGAAAGCTTGTTCTAGACCCCCAACGAAGTACCAGGATATATGTAGTCGTTACTAATGCTCATTCTTACACGTCTTCTGACTGGCCATTCAACTGTCACCAGCCTCGAAGATTGTTATGATGGGCAGTTCATGTCAGAGGCCGCTCGGTTGAAACTGTTCGTTTGCACGTGGTCAGCTGTTTACTTGAGATTTCTCGCCCAAGACGAGCTAGCGCTCTGTCGTCGTTTCCCTGTGTTTTACTACCAGAAAAGGTTAGGCTTATTTCTATTTCGGGTCAGGTTTTGAAGTAATGTAACATAATAGGCTGCCCGTGGTTTAGTGCAACATGAAAGGAAACTTGCGGAACCCATTAAATAGAATCTGTCACGACAAAATGCTCGTTCGAGGAACACACAAACAAATCTCCCATGCAGCTTGGAAAGATCTAGTATGTGCCACATCCGAACTCACCAACTCCGGTCAACTGCTCTTGTTCTAGCAAACGAATCTCGATTTCAAACTGATATTGTACAAATATCATTGCTCTTCTCGACGTGTATAAAAGCCGCCACATTTTGAAATGTAAATTAGCCGTAAGTCGCACTGGTGACAGGCTGGTGACAGTTGAATGGCCAGTCAGAAAACGTGTAAGAATGAGCATTAGTAAAAGCCAATCAGAATCGACTACATATCCTGGTACTTCGTTGGGGGTCTAGAACAAACTTTCTTGTCGCTGTTTCGCAGACGGACTTAATTAACCGGGGTTCAGTTCGGATACGACGCAGGCTAGTGTTTCTATAGAGTTTTAGTATAAACAAACTAGTGGACTATTACAAATCCTGCATTCTGATTGGCTACCCTACTATAGATCTATTTGTGATAGCCCATGGTGGAGGAAAACCGCACGCATTTTCACGAAGTAATAGCAGTTTTTCAACTCAATTTATTTATTTCTATTATTTTCTACTGTCCGACTAGTTAGTTTATACTAAAACAATTAGACCTCTCGCCCTCATGGGCTACGAGTTAAATAGCCCATTCGGCTGCGCCTCATGGGCTATTGACTCGTAGCCCATTCGGGCTGCGGGTCTAATTGTTAAATAGAAACATGAGTGGGAGCTTGGGAGAACGAGAAATGGCAGTGGAAACACGAGCCCGAAGGGCGAGTGTTTCCACAGCTATTTCGAATTCTTCCAAACTTCCACAAGTGTTTCTATAACTCTATAGAAACAAGGGGAAAATGTGTTCTATTTCCTTTATAAAATAACCCACAGAAAATAAGTTTACAGACTACAGACTTTTATTAAGTTTAACAACAAATTTTACAAATAAGTACAACAAAGGAAAATCGCGCGTTTATTATGATCATCAAAACATAAATTCTCCTAACTCGTGCAGTCGTACGTCATGAACTTATCACATGACTAACTGATCACAGGCAGCCCAAGTTCTGTATCTGCACTGTGTGACTAATACAGTTTTCCCTTATTAGATATCGTGTACTAAAAAAAAAATGAAAACAATAAAATATTGAACTTTGAAGAACTTGTCTTGTGTTATCAAGTGTCCTTAAGTATCATATTTCAATCTTAGCGTTCTGGGACCTGTTTTAGTACGTTTTCTAGCTCTCTCTTTTTCTTGTTTACTCTGTACTATATATATATTAGAAAGGCGGGAAACCGTTATTTCAATACGCTTACCTCTATGCCTCGATTTTCCCCCGAAAAGATGCTCCAATTGATCCCAAATTCCCGGTGGTTATCAATCTCTGCATGGGCAGGAAATCGTTATTTGGAAGTCTTTTGACAAAACCTTTCATAAAAATGGAGAAATTCCCAGCTTAAAAACGACAAATCAAGATTTTTGTCGTGGACCGATGCGAGGACGGTACAGCCTCGGACCTCGTCACCAAAATCGTGACGTCAGCAAGACCCCCCGTGATGCAACACGATCCTCTCAGGGGGAGGGTACTGCAAAAAAAAACAATTTTGCGGTATGTCATGGCATACGTTTTGCAGACAAGACAAGTTCTTCAAAGTTCAATATTTTATTGTTTTCATTTTTTTCTAGTACACGATATCTGATACGGGAAAACTGTATTAGTTACACAGTGCAGATACAGAACTTGGGCTGCCTATGCCTAAATCAGTCAGTTTTGACTTTGTCAATCCGATTCAGTGAGTTTGAAAACAGTTCCTTAGCTACGAAAAATCTTTCAATTGGAGCCCAAAATTACACAGAATGATGAAGAAAAAGAAGCTCTATGGATTAATGCTAAAACTGGATTGACAATACACGGAAGCACGAAATGTTCAACAGTTCATTTTGCTTCATGCCGTCATGGACTTCACGGCGTGGATCAAGCGGGCGCCGGTTTTCGTACCAAACAAAGTTTGCGGGAGATCAAGACGTGTTGCAAGAAAGGAAGATATTTTGGATTTCTCTTTAAAATCTAGAGCTACAAAGCATGGAAGTCATCACTCGGGTCATCAGTTGTTTTGTACATTCTGTCTTCCAAGGACTAGAATAGTTCTTCGTCGATTCGCCGTGTGTCATGCCTCATGCGGTCGCATACGGACGGCAGGTTGTTTTTATCACAAACTTCAAGCTTTATCAGATTTTCTTGCCCTTCTCATCCTCTACGGCACCTGTAGAGAGTCATACTGAACCGTACATTCCGCAATTAACCAAAAGTAGTCGAAAGGGACGGCGTTGGATGGAGTTTTAGCATCTGTACAAGACTGTAGCACTTGGATGTTGATCAACTTTATGTCAGGTTTGTGCTCCACATTTTGCTGTACTTTTGATTTCCATTTCTATTTCAGCTTCTATTTTGTGCATGTAGATCATGTTAGAAATATTTAAGAGAGGATTTTTTTTTAAAGTTCTCCGGCTTAAATCTACCAAACAATAGTTTTTAATTGAGCTTAGTCAGCCAACATAGACTGTTTTGGCGAAAATTATTGTTTAATATTAATATCTCACAAATTGCGAGCAACTCAACTTTGTCCACAGAAATGAATGTTGTAATTCGTACTTTAATTTGAGATTGTTTTGAGTTCAATAAAACATCGGCTTGTTCCTAAACTAACAACACATTGTCGTTTCTTACAATACTGTAGCTGGTTCTTCGTCTAATTATTGAATTTAGTGCTCAATGTTTTTAGAAAAGTGTAGGAATTATTTTGCCGAGTTTCAAATTGAGGTTCAAGGCCACGATGCCGGCATAATTTGCCGTGTTTCTATAGAGTTATAGAAGCACGGCTTTCAACCAATCAGAGCGCGTATTTTCTGTGGGTTATTTTATAATTAAGAAATAGAAAACATTTCCCGTGTTTCTATAGTTATAGAAACACGAGTGGGAGTTTGGGAGAACGAGAAATGGCAGTGGGAACACGAGCCCGAAGGGCGAGTGTTTCCACAGCTATTTCGAGTTCTTCCAAACTTCCACAAGTGTTTCTATAACTCTATAGAAACAAGGGGGAAATGTTTTCTATTTCCTTTATAAAATAAACGAATAAAAGCACGGAAATGCTCGCTTAATTTGATAACCAAAATGTAAATTCTCACAACTAGCTCAAGCGCGCGCTCAACTGTCTATGTTTCTATAGAGTTATAGAAACACGGCTTACAGCCAATCAGAGCGCGCGTACTATCTAAACTCTTTTATAAAGGTCTTTTTTACCAAAGCAGATAACATCGTAATCACGAGCAGCATTTAGAAAATTAGGTCGGTATGTATATAATATTATATATGTAAAATAATCCCAACACATACAGAAATCAGTAGACTAACAAAACACTAACAAACACACACGCTTAATCTAAAGTACAGGGCCGGGTTGTTCGAAGCAAGGTTAACTTTAACCCTAGGTTAGCGCTAAATCTGTAATTGCAATCTGTACAGTTTAACCCAGGGTTAGCGAGTTAACCCTGGGTTAGCGCTTAACCTTGCTTCGAACAACCGGGCCCTGGTACACTGTATAGCTAGGAAAAATCTATCAATGTTGTCAGATTTTAATTTACGCTTGATTTTACAGACTTATCAATAGAGTTTAAGTATAGAGCTTTGGAAACAACTATTGAATAGGCTATAGTTTGTTCTAGCTTTAGGCAGTTTAGGGCATAGGAATGTTTGGCTGAGAGCTTGGTATTATAATATAACAAGAGGCCCTGAGTGGCCTTAACTCGGGCCACCTAGGAATAGGTGAATGCATGTAGTTCATGGAGTTCTAGCATATTTTTGTGTCATACATGTGCTAGGGAAGCTGGATATAGACGCCAGCTTGCCTGTTTGTTGCCCTATTTCAGACCATGGGATAGTTCTCCAGAAGATTCAGTGCTTTGTTTTCCAATTATAGAAATTGGTACTCTTGGGATACAGAAAAATAAAAAAGCATTACTCAAGGGAAAAGTCAGGTGGTCTGAAATGGGCCAACAAACAGAAAAGCTGACTAGGTCTACTGATTCACTATTCATGCTCATTTATATATAATGATATCGCCTTTTGTAGGAATGCAATCACGTGGTTGTACTAGATGGCAAACAAATCTTAATTAATATATTTAAAGTGCCTATGAAGCTTATTTTTTTATTTTAGATATCAATTCTACATCAAGTGAATAGTAGAATGGTACAATATATCTTGCTTTGAATGCTGTGCCGCTGAGTTAAGGAGGTTTTAATATCCAAAATGCTAATTACGTGACGTCAGGGGAGGCATCAATTATTATACAAAATGTTTTGTTACAAGTAAACAAAATTTTCAAATTATCAGTGTTATACCCATGGTTGAAATAAAATAATATTAGAAATTTGTTTTTTTATATCAGTAGAAACGCCCATTCACAACCACTAAGAAGTGATTGCAGATGCCTCCCCTGACGTCATGTAATTAGCATTTTGGATATTAAAACCTCCTTAACTCAGCGGCACGGCATTCAAAGCAAGATATATTGTACCATTCTACTATTCACTTGATGTAGAAATGATATCTAAAATAAAAAAATAAGCTTCATAGGCACTTTAAAGGTACTTGTACGAGATTGGTAGTGTTTTTAGCAAAACCTGTTTGTAAATGCTATTTCCACCTCCAATCGATTGTTGATCTTTGTAACAGGGCATTTTTAAAGATATGTAGTTATGATATAAAATCATGTTTGCCGCGTAGCACTAGTAAGTGTAAAGAATGTGATGTAAAGTGGTAAGCTGTAGTGCTAAGTGTGCAGGCCCTACGAGGGAAAGAGAAAAAAAATATCTGACCCAAGTGGGACATTCTTTACACTTACTAGTGCTACGCGGCAAACATGATTTTATATCATAACGACATATACATATATAATCGCTGTGACCCCATAAAACGCACCAATACCCACGATTGCTCTCATCTGACTTGATAGCTCAGTTGTTAGAGCGCCAGACATGTAACCTGGAGGTCGTTGGGTTCGAGTCCCACTTGGGTCAGAGATTTTTTCTCTTTCCCTCGTAGGGCCTGCACACTTAGCACTACAGCTTACCACTTTACATCACATTAATTTACACTTACTAGTGCTACGCGGCAAACATGATTGTATATCATAACTACATATACATATATAATCACCGTGACCCCATAAAACGCACCAATACCCACGATTGCTCTCATCTGACTTGATAGCTCAGTTGGTAGAGCGCCAGACATGTAACCTGGAGGTCGTTGGGTTCAAGTCCCACTTGGGTCAGAGATTTTTTCTCTTTCCCTCGTAGGGCCTGCACACTTAGCACTGACTACAGCTTACCACTTTACATCACATTTTTAAAGATAGCTTGCCATCCAGCATCCATGGCAACGTCTTTCCCATGGCCGGAGGTCACAAGCTCAATTCATTTGTTCACAAAGTATTATACCAGGACATGACTGTTTCCTGCAAAAGGCCTATCACAACTGCTCCCAGTAATTATAATAAATCAACTTCACATAACACTCTCTCTGAACTAAACTTGCTCAAAAATATTACAAATATTGATTGTGATTTTGTTTGTATTCTTGAAAACAATTCTTTTTAGCAGGGTTACCAACCCATACTTTTCAACATTCTTAGAAATCAATGCTTTTCAGTAGGATTAATGGACTGATAGCATTATTTCTAACTTCACTGTCCAAGCACAGGTGCTATTATATATTTGTAACTTTTCCTTTAGTTAATAATAGCTATATCCCTTGTGAATATTTAGGGATGGTCATTCTAAATGTGAAATAAATAAAGTCATCTATCTAGATCTGCATGCAGTTTTATTTTCGAGTAGAGTGGTGAATTTTCCAATATTAGGGCTAGTGTTCATTTTCTTGCAGGAGGCTGAAATTTATAACGAAACGTACGTAATTTCCACTCGTTTTCTTCGATCACTCGGCTTTCCCGAATTCTTACCTGAATTGTCATGAAGTGACCGAGTGAAAATACCGACGCTGGCCATGATCTACAACAGGAATTGGGCTATTTGCTGCTATATTTGATGCCATTACTTTTAACAGATACGAATATTAAAAAAGAAGATACTCATATCAATATTTAAAAGTACTCCTGACGCTTACCGAGAGGAGGTACTGAGCTGGCTTCAGATCAAAGAACTGATGAAGGATCATGTCAAGTTTACAACACCATTTGACAATGGAGTCGTAACTACATAAGCTTAGATCGTAAACATGATCCGAACTGAAAAAATTAGGCCATTTACTATATATTTTAAGCCATTATTTTTAAAAGGCACGAATAAACACAACACTACTACAAGCTGGTAAAGTTTATATCATTTGTTTACTTACATACATTGTATGTCGATTATTACTGGTCCACGTGCTTGTCGTAAAATGTGCGAAATTTCCCTCGAAAGTCCGTAAAACGTTTGTCAGCCCTAGAAAAACTCAACATCTTAGCATTTCAGTCGAAGAAACTTTTGGTTTTAGCCAAATAACAACTACAAATGGCCCAAAAACACTTTCGTCTTTGCTCGCGTTCAAACTCTTCGTATTTCCGAAGTCTATCAGTGTCCACGTGCACAGTGCTTTCTGATTGGCTGACGGCGAAATACCTCGACACAGAAAATAAAAAATAATAAAAATTAACAGTTGCGATTCTCGACTCGGGCCTGCCCACAGGCAGCCCGAGTAATTATATCAGTACTCGGGTGACTTGTATGAAAACACAGGCTCCCGTTTGGGAACTCTGGATACAAGGTTAACTGTATTTCCAGGAAGACTGCATTGCATTATATGGTTTTAGAAAATAGGACAACATTGGGACAACATAAAATACAATATCGACCCTACAAAATACGAAATTAAAGACCCTGTGTCCGAGCCGATGGTGCTACGAAAATCAGAAAAATCGTTGTTGTTATTATGAGACTCTCCAATCTTTCGAAATCCATCTCTAGTTTAGGCCATCGTGTAATTATTTATAGATATATATGCTTAACTGACTTTCTTTTATGTTACCTTTTGTATATATACCTTTTAAAATGAAACTTTAGTCGAATATTTCTTCGAATCCCGGTCTAGAGTGGCGAGTAGAGGAATGCCAAGAAAGAACAGACAGCGAGGTGAAGCGACTCGACAAATAATCCTTAAGCAGTCCACATTTTACTTTCTCTAGGTCTACAAGAGAACACTTGTAAGGACTACTACGTGAGTTTCCCGGGGATTTGCTGCACTAAGGGACCGGCGGGCTTCGTTGGAAATACAAAGCAACCACTTCTGGCATCAAGATCATTCGTAATTATAATTTCGTACGGCTCAGCTCCACTGAGGTTTTACGACTTATCTGTATATGTTTTGCATTTTTATTACCATTTTTATTAACCTTTTTATCATCCAGTACGTCCAGAAAGTCTTGCTGCCAAAACTACGACCGCGGGTCAAACTCCAATCTGCTGAGTTCAGCTGTTACTTCGCTGTGAGTTTGACTCGAGTGCGAGTACGACATTTCATTTTGCACTCAAAATATATCAGTTCACAAGGAAAGTACAGATCTTCAAATATAGCTAAACAATACTGGAGTCATGAAAACAAGGTAGCAAGAGTATGTGTTTGCTTGTATAGAGTTGTGAAAAGTCGCACTCGTAAACAGAATTATATATAATCTGAAGAGTGAAGGCAGTACAACTGGCTTCCTGCTGAGTACCGTTCAAATTATATTTATAGAAGCATCCGGGGAACATTCGTGGGCTCGATTGGGTTTTTAATCCGGTAAAAATTATGAAATTCGTTATCCAAAGTGTATGTGTACTTCTTTTATGAAACTTATAAACAATCGAGAGCATTTTAGTTCGACTAAAAGCTAGCCTTTAATTTATGCGGCCGTTGATAAACAAACTAATCATAACATTGGCGCAAAACACCATGGGCTCGGACACAGGGTCTTTAAGCCGAATTTGCGAGGAAGGAGAAAAATGTCGCCATTACACTTCCGACTCAGTGCTGACTGATGTTATACATGTATCGTAACACTATTTGTCCTGCTTTGTTAGATTTTAGTGTGTAGTTTTTTTGCCGTCTACAGTTTCAATTTCGTTTTAAAGGGATTGCATTAATTTCAGACACCATTCATTCCCTTACCAGGTCCCGACAGTTTCTATGTCACCAATTTTGGTTACTTCCACTTCGACAACAAAGTACTTGGTTTCCTGGAGTTGCTGTTTCTGAACACGTGGCTAAAGGGTGGAGTAGTGTTCTATGATGGTACTGTATCACGTGCGCGTCACGTGGCTGGAGGTATCCCAGGTCCAAATGGCATAACCTTCAGTGCCGATGGAAGGTAAATGGTTACTAATCATACGTATACTCTCAGGATTGTCTGATCCTTTCAATTACTTTGGATTCCGGCCCATTCGTGTATTCATAACCATCAACAAACTTAAGTTATTTCCTTTGCTTGCAGATTTGTGATTGTGTTAACTTCACTGAGTGGTTCCATCAACATTTACACAAGACGTGAAGACAATTCCCTCACTCTCGTACAGGTAGGAAGAACACACCATACTATAGAAACTGTGCTCCGAGAAACTCTTTATTCGATTGGGTACTACAAAATGAAACAAGACAAGAGAAGGGACCTTTCTACAAGGATAAGATCTACCTTGAACATTTCTTTGTGCAGTATGTACCCAAAAAAGTTGTAAAACAATTTTTTGTCAATGGTTATTTACAGGTAATAGAAGTTGGAATAATGGTGGATAACATTAACGTTGATAAAGAAACTGGTGATTTATGGATCTGTTCTTTTCCTCGCCAAATCGACTTCTTCTGGTACCTTGGGGATCTCGACCGCGACTTTCCATCACAAGTGCTCAGCGTTCGACTCAACAAAGAGCATGCGCAAGGTGTCCCTTTTCCCGCGTTTGAGATCCGTGACGTTTACACCAATGACGGCAGTGAACTTAAGGGCGCAACAGGCGCGGCTGTTTATGGCAGGAAACTCGCAGTAGCTGCTATCTTTGATAATTTTATGGTTTGCGAATTGAATGCTTACTGAGACACTACCGTCTGCATGGTTTAGGCAAGAATAAGCCGGTGATCCTAGGCCTGACGCAATGGGCGGACCAATATATCTCAACTCAATCGATATTAAGTGGTCAACTGGGAAGCGGATGGCATATGTTACTATAAATATAATATAACGGCCAAAAGTGCCGAAGTGAAATCCTTTGCTTGTACCTTTAGTGCTGTAGAACTGGACTGTTATTCACAATTGTCGGAGTTTCTTTCCGCTTCTTTTCGATTGTCGAGCGGCTACGTACACGACAACATTTTGTTCACATGAGAGTAAAGAAAAAATAAAAGAAATAAGCGAATGCACCACCGGTAAATAAAACAAGTCTCCTTGTCTTCATGTCCTTAATTTTATTGATTAACAATATTATTATACCATGATGGTTGTTCATGTAAAATATAACGCAGCGGAAGCTAAGTGCATTCAGTAGCTTTCCGTGACCTCGTATAGGTAATCTCTAAATATTTTTCGATCTCTAATAACCCCATATTTAAATTATGGCATTTGTGCCTGGGGCCAATGTGCCAAAACATATCGTAATACAGAAAGGAGCACTTCGGTTGATTTTTTTTGCCAAAGCAAGAGATCATGCAATACCTTACTTTATACAAACAAAATCCCTCCCACTACCATCCTTATACTTTGAACGTCTTAGTATCTTAATGTTGACGTCCATCACCGAGTAGCCCCAGTGAATATACTAAATATATTTTAAAACTTATATTGTTGTTAATCGTGCCGTTTGTGATAATACCACGATCATCTTGGTTTTCTTTGTTTGTTCAGGTACATTTAATATCCAAATTCCCTCATCAGCATGCATACGTTTTCTAATTTTCCCTCATTGACATGCAAGACCAGTGGGTTCTTCACAATGTGAACAGATTTTTAAGAAACAGGACACCCACCGACTCTAAACAGAATAGCCTACCTACCCTCGGCCAAGACTGAGTCAATCTTTTCTCTTTCTTACTTTTTCAAGCGCTATTTTACGAGAGAGATCATAGAGCTAGAAGGAAAGCTCGCTGCTGAGAAGAGAAAAGCTGGGATATCTGTTTCCTTTTATTCTTCGATTCGAGATTGGTACTGGCCCCTCCTTTCTAAACGGCGGGAGTGCCTCCGCCTAAGCTTTTTCCACAAAGCCACCCTTGGCCTCAACGCTATTGAGCCAACCCAGTATGCTGCCCTATCTACCGGAGTTACACGTCGGAAGCACTCTAAAATTTACAATCACTTCAATGTGCGCACTGATGTCTTCAAGTACTCTTTTTTTTCCCGCACTATTCCTGCCTGGAATAATCTCCCAGAGCATGTAGTAAACGCAAAAAGCCCCGAAAGCTTTAGTAAGCAAGTCCTGTCTTTTCTGAAATAAGCTTATATTTAGTTTGTTAATCGATTTACTGATTTACTTATTTATGTATTTATTAATTTATATTGGTTGTATGCAAATAGCTTTACCGATCAAATAAACAGATACAGAGGTAATTAAGTTTATATATAAGCAAATTAATGTACCAGTTAAATTTTACGGGCTTTGGTTGATTCAAATCCGGGTTCGAATTATTGCATGCAAAGTACCGTACCTTAATTTATTAAAACTGTTGTGTTCGATATTTTCACAAGATTTTATGTAATTACGAGGTAACGAGAGAATTTGCTATGATATCTTTCTCATCATCGCACTAAATCGAGGTCATGAGCGTGCACGGTTGGGGCTTGAGAGCCAATAGACAATGTTTATCATGTAGAAGGCGGCTCTAATTGTTTAAAATAGAGGAAAAGATTAAATAAAACTGAGAAAGGAGAAAAAGAAGTAAAAAATATTTTTTATTGCCTGGTGTAGACTTGAACTCCGGTCGTTGGATCAAAAGCGCGCGCGCTCTAAACCACTGTACCATAGAGCCAGCTTATATGGAGGTGTGTTCAAAATAAGATATATACGTACGTTCTGAGCCCGTGAACTTTGGGCAGCTAGCCGTTGTCAAGCATTGCCAACTTCTCCCAGTCACGAATCCCAACGGGCGGATTTGTTTGAAATTAGGTTCGATTTAGGCTCGAGAAATGGGGATTATTTCAATTAAATGGCACGAGGCTCTTGGAAAAGATACTGTTGTGCTATTATGTGAGGTCTAGTTGCGGTTGGCATTGATTTTGGATGAAAATTCGAGTGTGATGTTCGATTGATTGGCATCGAGAATGGCCGTTGCGTACGTCCTTGCCTTCTTTCTTAGTTGGAGAGGTCGAGGAGTAAAATTTCAACAGAATTCGCTGAAATTGCATACAGAGCCCAATGAAGAACAGATAAAGACTTCAGGAGAGTTTTCATTGATTTTATTTCAGTATTTCTGGTCTAACGGATACAACCAAATACTCGTTAAAAATCTCATACAACCCCCTATAATTTAAAACACAAACAGAGCTTGGGTTTACTATGATTTAAGCGGGGCTCAAGCGTGATCGTCATATTTATAGCAGAACTCCAGTGCGCGGGCCGGCAAACGCTACCGGAGTACAATACTAGCGATCGATCGAAAAAATACTATCATTCGCGTCCGCCTAACCTCCCTTAGCCGTCACCAGGAGCCATTACTTCCCCATTGGTTCTGTTCCCAGCACAGGAGTAGATGTGGCTATAGCCTGCGTTGCGGCTCATGCGGTATCGGAGCACAGCGAGCGGAGATTAGGGGGATTGGGGCGAGAGAAAAAAGAGAGGGGGAGGGGGAGGGGATGGGGAGGAGAGGAAGAGAGAGCCTGCCGGCAAGCCATAGTTATTTTGATAACTCTCGGCCTCAGAAGGTCGCGTATTGCTATTGGCAAAAATGCGTGATTGAAAGAAATCATTAAATTGTATTCATGCATGACATGCGATAAGAGCAGAAACCAATTAATATGGCGACAAACATACCGAGAAATCCCTCAGCGATGAATTTAAAGAAATAACAGGAGCAAGGCTATTAGAGATCTTTTGTCTGCAGAGATGTTCTAGCTGTAATCCCAACTGGGTTTGGAAAATGTAGGATATTCCAAGCATTCACTAGTGTTAAAGACGTCGAAAATGATGCCAGGGTTGTCGTTTTGGTTATTGCTCCTTTGGCTAGTATTGTGAAAAATCAATTGAACCAGTTAAGTTCCTTAGGTTATCCTGCTTCCGAAATTTCAGCCCTATAACTACAGAAGTGCAACTTCAAATTGTTGTTTAGTTCTGCAGAAGAAGTAATGAGAGCGAATTTCGCGATGAGCTGAAGAACCCTGTATCGGAACTCCACAAGCGTCTTGCTTGTTTATTTGTCATCGACGAATCGCACACGGTTGAAACATGGACCGATGTGTTCGAGAAACAGGCTTGTGCTTCCAAAAATACGAGCTGCTTTGATGATTTCGTAACGCTGCGTGGATGGTTTTTACACAGGCTACCCAAGCGTTTAAAGGTTTTTGATTAACCGTTTATTTTACAAGACTTGACTGGGAATTGAGAGAGTTTTTAGAAATTGCAATAATTCTGTAAATATTGAAATAAAAGAAACAAGACGTTACCTGTGTGTTGGTTACCTGTGTGTTGGACTGTGTCTGTATTCAATTTCAGCGCATTTGGGCGATTTTTCATTCCGGCAGAACCAGACCAGTACTAAAGAGAGAGAAGGCAGGACACTGAAAATGCCAATCTCCAACAACGAGTCGAACTCATAAAATATTTTCAACATGAAAATTAACGTCTGTGCTATTCAACTTACTGCAACTGCATCGGGGAGGGTTTACTGCTTGACTTTTTGCTATTAGATCCGAGATATGCCTCTTTTTTGAGGAGCAAGCTGCCATAGAAAACCATTGAGCTATCACTAACCGCCATTGTTTACACCTCGGCAACATAAAGATGCCACGGCAAGAAGCCGTTGGCGCGGCCAAGCCTGGGCGCTAACAAAAAAAACAAGTGGTCGGCAGTGTTCTTTCCTGATTTGGTGGCGACTTTATATTCAGCAGCAACGAGTTCTCTTTATCTTAGTTATCTTTATCCTGCAAACCTTCTCGAACAAAGGTGTAGTTCTCTACTGCATTTAGAATCTTCCTTCCTCAGGAACGAGCTGAGGAGAGCAGCAGATTTCGGAATATGAAGACCAAACTTTTGCAGGCACCAGCTAGAATTATTTAAAGCCTCGGCTCTCTTTTCTTTCTGAAGGCTTGAACAGATTCTCGCCGTGGAAATATTTGAATTCCTAAACGCTACCTTAAAACAAACATTACATATCAAAAGTAGTTGACATTTACAGGTTTGGGTTCAGGCCGGCCCTGTCTTCACATGTTTTTTCGGAGTTTCAGCTGACATTCTCCAAGTTCGTATATTTTTTGTTTTGAATTTTACACTCAAGTTGAGATTCCTTGAGATCCACGCGTGAGTTTGACAGATATTAAACATGGTTTTTACTTCCGTCGCATGATGATTGGATGAATCTGTCGAATGACTTACTAATTTTATACATTTTAATTGGTGGGTGATATATCGAAATAACATGCATGGCTTGCCGGCAGGCTCTCTCTTCCTCTCCTCCCCACCCCTCCCCCCTCTCTTTTCTCTCGCCCCAATCCCCCTAATCTCCGCTCGCTGCGCTCCGATACTCCAGAGCCGCAACGCAGGCTAATGTGCCTATATTTAGAATTGCATTTTGCGCTAAATAAACAAAGGCCATGTTGTCTTAGCCAATCAGATAGCTATACGTCGCTTCTCATTATTATTCATTATCATTTTTAACGTGGGAATTCGAATTCTAAATATAGCCACATCTACTCCTGTGCTGGGAGCCCAGCCCATGACATATAGGAACGCTCCTGGTAATGGGCTCCTGCCGTCACCCGTCAGTCCAACCCAGCTCTGCTATTTGTAGCACTTGTTCTGCTAGAGTACTTGGTTAATATCACTGATGCGAATGGTGCAGCGCGGGTAAACTCAACTTCTTTCAACAGCTCTCAAACCTGCGGGTTCAAATCCACGACAGGGAGATCGTTTTTCCCTCATTCTGGTATTTCTAAAGATGTAGCGCGAACAAAAATTCCTGAATCCCATGCCTGCCATACCCTGGTTACCAGAGCTTCTAATCCCTCTCGGGAGAGTCGAGGAGCGAAGCGACGGACTCTCGTCGCTTCGTTCCTCGACTCTCCCGAGAGAGATTAGAAGCTCTGGTAACCAGGGTATGCCTGCCAATACCTAACATTTGCGTGCTTGATGTCACCTATCATCTCAGTTCCAATTTCTTAGTCAGATTCAGTAATCGGCCCTAAACTACCCATGCAACCGAAGGAGAACTAGAAATCACATTCTCATCTTGACTTGCATTGATCAGTTCCACTTTAGCATATGTTGCTATAGGTTATCAAGAGTCAATAATAACTTCTTATTAAGCGAGAGCAAGGTCTTTACGGGAAAATATCAGACCGAGGTCTTGACAGTGCGGACCGAGCGATAGCTAGGTTCGTACATAAAAGATCGAGGTTTTGATATTTCCCGTAAAGACCGAGCGGACGAGGTTAATAAGATGTTTATTATATGGCACTTTTTTAGTTGGTAAACAAAAACAAAAATATAAAGCTGGAAGTTAATATTTTACATCCGGTTGGCGCGCGCGCGTCTTGCATAATTGTAGTTTTCGCGCCCTTTTGAGTTTTGTTTCACGACTCAAACCACAAAATGAACACAGTCGTGGAAGGTTTTACCCTGCAAGCAGAGCCTTATTTTCTTTGGTTTTCTAATCTCCTTCCGCTGAGAGCGAAGCTTATTTTATGAAAGAAAGAAAGAAAGAAACGTGAAAACGGAAAAACGGAAAAACGAAAAAAAACGGAAAAACGAAAAAAAACGGGGGAAAATGTTAACCCGCGGAAGCCAGACCTACACATGCCCTTAGCGTAATGTAAACAACTTCCCTTCCGAACTCCATTCCATTCCAATTTTTCGTTCACACTCTGTTAACCTTATTAACACACAAACACATGGCATTACATGACCACTGCACCGAAGCAACATGACGAGAATTGGCGAGTTCGTGGTATTTGCCGTCTCAACCGTGTTTGCCTCGTTTGCCCTAAGAATACTGTAAGTCACAGTTCTTTGAATATAATATTTTATTACAAGTTGTGCGAATGAACGGAGTGCTAAAATCGTCAGGTTCACAAGTCCGTAACTTAACATTAGAAGACAGACTGTTAGGCCATGGGCCGTATCTAGTCGCAAAGCTCGTTCAGTAGCTAGTATTTTTTATTATAACAGGATTAAAGGAGGATATTTCCAGCCAAAAGTTCTCAACCATGCTCCTGGTCCATGCCGAGTGTGACCTTTGTTTACTTATCGCGGGAGCTGGGTAGAGCAGTGGGGTCAGCAGTGGGATCAGCAGTGGGGTCAGCAGTGGTTCAGCGCTTCGCCTCTCACCTCTGTGGCTCAGGTTCGATTCCCGTTCGCGAGCGACGCCATATGTGAGTTGAGTTTGTTGGTATCTCGCCCTTGCTCCGAGGGTTTTTCTCCGGGTCCCCCAGTTTTCCTCCCTCTGCAAAAACCGACACGCTAAATTCCAATTCGATCTGTGGATCAGCCGGGTCCTGACTTTGGTCAGCCCCCATGGTAGACTTTCCGGCTCAAAGTCCTTCGATTCTCGCCCTCACTTTTTGACCCAGTAATCGCTTACCCAGTGACTAAGCGAGTTCGACTTGGAGCAAGTCTACGTCTCGTTAGAATTTTCAGAGTTGCAAAAACATCTGCCAACCAAATTAATTCATTCCGTCTCAGAAACTGCGAATATAGTATTTGATTAAGATATCCCGTAGTTTTGGAGTTCCATTGTTGTTCTTTTATGTACGGAGAAGTATCAAGCAAAAGTTGAATTCTTATAACCGGACGAGTTTGTGCTTGTTAAGGCTTATTCTATTTTGCGAAACGAAACGAAACGAAATAAAGTAAGCGTCTTCCAAATGTGACAAAAACGTCCCAAACGAGTCTGTAGCCACGCCATTCTCTGTTACATTTATTTCACGCTATTACTAGCGAGATTACAACGCATTCGGTCTTCTTTCGCAAAATAGTAATTTTCGAACAGTACTATTTTGCGAAAGAAACTCCGAAAGCCAACTTCCTGAGACTGAACCCTTTCGAAAGTAACACAACGCGTACCGTTCAGAGCTATATCCCTCTCACTACTATTAATTCTGGGAAATTACTATTTTGCGAAAGAACACTGATATTAATTAAATAGCGCTCTTAATGGCATTTAATAGTAGTGAGAGGGATATAGCTCTGAACGGTACGCGTTGTGTTACTTTCGAAAGGGTTCAGTCTCAGGAAGTTGGCTTTCGGAGTTTCTTTCGCAAAATAGTACTGTTCGAAAATTACTATTTTGCGAAAGAAGACCGAATGCGTTGTAATCTCGCTAGTAATAGCGTGAAATAAATGTAACAGAGAATGGCGTGGCTACAGACTCGTTTGGGACGTTTTTGTCACATTTGGAAGACGCTTACTTTATTTCGTTTCGTTTCGTTTCGCAAAATAGAATAAGCCGCTTGTTAATACGTGACCCGGTGTGTGGAATGCGCTGCAACAGCATACAGTACTCAAAATTGTTTCCGTTTTGTACTGATTAAGATATAAACAGAAGCGTGTGTATGGTATAATGTCCTGCTACTCTCTGCCGAGTGCCTCTATTTTGCCTCAGGCCACAAATGTGTGAGCCGATTAAGATCATTATCGCAATTTCAATATTCAATGATCCAATCGATATCGATGGCAAAACTAGCTCCTCGAACTGATAAAACAAATGGTTTTACAATTCTCAAAACTCGATAAAACTAGTGGCTGGGGTCACTTGCAATCGTCAATAAGTCTTTTTACCACAATTGCCGGTAATCTCGCAATCTAATTGGTTGATGTGCGGTGGTAAATGAGAGTCCAGATCAACGGTGCTGATGCGAGCATGTCACGCAATGTCGAAAAAAAAATCTGCTTGCTTTAAACATGGTACTTTTGAGATTTTACCGAATTTTGAACTCGGTATAGATTTCGACAGCTTTTTACCAGAGTGGACGGACATAACGGACGACGAATTGATTACACACGCGGAGATGGCAGAGTAAACACAGGAAAGCCGGGTCGACAACGACAAGAAAGCGAACGATGCTGAAAAACCTCGCTTTGCAATGTTAACAGATGGAGGACCTCACGAGCATAATTAGCAGCGCTGAGGCGAAAGGAACAAAGAAAAACACAAAGTGGTTGTCAACACAATCGAGGGTAAATATAAGTTATTTAAAATAAATATGTCATGATCAATATATTTAGAAACTGAAAGCGGACTACTTACGAAGTTTTGCTGTTCATTTCACAGTTCATTTTCCAGCGACCCACGCCAAAAGTCAAGGAATCCAACCCAGTGTGGTATGACAACAAGCCTTTGGGAGTTAACGCACTGGCGAAAATGATGAGATAAATCTCGCTCGGTGCTGGCCTTTCCCAAATGTACACAAATCACTGTGTTAGAGCAACCGCCATCCACAATTTGGTGCCTTCCCGCCACATAATGTCGATCTCTGGTAACTCCAACGAACAGAGCATTGCAAGCTACAACTCGAGACCATCAGCTCAACAACTGAAGAACTGCTCTAACATCTTGTCCAATGCACTAGCTGGCCGAACACCAACTTCAACTGCATTTGTCCACTTCCAGCGACACCTTCGACTTCGAGTTTGTCAGCAACCAACACAGTCCAACTTTGTACTCCAAACTCCAACGCTATGTCCTTCCCAAATGGGCTGCACTATTGCGAATGCTAATGTATATGTTCTGCCACACAATCACAGCAATTTTACTTGAACATTTGTTGTAAAATTCGCATTTTTTAATTTATTCATGTTTGTTGTAATGACCAATCAGAAACGCTCATGTGGTGCGCTTGAAAAAATAAACCAATCAGATTGCGAGAAAGTTATAGACAATGCTGGCTCTTTCAAAGCTGTCACGCTTTGTCACGCTTTGTAACGAAACTTCCTTGTACGGCTGCGCCTCGTGAGTCCACAACAAATTTTGACCATGTGATGACGTAAATCGTGGTAAATAAGAGTCCATACCACGGAAAACCAGAGGAAATTTGCTAAGCATACAAGACCAAATCTCTACGTACTTGATAAAGAATGAGCGGACGATCTTTATGGTTTACAAACTCGAGCTGAAAGCGAGAGTTTGTAAATCCCATAAAGATCGAACGCGAATTCTTTAGCGTACTTATCAAACGTCTAGATGTAGAGAGTCACGTTTTCAGTTATTTTGGCGATACGACTTATTTTGGCCGAGAAAATCGAAGCAAACGTTTATGTAAGACGAATTAAATCTCTAGCAGATTTAAAGATCACTTATCGGTGGGTGATTTCCTTTGTTTTTGCCTCATGAATTATTAATGATAATGTTTCTAAGCACGTAATGGCGACTGTCGCCCTTGGTAGTATAGCCGGGAGTAAAATGATACCACCTCTTTATACATCCACCGGAGAACCGTTTTAAGATCCCCCTTCCCCACCACTTTTTTGTACCCCCATAAAAAGCCACATTTTTTCCCATTTTCTGGCCCATTTTTTGGGACACAGATAGAAAATTGCGAATTAGAGAATGGAATGTATATATCAAATGATGGAGAAAGGCACTTGTAGCTGGTTGATGTTTGGAAAGGATACGAGGTGTGTAAGGAGTCCAGGCCGTTCGAAGACAGAGTACTGCGCCCAGCATAATTTCCAGATACGAGGAGGGAGCACGGCACCCACACCGTGTTCGATGTGTGGTCGCGGCTGTCTTACGAGTTGCGGGCTTTGCGGAAAGTGCGGGCGATCCCACCGTCAGCACTTCTATAACGAAAAAGATAAGAGTAAGACGAAGTTCCGGAGGGTGATGCGAGAACTAACTAGAGTGATCCCAATTTCCATTTAGAGATAAGCTAGGTGTAGGTATTACCAAAGAAAAATGATTACCTTCAAAGAATTACGCACACAAGCAAAGCAGTATGGTCTTCGAGATTTCTCAAAGCTCAACAAATCCAGGCTCGTTCAGGAAATAGCTGAGACTCGCGCCACCGAAGGGCAGAAGAGATTGAATCAAACGAGCTGGCCAAACAGGTAGATTCCCAGCCCTTCGAGGTGATCCCGAAAATCCTCACAAACGCGCTCAACGAATCCGCGAAGCCAAACAGTTGGATGAGGAGGTTACGGCAAGTCTAAGGGCAAAAGCTGTCGAAGAACGGGCTATAGTCCACCCTGAAACTCGTAGCCCTCACATATATACGACGAGCTAACCGGCGGTTCCAGCAAAATCCTCGTAGAGAGCCACTACCGCGGAGTCTAGCTCGAGAGGCAGCCACTATTCTCAATGAGAGAGATGGTATGCCTGAGGGAGAGGAGAAAGGTAGGCGCACTATCCGGTGGCGCTTCTTTCGAGGTGTGGCAGGAGATTTGACGCCTAGGATCATGGGAAAGTTGACTGCAAATGTAGAAACGAGCTTCTACCTACGGTATGGCTATGCCTATCGCATTCGCAATGTTAACGACGGGCGTGTGATGCTCTTCTCCAAGACAGTCCCAGGGTCTCCATGGGTGAATGTTCTAGGCGAGGCAGAGGAGTGGGTGGCCAATAAGGAGATAGCTCGTTTGAACCCCGACAACATTGATCGTCTGAACACTCAGTGGGCATTCGTGCGTTGGATCCACGTGGATGTCAAAGTCGTACTCGATCGTCAGCCCCTGTTGGGAACAGGTCCCCTTCCCAATTGGCTTCGCCAGAAAAAGGGAATGATTTCCCTCGACCAATATGGTGACAACCTATGTCTTTGGCGCTGCCTTGCTGTATACAAAGGGACCCGCGTAGACAGGTGTTGCAGCGTAGCTCGAAAACTCGCTCAGGACTTCTATCACCTAGTAGTACCTATACCAGACGTCCCCAAAACTTCTTTAGACCGGCTGGATAAGGTTGAGTTACACTTCGGAATAGGCATTCGGGTGTATGAACCTACGGAGGATGGTGCTTGGCATCTGACGCGGCATGCAGCCCACTACGATCATATAATGACGATAGGTATATACGACGGGCACGCCTTCTATATCAAGAACACTAGCAAACTAGGGTACGACTACATCTGTAATGACTGTAAGCAACGGTTCACACAGGCTGGCCACCTTCAACGCCACGCAGATCGTTGTAGTCGTGGTGAAACAAATATCGTTTGCCCTGGAGAAGCAATTAAAGTTCCTCAGTCCGCATATGAAAAAGCATTCTGGCCAGAGAGCAACTCTAACAAAGCTAGCAAAGCCGCTCTACGCTGGTTGAAACGGGAATCTGAAGCACTCCAGAAGCATATCCATCACGCAGCTTGTGGACATGGTGGATAGCATTGGATCGAACCTCTTTCCAAAACCATCTTCCAATTTCATGGATGTTACTACCACGGCTGTCCAAAATGCTTCCCTCGAGGTAGAGATCTATACCGTAAAACCTGCAAAAGAACAGCAAAGCTCCGCGAGGCGGGCTATACAGTAGTGGAGGCCTGGTGCTGTTCCACAAAGAAGACTAACGAACCGATTCCAACACCAATACAAACCGCCTACCCACACGCCATAGTATATGACTTCGAAGCCTACCTCGATAGAACAAAGGGTCGACAACCAACAGATCGCTTGACCATAGAAAACATGCATGTTCCCATATCTGTCTCCATAGCAGACACATACAATCGAACACCAACCCATATCTGTCGACGCAATCCAAAGGATCTTGTATCTTCCTTTGTAGAAGAAATACAGCGAAGAGCAAAGGAAATCAGAGAAGTTGTCGTCGAACAGTTCTGTCCCAGGACCCCCGAGTTCTCTTTCGACACCCTATCGAAGGAACAACAGACGAAGATCAACGAATGGTCCAACCAGGTTCCTGTGCTAGGATTCAACTCCGGTCGGTATGACCTTAATTTCATCAGAAACCACTTCGTTGAAACTATTTCTGACACATGCAAGAAGGTCCGGGTTGCAAAGAAGGCCAACTCCACTATGTTTCTCTTGACTCCTGAATTTCGTTTCCTCGATGTTATGAATTATCTTGGACCTGGAACTTCCTACGAGCGTTGGATCACTGCATGCATATGGATGTGATCTGCAGAAAAGCTTCTTCCCATATGAGTGGTTTGATTCTCCCGACAAGCTGGACCACATCGGACTGCCAGACTACCCAGAGTGGGGATCTAAGTTGAAAGGAGGACACCTACTATCTATGGGGGAGTTCGATGGCTGTAAGCGCATCTTCCATGCAAAGGAAATGAACACCTTCGCTGACTGGCTAAGATACTACAACGACTTGGATGTAGCCCCATTTCTGGAGGCCCTCGAGAAGATGCGTAATTTCTACCACGAGAAAGGTGTAGATATGTTTAAAGACGCAGTATCTATCCCAGGAGTCTCACTACAGTTTCTTCTTCGAGTTAGTGTAGAGCGTGGCGCTGAGTTGTATGCCCCAAAAGAGGAAGCCTACCATATGCTGAAAAGTGCTGTCGTAGGAGGGCCAAGCATAGTGTTTACCAGATACCATGAAGCAGGAGTATCTAAGATCTTTAGTCATCAGGGCGGGCCCAAACTATGCCGCAAGATTCTAGGCTACGACGCCAATGCCCTATATCTCTCGACTATGGCCCACGAAATGCCTTGTGGAAAAGAAGAGGTTGTGCACTATGCAGAGCCTGGGCCAGAAGCCGGAGGGCTTACTGAACGGCTACGCAATGGAACATGGTTTGGATACGCGGAGGTCGACATTGAGATACCAAAAGCATTGTGGAAGAAATTTGAGGAGATGCCTCCCTTCTTCTACAACAAGAAAATCCCCAAGGAAGCAATCTCTCCAGACATGCTAGACTATCTGGTGAAGACGGGTAGAAAGCGCGGCGAGGAAAATAAGCTAGTTGGATGTCTCTCTGGGAAACGAATTCTACTCTACGCTCCTCTTCTAATTTGGTATCTAGATCATGGGGCGGTGATGACTGCTGTCTACCACACGATAGACTACACCCCAAAGAAAATATTCGAATGGTTCGTGGACCAAGTCACCGAAGCGCGACGTACAGGAGACGTAGATAAAAGTAAAGCTTTGCTGGCAGATGTGTTCAAGCTACTTGGAAATAGCGCCTATGGAAAGTTGATTGAGGCTTTGGAGCGACAAACTAACGTTACCTATACCAAAGACGAGAAGATTGTGGACAAAGCGTTGCGAAGCGTTTGGTTTGCAGACCTGGAAGAGGTTGGCGATGCATACGAACTCGAGAGTCGAAAAAATCAGATCCGAATCAAACGGCCTTTCCAAGTAGGTATCGCCGTGTACCAGCTTGCCAAGCTGCGTATGCTCGAGTTCTACTACGATTTCCTAGACAAGTACGTCGATCGTCAGGATTTCGAATACATACAGATGGATACGGAGAGTGCGTACATTGCCATCTCAGGCAACAGCATCGACAAAGTGGTACGACCAGAATTGCACAAGGAGTTCGCAGCTTGCCGAAAGGATTGGTTAGCATGGGACAAGTGGAGCAGTCGTACGCCAGGCCTCTTCAAACTAGAGTTCGAAGGACAGCGCGCTATTGCCCTCTGCTCTAAGGCCTACTATGTCGATGTAGGTGCCAGTCGGAAATATTCCATCAAGGGGATGTCAAGGCGGCACAATGATGTCTCATGGGATCGATTCAAAGCAGCACTCCAGGGTAGCAGCGACGTAGCAGAAAACCGGGGCTTCCGCTTGCTGCCCGAAGGTATGGCGACCTATGAACAGCAGAAACTTGGGCTTTCAGCGTATTACGACAAAAGATGCGTTCTGCCAGATGGTATCCACACCGAGCCTATAGAGTACAGTCTAGCGGCTGGGTACGACTAGGATCCCCTTTGGTGGTAGTTCTGTATCCCTAGGCACCACTTGTAGCTCTTCACGCACGAATCCACGCTTAACGTCTTCCGAATACAAATAGTACAGAACTGGCTGCCCCGAAGAAATCATACTACGTGAAATACTATATATTCCCAAACTCCATATAGGATCGGTTGCACGGCGGCGACCACCTTCCAGCTCACCAGGAGCATATAAATATCGAACACCAACGTCGAATGGAAGCCTTTCCTCTTTGAGACCAACTAAGCGCCCATAGTGTGCAGGCTCTGCTGGGTTCGATTCGATTTCCTCTTTGCGTATTGCTACCACCGGTTGTTTTCCAGTCAAACGCGTGGGTTCGCTGTTCAAAGCTTTGATAACTGCAGGTAGACGAGCTGCCCATTCTACTGACCTATCGTCCTTTCCCTGCGAAGCAAGCACCATTTCTTGGGCATATTGGTGTCCAAATAGCCTTTCGGATAGGGTTCGGTTGAATCGCTCAACAATTGCTTGATCTCTATGAATATCCACACGCCCGCGCCTTACAGAAACGTTATGCTTGGCCAGTAGTGGGGTAACGGCACCCATGAACTCACGTCCAGGATCGACTTGTAAAAGGTTTGGCCATGTCAGTGGACTTCTCTTGTAGATTCGCTCAAATGCCGCAGCAACTTCTTTAGCTTCTTTAGTGGCTAGTGGCTCGGTTTCTTTGTATCTGGATGCTACGTCAACGACTGTCAATGCATATTTATATAGTTTTCGTCCACGCCCAGGACGATCATGCGGAAGGAAAAGCAGATCAGCTTGATGAACTTCGTTTGGCGTAGATACATTGAATTTAGGTCGCGGAACGTATTAAGGTGCTGGCAAATATATCTGCCATATAGCTTGTTTTTCTAGCCACATCCGAACCGTATCTTCAGGGATGTCAGTTGCAGTGGCAAGGTGTTTAATCGCAGCGAGCCCTTTCCAGTAGCCCTCTGGACTATAGTAAATATTCGCAAGGCCAATTGAGAGTTTTGGTTCCATGGCTTCGAAACGAGCCCGCTATATTACGTATCCCACCAAACTTCAACATGCAGAAAAATACCTAGTAATCTAGTAATTACCTTTTTCTAGTAATTACCTAGTAGTCGCACTTTGTGCATATTAGTAAGCTAGTAATTACCTAGCAATTCATTTTGTAATTTTTATAAAAATCGGGTGGCAACATATCCTAGAACGAACACCCCACCACCTAAGGCCACCAATTCGGCAGTTTTCTTCGAATTTGATGGTCGATAATAATCTGAGAAATGAGGCTTTTTTCAAATGTAATCGGCGTAGCCCTACGTGGACTGTATTGTACAATTCTCTAGCTCGATTCGCATTAGATAGATCCTTAGCATTATAGTAATTAGTGCGTTCTTGCTCCTTGACCCAGTCAGCTAGTATTTCTCGTTGTTCTTCGAATGCAGGCTTTAAATTTCTCGAGGGCTCTATTATATCTTTCACTCTCTACTTCAAACGCATCCGGGCCGGCAAGCGCCTTTTCGATGTATTTGCCAGCGTAGTTCGCCCCAGTAAAAGCGATTGCGGCAAGAAGCCATGCCATACTACTCACTAGGTGGCCAATACTTTTTGTCCTCTAGGTATTGTTTAGCAGCAAGGCTACCAGATAACACTGCTACCCACTTCACGTAGTTCAAAACGTTAGATGAAGGATCGTTAGTCAAAGGCTCTTTAATGACTTTTTTTCCGACCCAGCCGATACCTGCCGCAAGTCCAACCAATATGGCGGCGTCCTGTAACGTTTTCATAAGTTTGTTCTCAACCATTGTTGCATCGCTGATAATACATTGACTATGGCGTGGCTTCAAATGCTATATCATACCCTTAATGTTAAGGTTACTACCTTTGGTGGCGATTTCTTCGGTAGCGTCAGCTACGACTGGTGAACAACATTTATTAAGCCTATCCTTTTGCAGCTGTGTGTAGCGCTTATACTGATGGTACAGCCCCACCAGTGCTATGCTTACTCCAACTGCGGCAAGTGTGGTGTTAGCCGATATGTTGTTGGCTATCCAGCCAGGCTTATCGTCCTGATGGTCTACCGGCGGCGTCGAGGCAGCTACAGGAGTAGCCGCATTGGCGAGTTCGTATTTAGTTTGTTTTATCCTTTCTGCTATCCTTTTGCCTGCAGCAACGCGCTTTTTTTTTTTTTTTTTTTAGGTGTGGTTGGTTCCTTTGTGATGAGGTCATTCGGAGGGTCCACTTCCATCTTGCAGTATGTTGTCAGGTGACGTAACTTCAATTGTGGAGCCGCTGCTAGATGGAGTAACTACTGAACTAGGTGGAGTAATTACTGAACTAGGGGTAGTGGGCGGAGTAATTACCGACCTGACTTTAGCAAGTTCTAGGTCGCGAATATATACTGCTGCGTCGTCCCACCCACGTTTATAATTCTGTGCCGTTTCAGTCATCCTACTATTTTCACCATTACGTATTGCTTGTGCGAGTAGGCAGGTTGGGATAGTCGTTGTACCTCCTGTCGTAGCAATTACTGCCTTTGGTGGAGCAATTACTGCCTTTGCCTCAGCGCCTTCTAATCTATGTAGTAAATCACGTTCTTTCATTCTGAGGATGCCCCAATAGACCACGCCTACTGCCATCATGCCTACTCCGACCCAAGAAAACACGTCTGTGACTATTTGGTTTCCATATATGGCATCCAACTTTTCTTCTATACGTAATGTTTCGTCGGACTAGCTGGACTCTCCTGCGTTTTCATTTTGGTGCTTCGACATCTTGCGGCATCGTAGCCGTGGTCATATTCGTAGTAGAGCAGTATAAATCATCAGGACGACGACGCTAACGAAATATCATCCATGAGGCTCCGGCGGCAATAATAGCCACAATTGCTAGATTGGTATCGTGTCATGTGGCTTGGGGCGTAGTTGCTGGGGTAGCAACATGTGATGTGACTTTAGGCGCAGCCGCTGGGGTAGGTCGCTGCTGTGGTGGGTGTTTCTTGGGGGTGGGTCCTTCCATATGTTGTGGTGGTGGCAGTTTTGATATCGTCATTTATTCCGAAGCCGATGTCTAACGCGGTCGCTCGTTGTAGTTTGTTATTATAGCCCGGTATACTCTCCGTGTTGATAATCATGCGACTGGGTATTAATAGACACCCCTTGGCAACTGCTAGATCAAGACGAACCTTTGTAACCTGAAGGGATTTTTGATATCGCACTAGACTATTGACATTAGTTTCAGTGATGACCTCTTCCAACTTTTTACGACAATCCTTTTGGACATTGAAAGATGTGAATGACGGTCCTATGATCGGACTACGAAATACAAACTGGGCTCCTAGGACACAATGCACGCGCGCGTAAACCATTATAGATACGTTGATTCTGGCTAACCCAGCCTTCGTTAATCCCTTTCCAAGCTGGGGAACGAACCAATTATGCTGCTTCTCCGCCCCATCGTTACGAATGAACTTTAATGGAAACTGATAGTCATTGCGACTCTCTTTAGGAAACTTGAAACTGCCCCCAGGCCACTTCGAATCATATGAGGTATTGTGCGTCCCCCACTACTTTTGAGCATTCACCAGCCCTCCATGTATGTATACGAATACGTCTCCTAATCCCCCATTGACCCCGTGGCGCAGTGAGAAGTTGGTTTTGTCGACATCAAACTCGTCCCTAAGCCTGTCATATCTGACATAGTTAAATGGGGCGTTGTTGTTCTTATTAAAGATAGAGTCTTTGGGGAGGGGGACTCCCAACTCCCACAGTAGTCGCCTGATTGTGTAGTATACGTGAAAACGATAAAGGCTCCGGACGTTGTCAATAATTGGTGCGTCATCTGAGAGATGATCATTAAACGATACTCCACAGCCTACCGTTGCACACCAAATTACGAAGCATAGCTGTTCTTGCCAATGCATCATCGGCTTAGCATCGAGCCACTCATCTGCTTGTTTCTTGGTGTAGAAAACTTGGTCCAGCTCTTGAAAGATATCTCGCGTTTTAAACATGAAGTGCTGGTTCCTTGTGGGATATATCTTTATAGGTCGTAGAAGAGGAGCTATTTCGTTAGCATCTCTATCCCAGGCCACAGCTGGAACTTGATACTTAAAATCCGTTCTTCTGAAGGGGGGTGGAAAACCGCCTACGTCTAATGCCTTATCTAACCTGGCCTGCACATCTGGTGGAATGTGTGGATCGTCGATAAACCATTCCTGACTGCCGTCTTTGAAGGTAATCCTAGTTCTGTAGGTCGAATCGTCCTGTATATCGGAGGCATTTGTCTCAGCATAGAACTTCGCATAGTTGGCATTGGGGTGCTTCTTCCGAAAGGCCTCGAAAGCCTTTGCGTTGCGGGGTGCTACCTTTTTGTTGAACTCAGTGAGAACATCAGATTTTTGGTGCGCTGAGAGAGGGATTTTTTGTTGTTCCTTAGGCCACGGAATGAATCCCGAGTGGTGAAGCCTATCCTCGAACGAGTACTTATCGTCTTTTATTAAGAGTGGCATTGTATTGAAGCTTTTCCGACTTATATCGAATAGTTGCTCGCCTTCAATACTGTTGCAAAGCTACGTTCCACTATGGTTATACTCAATGTCACATGTACCTCGGCTGACCATACGGTCTACTTTCAAGAACCTCTTATTATCCGGAATATTTCGCTACTCGAAGCCACTATTGAGAACAGTTGGTTGAATCTACTAGAGAAGGCTTCGTTTCAGTGGGAAGTCCATCGCCAGAAATTCGAGACATGGTTATTGCGCAATACATATTGACCCCTGTTCACTGTGTGAAATGGGTCGTGAAAATGTACAGAGAAATCAGTGTATGGGATCCTAAACATTTTCCTTATTTCTCATGAAATACGGTACAATCGTAAAAATGTGCGATCGCGGCATTATTTCTACAGATATTATCAATTCAATTCAAAGCAATTCAAAGCTAAGTAGTAAACTTTGGTGATTCCTTTCTTTGATTTTAGAGGAAGCATAAAAGTTCGATTTATTTACAGTGGACATTAAAGATTTCCAGTAAAAACATGCAGATAAGAGTTTATAAAATGTATCTGCTGCAAATCTAAAACCTTAGCAAATAATGTGCAGGCGAAGAGTTGAAAACATAAACAAGACCTACCGTATTCTTCCCTTCTGATGTCCCAAAGTTCATTTTCGGTGATTCCTTTTCCTTCTTGTAAATTCAGCTTTTCGACAAGAAACCTCAGACTCCATATTTGCACGCTAAAACCCGTAATATTGCTCGTCTTGAGACTGCCATAACTCTGACCACAAGTGACCAAATTCAACAAACATGGCAGCTTTGGAAATCTTGTTCTGTACTCTAGAAACTGCAGTGTGTTTGTTTAAACAGCCAGCAGTTATTCAAGCTAATTTGTCCTTTTGGAAAGTAGGTCCTAAACGGACCAAAAGAGACGAGTCTGCAATAAAATTTTGGTGAGCGGTGTTACCCAATTACGGGTTGGTACTTTATGTATCCTGCGTTATAGTGTCCCAATGTAACATACATGCTATGTCTACCATCTATATACTATCAGGCCTCAATGTCTCGAATTTCTGGCGATGCAAAGGTGTGGGGTTCCCATACACAATTAATCCAGGGAGTTATAATATAACTACCCTCATGCCTCACTTCGACTCTGCAGTCACTGCTGGCATCGTTAGCTTTATAGACATATCCAGTAAAAAGTATTGGGTCCTAGATGTGAAGAAACCAATCAAGTTCAGTAAAAATCTCTGCAAAATGTTTAGTATCAAAGGAAATGAAGATGAGGATGGAACGTAACACTAAAAGTGGGAGAATACGACCTGATAATCGAATATATCCAAACATTATATATCCACTGTGATGTGGTGGATTCCGAATTATCACTCCTTGAGGGAAAGCGCTCGACAGTACTAGCTAGCTTTAACGTAGAAGGCACATGGTTTACCAGAAGGACCTATTATTTGATGGCCTCAGCAAAAATCCAAGCTCTAGGGACAATGAGAAACAGCCTTCGCCTGACTGTTCGCGATGGGAAAAATAATATCATAGCCTTACGTGGGCGACCTCTACGTTTCGTATTCCAGATTGAGTAAATCATACGTATATATAATGTCTAGTGATTCGGTTCCAGCAAATCCAACGGCGCCGCCGATTTATCCTCCGCTCACTGGAGAGAACTTTCGTCAGCAAGATGTCCGTAATACGCTCGAGAGCATCAAAGCCCAAGTACAACACTACGAAGTGGTGCGTAAAAAATATGCCCGTGCGCAGGGAATAGTTCACGGTGTCGCTGTGGCAACAGGTAGTCTATCTGTGCTTTTATCAAGCTCTGGCTTAGCAGCTGCTCTAACCGGGGTTGGTGTCATAATTGGCCTGCCACTTGGCATTATCGGCGGGCTCTGTGGGGTAATTTCGGCCGCTACGACTATTGAGGCTAAAAAACTTGGAATAAAAGTTTCTAAACATGAGAAAACGCTATGTTGGCGAGAGCGAAAATTAACACAATTAGTGGTCTCGTGTCAAAAGCCTTACGCGATGAAAATGTGTCTGATTCTGAATATAATCTCATCCTCGCCAAGGCAGAAAAATATGAAACTATGAAGGTTGAAATTCGCCATAAAACGGGTTCGGGACGAACGAGTTCGGGTGAAAAAAAGTGTGGAACAAATTCGAGCCGAACTCAAGCAAGAAATACGAGAACAATTCGCCAGTCTAGTGGTATAAAAATCGAAATGTCCTACGAAAGAAATAAGCGGGGGTTTTATTTTCACTTTACTAAGATCTTCGTATAAATTAATTCGTATGTCGGGTTCGTATGTAAATTTCGAGCCAACGCGTGAGGGCGCCGCTAATTAGCATACGGCAGCTGCATAAGACATAAATAGGATATTTTACACCTACGTCACTGTCTAGCACATGTGGCCTCACGGTTCTGCGCTGGGCTTGAGGGAAAATGGAGGCCCCTTGAGTCCAGAGTTCGAATCCTGCGGGGGCCGCCTGTGGTAGACCGGTTTGTGTGGGGCTGGAGGCTTTTTACCCCACACAAATCGTAGCGCGTCTGTCGATGTGGCAGAAGTTGAATAATTACAGTAAGAATAATGTCAATACTTAGAGCTTGAGTTCCAAGGAGTGCCGGTTGTTCCTCAACCAGTTAGAACAGGATCTAAAGAAACAGTAGAACGAATACAGTAGAACAAATACAGTGAAAGCCGGGCCCGGCAAATAAGCAAAAACCTCTCTAGGAACGAAAATGGCGAAGGAAGGAAAAAGGTGAAAGTGGTTCCTAGAGAGGTTCTGGTGACACCAGTTTTGCTATTTGTCTTTTATTGATTTTTCGTGGACATTATTCATCGAGCCTTTTAATGCTGTGGGTATTACCTTCTTCGACGATATCGATCATAATTGGGTATTTTAATGGTTACATCAAATTTGTGTTTGCGAATGGGGCGAAAAATAACGATAAGGATAAATACGTTTCGTCGTTTTTTTTATCCTTATTGCCATACATTAGATATACGTACCTCTAATTGAAAAATTATTATGTCGCCATAAATTTTTCAGATTCTCTAATTCGCAATTTTTCTATCTGTGTCCCAAAAAATGGGCCAGAAAATGGGATAAAATGTGGCTTTTTATGGGGGTACAAAAAAGTGGTGGGGGAGGGGGATCTTAAAACGGTTCTCCGGTGGATGTATAAAGAGGTGGTATCATTTTGCTCCCGGCTATACTACTCCCTTCCAAAGGGCCTGATTACACGATGGGAGGTTGACCCCAGTGCTAGTCTGAATTAAAGAAATCTGAATTTAAAAAATATTTATTTCACTGTTATGACAGCGTTTTCACAAGTTAGGTTATTTTTAGAACGGTTTCCCGCAATTGTTGAGTTGCAATTATTCCTTAGGGAATAAAATCACAAAAGCGTAGCAGCCATGTACATGTTGTTTGGTATAACAAAAGTAGCTAATGAGGCATCTTTTGTTCCGCCACGGTGCAGCCCACCAATCGGCGAGGAAGATAATCTAAAAATAGCCCAACTTGTAAAAATGCTGTGACCCCTGTATAGGAGACATGGACGCTCCTGGTTATGGGCTCCTGACAATAGCTAATAACCCTAAAACAATAAAAACACGTTCCAATTCGCCCCCCGCGGGGAGAAAAAACTGACTATTAAAACGCCGTGGTCAAAGACGTTTTCACAACAATCCAGATAGCCATAAAAACATTTCGATCGGCGCCATGGAGTTCAGCTATTCTGAAGGCTGAACAGCCTCGGTCCATACATTCCCGATGTACCTCGTGAATTCTCCCCCCCCCCCCCCCGGGTTGCTAGTGATTTCGCCCCCTTTGGTCGACCCTCCCCCCCCCCCCCTTTTTCTCTCTGGCGAAAACCTTCTAATTAACGGAATTATAGACCAACGGTGATGCTTTGCGCGCTGTGGCGGCCATTTTGTCACAGTTGAAAAGTTTGTACGAGTTGTCTTTTGAAAATCGTTGCAGTCCTGTTGTTTTGTGTGATAGTTTCAATTTGAATCTGTTTTAGGTCAATTTATGTTGTAGTTTTCCTGTTTAGTTCGGATAGTTTCACGAAGCTGAAATAAACAAAAGGCCGCTAAGCATCACGGTTGGACCATATTCTTTAAGGACCTCCCAGAGGGATGTCCATCCCGCATACTAGGCCAATGGCACAGCGCTCCTAGTTATGGGCTCCTGCTATTGTTGAGGTAGCTAGCCAGCAGTATTCAGGTTTTGAACGATGCAGGTTTTGCTGCACGCATCTGTCTCGGGAGTTATCAGTGGAGTGTAAACTGGTACTATCAAATCTGAATGCCTTCATAGTGTAGACGTTTTACGAATCCGAAAACTCTACATGTTATCAATCGAGAAACATTGGCTGAATCCGCGAAGCCTTTGGGAGTCTAACAGGATGACTGCGTCGAGCTGCATGTACTCCGATTGAGTGCGCTGTGTATAGTTAGAATTACAATTATTAGAAATAACTTTGTTTGCGAGTTGACTCTTGGTGCATGGTTTTGACGCCATTTTTTGTGGCATTTTCCCCGAGTCGCTTCGTTTGAAAAGCACAGAAATCGAGTTGGATCTACTTCTAGGAGTAATTCTGTCATACTCCTCGCCGAAACGCTATGAAGCACAACAGTCTGTCAGTTTCGCACGACGTTAAGCTCTTTAGCCGCGATAGAATGTAGCAAGTAAAACATGTACCACTTCTGGAAGCCAGCCGGACAGTACCGCTCGAAACGAGCCACAGTATTTAGTATTGGCTTACCCAACAATACACTGTATTACTCTAACCTTTAGAAAACAACAGAGTTACAGTTAGTGGTCCAATCAGAATTCAGGTCTCGAGCGGTACTGTATTACTCTAACCTTTAGAAAACAATAGAGCTACAGATGGTCCAATCAGAATACAGGTTTCGAGCGGTACTGTATTACTCTAACCTTTAGAACGAGCAGTACAAAAACAATGAGCTACAGTATAATGGTCCAATCAGAATACAGATCTCGAGCGGTACTGTATTACTCTAACCTTTAGAAAACAATAGAGCTACAGTATAATGGTCCAATCAGAATACAGGCCTCGAGCGGTCTGGGTCGTATCCAGGGGGGGGGGGGGGGGGGGGGGAAGGAGGTGCATGGGTTCGATCGAACTCCCCTTTCTCTAGCCTCCTAAAGCAGACCCCCACGGCGGGGAAGTGAAACGGAAGTCGCCGCGGGGGTCTGCTTTAGGAGGCTACCATTTCTCTACCCTGTTTACCAGTCCACTCGGTTACGTCGGTCACTGTGGCCTCTGGAACCAGGGTATTTTGACGCTCGCGTATATCGACCCAGTCCGACACTCTCTATTGCTCGGTCTATTGCCCCTTCATGACCACATAGAATCCTGGATCTAATACTTTACTGTTTTGGTCCTGGATTCATTTTTTGTGTGGAAATGGAAACACGAATGTGGTATCTAATACTATTCGGATACTATAATAATAATAATAATAATAACGATGTTTAGACAGCTAGGGTGCCCATATCTCCGAGGAGTTTTTCAATGGGGCCCTGTGTAACATAACTAATAAAGTAAAATAAAGTTTAAAGAGAATAGTTACAACTAATTAATAACAATGATAAGTAAAAATTGATAAAAATGTATATACAATAAGAAATCTAAAAAGTTAAAAAGTAAAATGCGCTTTAAAATTGGCTAATGAGTTCGATTCTCGTATTTCGGATGGGAGGGAATTCCACTCATCCAAAGCCTGATAGGTAAAACAATGCTTTCCCCAGTTTGTTCTTGCTTGTTTAAGATGGGCATTGTTTCTCTGCCTAGTGTTATGATTATGTACATCTTTATTTAATAAAATATCAAAATCGAAGTCAATTTGACTGTTCATAAGTTTGTAAACTAGTGTACATCTGTGTGCTCGCCGCCGTTGACTAAGCGTCTTCCAGCCCAAAGTCTGGAGGGCTTCTGTTGAGGACGAGAAAGGGGAGGCGTCTAAAATCACTTTAGCAGCCTTGTTCTGGACTATTTGTAAACTATTCATGATGGTAACATTGTCTTTATCCCCCCATACGATATCAGCGTAATCTAAAATTGGCAATATCAGGGCATTATATAGAGTTAAACGGGCTCGCCGGGGTAGTAAATGTCTAATACGTCTTAAAAGCCCAATGCGTTGATTGGCCTTAGATATAATAGTGTCAACATGATCGGCCCAAGTCATGGTTTGATTAATAGTGACTCCTAAATATTTGATTGTATTGGTCCGATCAAGTGTGACACTATCTATAATAAGCGAGACACTACCACAAGACTTTATCTTGTGAGCACTTCCAATGAACATAAAGTTCGACTTTTTGATGTTCAGAGTCAAAAGATTGTCATTAAACCAATTTGCAACATTGGCTAAATCACTATTTAGCTTCATTTCGATATCCTTGGGAGATGACGAAGAGTAATATATAACAGTGTCGTCGGCGTACATGGAAACTTCACACGAGTTGAGACAGTTTGGCAAACTATTGATGTAAATAAGAAACATCAAAGGGCCGAGTATACTTCCTTGAGGCACCCCAACTGGGACATGATTACAAGATGAATGATTGTTGTCGACAACTGTGACTTGGCGTCTGTTTGACAAATAGGAGTCGAACCAATCAGTGACGTGATCTGAGAGGCCAATAGATTTGAGCTTGGAAAAGAGCAGTTTATGATCGACAGTGTCGAACGCCTTGGACAAATCCAAGAACGCTGCGCCAGTTATGCAGCCCTTATCCATATTCTGCAAAATACTATCGGTGACGTGGGCAAGCGCAACAGCAGTAGATAGCTTCTCCCTAAATCCAAATTGCTTACACGTCAAAAGGTTATTCTTATTCAGGAAATCATAAACTTGAGTGTGAACTGCTTTTTCGAGAATCTTGCTTATTGTTGGTAGTACGGTAATCGGACGATAATTATTTACGATAATTATTTCCACGCGATCTGGACTTCGCCTGGTACAACGAGGATCTGGATCGCGACTGTCCATCGCAAGTGCTCAGCGTTCGACTCAACAAGGAGCATGCGAAAGGTGTCCCTTTTCCCGCGTTTGAGATCCGTGACGTTTACACCAATAATGGCAGTGAACTTAAGGCCGCAACAGGCGCGGCTGTTTATGGCGGGAAACTCGCAGTAGCTGCTATCTTTGATAATTTTATGGTTTGTGAATTAAATGCTTACTGAGATACTACCGTATGCATGGTTTAGGCGGAAAAATAAGTCGATCCCAGGCCTCACGGCGCCGGACCAACATAAATAGAAGCTTTCAGCTTCTATTTAGACTGTTTTTCTCCACCGCTAGTTTTTTTGTTATAATATGGCATCTATTTAATTATATTTCTAATTATGTGAAGTTACGTAGAGTAGCGTTGCGTAGCGTAATGTAGTAGTGCCTTTTTATACATGTTTGTAATTGGTGTTTTTTCTTAATAAATGATAAAAATAATGATGAACTGGGAAGCAGATGTTACTAACGGCCAAAAGTGCCGAAGTGAAATCCTTTGCTTGTACTTTTAGTGCTGTAGAACTGGACTGCTATTCACAATTGTCGGAGTTTCTTTCCGCTTCTTTTCGATTGTCTGGCGGCCAAGTACACGACAACATTTTGTTCATATGAGAGTAAATAAAAAAAAAAAAAAAAATAGGCGAATGCACTACCGGTAAATAAAACCAGTCTGTTGTCCTCATGTCCTTATTTTTATTGATTAACAATATTATTATAATGGTTGTCCATGTCCTATAAAAAAATATAACGCATGCTCGAGGTCTGCTATAAGTAGATGCAGGAGGGAAAGCTAAGTGCGTTCAGTAGCTTTCCGTGACCTCGAAAGTGGATGATAAGTATATGTGTGTTTGCAGATCGCCTCGGTTTTCTTCGTTTGTTCAGGGACATTTAATCTCCAAATTCCCTCATCAGCATGTATACGTTTTCTAATTTTCCCACATTGACATGCAAGATCATTGGATTCTTCACAATGTGAAGAGATTAAAAAAACACCCACCGGAGTCTCTAAACAGAATAGCCTCTCCTCGGCCAAGACTGACCGCCTAACTGCGAGCTCTCTAGTTTCGGCGGTTCAATCTTTTCTCTTTCTTTCTTTTTCAGGCGCTATTTTACGAAAGCCCTGGAGGGACTTTACACTTCAGAGATTATTAAAGAAACAATTGGACAATTGTGCGAAAACGATATAATCAGTTTAAAACTATTTTTTTAACCAATTAATAGACCAATGGCACCAAATCGAGATTGAGTAGACAAAAATAGACAGTAAACGTATTAAAATGTCTACTCCAATCTCGACTTGGTGCCATTGTTCTTGCGCATTGGAGCGGAATGCGGGAAAGGTCTATTGCCTCTAAATTATATATTCTATCATTCTTTTTTATAATTCAGACTTTGGGCTTCAGACTGCAAATTTCATGAGTTCCTGTGTTAAATTTGGGTACCCTGTGTCAAAATGGCGGTCAAAGCTAGAAATCGGGGCTTTTATAATTGAAGCTACTCTTTCCCTTCACCTTTCCGTTACTGCAATTTAAGCGGGGCTCAAGCGTAATCGCCATTTTATAGCGGAACTCCAGTGCGCGGGCCGGCGAACGCGAACGGAGTATCAGAATACTATCATTCGCGTCCGCACAACCTCCCTTAGCCGTCACCCGTCAGTCCAACCCAGCTCTACTATTTGTAGCACTTGTTCTGCTAGAGTACTTGGTTAATATCACTCATGACTCAACTTATTTCATTAGTGCTCAAACTTGCGGGTTCAAATCCACGACAGGGAGATAGTTTTTTCCTGGTATTTTTATTAGTTATAGCGCGAACAAAAATGTCAGAATGCCACGCCTGCCCTGCCGGGTTGATTCGATTCGGCGTGATTTTGCGTTGAGCAGCCTGCCTTTTCTTTATTTCTCTCTTTTCTCTCAGTGCCCGAAATTATCTTTCCCTAAACTTTCTAAATGGAACACTTTTGCCCCAAAAAACACAACACAACACTCAAATAACTACTAATCTTTATTTCTTGAGTGTATTTAGAGTACAGTATCGCTGCAGGTGCAGTCTATTGGTGGTTTTCATCGTCATGACAACGCGATCGCAAAATTGGTTTGCATTGATAAAATCAAATAAAACATCTTGGTCCTTGTAGAACTAGCAAAAATACACTTATAACCAGGAGGCCATAATAGGCTCCTGACTTATAACCCAAATTTTGGAACACTGATTAGATTATTTCCTAACGGATCTGTGGGCCAATGGATGTACGACAATTGTACAGTTCTTTGTATGCGGCCGCCATTTTTGTGTCCCTTTTTGGTACACGAACATGGAGGCCATAAAACGAATATACCAATAAAGCTTACTTTCCCATCAAAATCATTAGGGTTCACTTCAAAACTCTTTGATTGCAATGCAACTTTTAAAGATTTATCGAGTTAAAAAAAATATTTTACACAATTACATGGATTTTTATGCCTTCCGGAAAAGACTGGGTCGTTCTATCATAAAATTCAACATTTATTTACTCCGGAACAATACACCCCATCGATGTGAAATGTTCTGTGTAGACTTTTATTATCGATGTCTAGAATATTTACAAAGAACAGCTTTGTAGGACTTATAGTTTAGACTGATTTTAGGTTTTTGATGACATCACCTGAAAACAAAGGATATGAGTGAAAATCCACATCAAAGTTTCTTAGCCTGCGAATACAATCGTCTTCCATCGGTGCCACAACTTAAAACGCGCCTCCCGAGTTTGAGCCTCAACAGACCATACTGATGACGTTCCGCGGCCAGGATCTTGTCGCGCTATTTGATTGGCTAGTATATCTTACTATGATTACCATGGCAACTAGATATATTAGCCAATCAAATAACGCGACAAGATCCTGGCCGCGGAACGTCATAAGTATGGAATTTTGAGGCTCAAATCGCGTGGAAGACGGCCTACCTCGTACCTAGGGTCTTCTCGGTCAGATCCAAGATGGCGGCTACTCCGAGAGAAGGGAGAGCCTGAATCGCTTACTTAATTAATTCATGAAATGACAATATAAACTAACTAAAATCCTACCCTGAACCATAAAAAAAAATAACCGGTCAGTAAACAAGATCTTACCCACCTAGGGTTCTCAAGAAAAACTTCTCAAGAAACTAAATGGTCGGAGGTAAAACAAATTGAGAGATTTCAGTCTGGAACTCGAACCCCGCTCCTCCTACGATACTCGTAAGGCAAACGTCGCAACCACTACACTAAACCATCGTCACTCAATTCCTGTCAAATTTTAAAATTTTAATAATAATTATAATAATAACAGTTCTTATACGCAGTATGCATGCCTCAATGCGTTTACAAGTTTGAATGTAGTATAACTAGCTAATAATATATATGTCAAATTTACAATGTCAAGTATATATATGATATAAAAAGATATTAATAATGTACATACACGAAATTAAACTATTCTATAAGAATTAAAAAGGTGGGTCTAAAGAAGATATATAATGTACATACACGAAATTAAACTATTCTATAAGAATTAAAAAGATGGAACTTAAGAAGATATATATATATAATGTACATACACGAAATTAAACTATTCTATGAGTTAAAAAGGTGGGTCTTAAGGAGCGCCTTAAAATGATATAATGACTCTGAATTTCTTATCTTAACTGGAAGTGCATTCCAGAGACTTGGTCCAGCAACGGAAAAGGCGCGGTCCCCGTGAGTAGCTGAAAAGGACTTGGGGACTGACAGCAAACCAAGAGTAGAGGAGCGCAGGTTCCGGCTAGGAACATAAGGCTTGATAAGATCCGTAATATATGAAGGCGCGCAAGAATGAATCGACTTAAAAACTAACAGACATATTTTAAAAATACTACGCTCTCTAATAGGTAGCCAGTGCAAATCGCGCAAAATAGGAGTAATATGGTCTCTCTGCTTAGCACGGATTACTAACCTTGCTGCTGCGTTTTGTACACGCTGAAGTTTGGAGATTTTCGTGGCAGGTAAACCATATAAAAGTGAATTACAATAATCAAGCTTGGTCGTAATAAATGCGTGTACCAGACGTTCAGTGCTGGACCTGCTTAAATACTTCCTTATTCTACCTATATGTTTGCGCGAGTGTAAAGCAGATCGACATACTTTGTTAACATGACGAGACATATTCAAATGACGATCGAAAATGACGCTAAGGTTACGAGCCTCATTTGCAGGTACTAGACTATGTTTACCAAGTATGATGCTAGAGATAGGCTCAAGTTTACTGAACCGAGAGGGGAAATGGACTACTTACGTCTTAGATGGATTACAGGCAAGTTTGTTTGCAAGGAAAAAAGTATGAATGTCTTGAATACAAAGATCTAAGCTATCCAGTGATGACTGCCTAAACCGCGCAGGATTCATCGTAATGTAGAGTTGCGAATCGTGTGCATAAAGCATACAATCGAGGCCATGTGACTTAATAATGTCTCGTAAGGGGGCAAAATACAATATGAATAGCAATGGGCCCAATACCGAGGCTGAGGGACACCAGATGTAATTGGTTGGAACTTGGACTACGTACTTCCTATCACAACCTGTTGAGAGGTAAACCAACTAAGGACAGATTCAGTAAATCCAAACCGAGATCCAAGTTTGCAGATAAGTATATCATGATCAATAGTGTCAAAAGCAGAGGACAGGTCAAGAGTATCAGAACAACCTCTTTCTTTTGGTCCAAGGCACGAAGAATATTATTATGAAGACGTAATAGCGCAGTCTCAGTGCTATGGTACTGCTGATATGCCGCTTGTAGACTGGGGTAGAGTTTGCTAGCCACAAGGTAATTGTGGGACTGGCCAGCCGCAATCCGTTCAAGGACTTTCGACAGAAATGCAAGGTTCGTAATTGGTCGAAAGTTACCAAACTCGTCAGGGTCCAAGGTCGTCTTCTTGGTAAAAGGAAGAACACGGCCCTTCTTGAGCACCATAGGGAATACGCCAGTCTGCAGCGACAAGTTGACAATAACAGTAATTGCAGGAAGCACTTCATCAAGGCAATCCTTTAGAGTCCGAGTTGGAATTGGATCAAATGAACATGACTTGGAAGGCGCATCCAAGATGGTCTTGCGTACAGTTTCCATGGAGACCACACTGAATTCAGCAAGCGAACAACAACATGTGACACTGATGTTTACAGACAATTCTGGTACTTGCATACATGATAAACCCTCTCGAAGATTATTTATTTTGTCTATGAAATATCTGCTGAACCTCTCAGTAAGCTGTTCAAGCGAATTATGAGAGGGGAGGGGAGGTACAGGCTTAACATGGAACATTCCACCAATCATCCGGAACAGATTCTTCTGATCGTTATCTTCAATTTTTGACTTGTAGTACTGGCTCTTGTTTTGCTCAAGCAAAGCATTATAACTGCGGCACTGTTCATAATAGATCTGTTTGTGTACTGTAATCCGAGAAGCTATATACGCCCGTTCACAGCGGCGTTTTTCACGCTTGGCAGCACGTAGTTCATCCGTATACCATGGCGCGTGTGGGCGAAGGGTGATTGCACGTGATATCTCAGGCGCATGCTTGTCAAGCGTATCACGCAGAACAGAGTTATAAATATCAACCAGCTCGTCAGGGTCCTCAGCTCACAATCCAAACAGTCACGTGCCAGCAGCAAGTCAGCAAGGTCTGATTTCAGAGCGTTGGTATCCATGTCCAGTAACCGGCGCTGCCTGAAATAAGCCTTTGAAGATCTCGGCCGAGAAAAGGCAACGGAGCACATTACAGCGTTGTGGTCAGATGGTAAGTCAGACAAAATATCAAAGCCGGATACTGGAGCGTACGGTCCTCAACAACAACAACATAATTTATTTGTGTCAATGAATTACAAAGTGATACTTAATGGAGAAAGAGAATAACAGGGTTGACACGAGCTGTCTGAAATAGCTAAAGAGCTAGTCGATTCAGACAGCTTACATTGATAAGATAATAATTTGTAGGTCGTTTGAAACAAATATTTATAAACACACATACATACACACATATATATAGAAATCAGGAGATGGAGGAGATTAAACTTTAAATAACAATAATGATTATAAGTCAATTCAACTAATAGCAATTCAAAAAATCTAATTTTAGATTATATTTAAATGCGGATTTTTTTAGGGATTTACTGAATCTTCTTTTATTTCATTCCATATTTTGACTCCAGTGAAGCGTAAACTGAATTTCCCGTAGTTAGTTCTAGTGGAGGGAAGATAAAAAGATTTTCTTGGTCTATCAATGACCAGATCCAGCGTGTGGCCACTACGATGAGTAGAGCCCAATACATGCTGTTTCAAACCGGCAGACTCCAGTATGTCCCTGAAAATACCAGCAGAAGAATCCGTTGGAGAATCCAAATGGAAATTAAGATCACTGGCTAGCATTAGATAACCCGGCGTTAACATGACAGTCCCTAGCAATGACGAGAATTCCTTGAAAAATACAGTAGGCGAAGCTCGGTTCGTTTTAGATTGCGGCGGTCTATAGATAATGAGAAGTCTCACAGACGAGTGTCCATGGCTAATAACCATGCATGTCCATGTATTCCATAGACTTGAACGGAGAACACTCATTTTTGATGATTTTGAAGCCTTTGCGAAGAAGTAACCCCACCCTGTCTCCAGCTCTATTCACTCTCGGGACATGATGAAATTCAAAGTTCTTTAATAATAATAATGATAATAGTAATAATAATAATAAAGTGTTTAAGATCTCAGCAAGTGTGTTATTGTCACGGTAGTCACCAGTAAGCCAAGTCTCTGTAATAGCCAGAATATCAAGACGCTTCGATATTCTTATTTACAGAATGCGCATTCCATACAGCAAATTTTATATCGGTCCGCTGAGCAGGCTTTGACGTTTTGATGTGAATAAGGTTGTCATGTATGGCCTCATGGGATGTGGGCTGTGACACGTGCTTACGTCCATGATCCAATAAACTGATAAGTAAAGCTTGACGAGACATGATACAATAATTACGGCGGCGATTGTAAACTCCTAGTCGGTTGGTAGTGTGAACAGGAATGCGAAATGAATCAACAACGCCAACATTTGAACCGACAGTTTGAGCCGGCTTATCAGCCTTTCCATCAGCAGGATTCCACAAGACTCGATCAATTTCCTCTGGTCCAGGATTAACTTCGATGTTGAAAGCAGCGTCCCTATTGGGGTAGTACTGAGCGAAAAGCCGACTTGAAAAACCTTGGGCGTTTCAGAGGGGTCAAGTAGCGTTTGTTTAACCACATTCCTTCCATTGTTCTCATTGAAAACCAGCGGTCAAGAGCATCAAGCTCTGTAGTACAAGATGATTTCGACCAAATCGCCAAGAAAGCGGAATCCAAGTAACTTGTAAAATGGTCAACATGATAACTTGAGAGATAGGAGTGTCTTCCGCAAGAATTGTGGTCTTCAGCTTTAAGAAGTAGCGAGTAAACTAATAAAAGAGGCGAACCTCGAGGCATGATCGCCACGCCACATAGCATGATCGTCACACCACGCCAGGGTACCCAAAACCAAAGCCTGTGATGGGAGAGTGAGTGAGACTGAGTTGACTGAGTGAATGAATGAATAAAGGAATGAATGCGTGAGAAGCTCTGTTGCTCAGAAACGAAGAAATAAATCTTTAGAATAGGACATATCTGTAAGGCCACTGTCTAGTGCAGTTTAGTTTTATACTGCCCTTAAAGGGGCTATGTCATGGTACTGCGCATGTATCGAGTAATCGCTCGTTTAGCGGTTGTTAATTGGATACAAACAGTTAAACTTCCCTCCCTCAATGCTTGATTGAAAGGATTTTCAATATTTTCCCTGGAGTCTGTTTATATACACTGTTTGTTAGTCATTTTTGCATATTTGCTTTCATTTCAAGCATCCCACATGGCCGGGAGGTTCGTTAGTTCATATCAAAATCGGTGGAAATATCTCTTTCCGGCCCGGAAAAACGAATGTAAAGTCTTACCGTGACACAGTCCGTTTACACAGGCCCGTAATGTTAACAACTTCCCTTCCGAACTCCCGATTCCATTCCAATTTTTCGTTCACACTCTGTTAACCTTATTAACACACAAACACATGGCATTGCATGACCACTGCACCGGAGCAACATGACGAGAACTGGAGAGTTCGTGGTATTTGCCATCTCAGCCGTATTTGTCTCGTTTGCCTTAAGAATACTGTAAGTCACAGTTCTTTGCATATAATATTTTATTACAAGTTGTGTGAATGAACGCTGATGAGTGCTAAAATCGTCAGGTTCACAAGTCCGTAACGTTAACATTAGAAGACAAACTCTGTTAGGCCATGGGCCGGGCCGTATCTAGTCGCGAGATCGTTCAGTAGCTAGTACTTTTTGTTCTAACAGGATTAAAGGAGGATATTTCCAGCCAAAAGTTCTCAACCATGCTCCTGGTCCATGCCGAGTATTCGACGGTGAGTGTGACTTTTGTTATGTATCGCTTGACTTCACAGACTTCAGATGTTCAGCTGCCAACCAAATTCATTAATTCATCTCAGAAACTACGAATATAATATGATTTAAGATATCCCGTATTTTTGGAGTTTCCATTGTTGTTAATGTATCGCAATAATTCACAGGGATGGAGAAATATCAAGCAAAAGTACGAGTTTGTGCTTGTTAATGCGTGATCGCGTAGAATTACTGCGTTGTAACAGCATGCAGTGACACTCCAAATTATCTTCGTTTTGTACTGAGATATAAACACAAGCGCGTGTATGATGTCCTAGATTATGTTTGTGCTACTCTCTGACGATCCAGGTTCCGAAATCAGTGTTTATTTTGCCGTAGGCCACAAATGTGTGAGCAGATCATTATCGCAATCCAATTGATATCAATGGCAAAACTAGCTCCTCGAACTGATAATTTTTTCTTCTCAAAAATCGATAAAACTAGTGCCGGGCTGGGGGCACTTGCAATCGCCAATAAGTCTGCATGCAAGACCGAATCTCTACTGTATCTTAAGCACACTAACACGGACGCTAGGACTGAATGGCGACTGTCGCCCTTTATAGGGCCTGATTTTGACCCCCAGTGCCAGTTATGCAAAATATGTCGAGGCACTTCAGTAGAACTTGCACCAAATATGAATGCTGTCATAACATAACATACTGAATTAATTCCTACCCACTTGTGTACATTCCGTAACGCTACTAAATATATTTATTCTTACTAATTTTCGCGAGTACTTAATTTCGCGAAAATGCGGGAGCTGTATTTCGCGATTTTCCAGGAAAAAAGTGAACAAAAGTGTATTTAATTTCGCGATTTTGTTATTGCTTTAAAGGGGCTGTGTCACGGTAAGACTTTACCTTCGTTTTTCCGGGCCGGAAAGAGCTATTTCCACCGATTTTGATATGAACTAACGAACCTCTCGGCCATGTGGGATGCTTAAAATGAAAGCAAATATGCAAAAATGACTAACAAACAGTGTATATAAACAGTCTCCAGGGAAAATATTGAAAATCCTTTCAATCAAGCATTGAGGGAGGGAAGTTTAACTGGTTGTATCCAATTAACAGCCACTAAACGAGCGATTACTTGATACATGCGCAGTACCATGACATAGCCCCTTTAATCTCCCAAACGCTGATCCGAGGGCTCCGTTTACTGATTACTTACGTTTACTAGCTGATTTACTAGCTGATTTACTAGCTGATTTACTAGCTGATTTACTAGCTGATTTACTAGCTGATTTACTAGCTGATTTACTAGCTGATTTACTAGCTGAAGATAACAGTGAATCAGAGGAAGAGTGCTAGTCGAAAACAAGACCAGAAATATCAGGAGCCCATGCTCCCGGAAAAGGACAGAAAGTTAATTCAGAACAATTACCACATTTAGAATTCATGTATTGTTTTCTTATTTAATATGGTATTATAAAATCGCGAAATTTGGTACTCGCGAAAATTAGTAAGAATAAGGTAAACAGGAAAACTACAAAATAAACTTACCTCAAACAGATTCAAATTGAAACGAAACAACAGGGCTGTAACGATTTTCAAAAGACTGGAAGACAACTCGTACGATCTGTGACAAAATGGCCGCCACAGCGCGCAAAGCATTACCGTTGGTCTATATTCCGTTAATGATAAGGGGTCCGCCAGAGACACAGGGAGTTCTAACTTAATACACATACCGTTATATATGCTGTCCAGCTTCAGAAACCTCACCTCCCGGCCGAACGAATCTGAACTGACTGTGTAACCACCCCGCTTAGACTCCGCGCGGGCAGAGGAACTCGGACTCAGATCTTGCACGGTAACTAGTTAGAAAATAGCAAGGGAGGAAACTAAAGTCACGTGATAATTTGAGTAAGAAATAACCGGGTCCCGTTTCAACAACTTTGATTTTTTTTTGCTACCAACATCTTTTCCCTTTCAGAAGAGGGGTGCTAGCCAATGTTTTGGAGAAATTGTTCATTTCAAAACACTAAAACTAGAGTACAAGATTGTTCGACAAATGGCTCGATGGAGTCACCGCACGATACATGGAACGGACTGACAACCTTGAACAATCGATTAGTGACGTCAGTAGGGTTGGATTTCCAGCATTTCGATAATTCCCTGGGAGAAGCGACAAAAGCGAAACTGTATTTACTGTATTTTCGGTAGCCGAATTCCAATTATCTCGAGTCTTCAAGAGTCCAGTTGACTGGCGACGAGGAAATTTTGAATCAATGAATGAAAACGGAACCGAAAATTCACATTCTTCTCGCTCATACAGCTGCCTAGGAATAGCTTAGATTATACAAGGACAAAAAACCTGTAAAGTAAGCCAAGTTCACTTTTGAATGTTCTTTTAATTGTCTTGTTTACGATCTCTTGACAAGAAATCCTTGCAAACTCGTCAGTGTGAGCCGTTGGCGGGACGGACGGAGTAAAAAGCAGGGTGCAGGGCATGCAGGGTACGCAGGGCATGCAGGGCGCGCAGGGTACGCAGGGTACGCAGGGTTGCCGGCAGATCACTAACGAGGCTAGTGTGAGCCAGTCCAAAATGGATGGCGGGACTGATTTCGTCGAACAACACGATTAGTGACAAGACGAACGCAATAAAAGACAACTTTTATATCTTCGAGGAAATCCTGACATGAAAAGACACAATAAACACGAGAATATTGTATATCACCTGATACTCTGGCGTCTTGTTTTGTTCCGTGTTAGGCGGGAGCTTTTCTAAGTTGGTGTTAACTAAATAAATTGTGTCTGGCAACAATTTTGTATCTGCTTTTGTTAATTTCCGTAAAAGCGGGTCCCGCTGTGTATGTTCTGCATGTTATGTCTTAAAATGCCATATGCGTGACAGCATTGCAATTGGTTACGAATCCAAGGATTACATTTTTGTGTACATTGGCTTGGGAAATCAGTAAAATATACGACACGTATAGGCAAGAACGGCTTCACATAGGCTAGACACGTATTTGAGTAAAGCTTACAGGAAAGCAACTAAAAACACTGATAAATAGACACTCTAAAATTAGCATAATATTTGCCATGTGAACAATTGACCTTTGCAATCTGATATTCCAAAGGCACTACATTATGTAACTCTAATATTTTTACCTGCGTGCCCTGCGTGCCCTGCGTGCCCTGCGTGCCCTGCGTGCCCTGCGTGCCCTGCACCCTGCGTTTTACTCCATCCGTTGGCGGGATCAATTCTTGTTAATCTACTAATTTGATTATAATGATTCTAGAACTGGAATTTGATTTTCAGCTTCGATAGTTTCTTTCAGTTTTCTTTTTGGAGATTATAACTGACAGAGTTTATTCGTTGAGATGTATAAAGGCTTTTATATACATATTAAAATCCGAGTCAATGAAACAAACACATGGATATCGCTATAACCAATATTCTAACCATAACCGAATCGAAAAAGTTTCAATTCTGTAATCGTGGAATTGAATTCTGTTCTGTTTCTAATTTCCATGTTTTCGATTTTCTGAAAATTTACTTCCGTTCCATGTATCTTGCGGTGATCATCAAGCCATCACGTGACCTTAGTTTACTCCCTAACAGCCCTAACTAGTTCTAATTATGAGAAGGGCCGCTAGCCCGCGAGGGGTCTGAGTCCGAGTTCCTCTGCCCGCGCAGAGTCTAAGCCCGATAAAAGGACAGCATGTCTTATATAACGGTATGTGTATTAAATGACGAAGGGCTAGCGCTCTGAGGAAGGGCTAGCGCTCGAAACGTCAGCTGCTACTCGCTTTCCACGGACGTTATCATACCTCAATCGACTTTAGTTGGTTATATACCTGTGTATTAAATGCCAGAGAAAGAAAAAAAAGGGGGGGGGGTCGAACAAAGGGGGCGAATTCACGAGGTACATGTACATCGGGAATGTATGGACCGAGGCTCTTCAACCTTCAGAATAGCTGAACTCCATGGCGCCGATCGAAATGTTTGAATGGCTATCTGGATTGCTGTGAAAACGTCTTTGACCACGGCGTTTCAATGGTCATTTTTTTTCTCCCCGGGGGGCGAATTAGAACGTGTTTTTATTGTTTTAGGGTTCAGTTATTAGTTATTAGGTATAGGCAGTAGTATCCAGGTTGTGAGCGATGCAGGTACTTGCTGCACGCGTCTGTCTCAGGGTTTATCAGTGTAGTGCAAACTCACATAGACGTTTTACGAATCCGAATACTCCACATGTTATCAATCGAGAAACATTGATGAATCCGCGAAGACTTTGGGAGTCTGACAGGACTGACTGCGTCGAGCTGCATATACTCCGATTGAGTACGCTGTGTATATATTACCATTTCCTGTCTCGTTTAGTTTTCACAACGCTATTTCAGGTACTCCTAACACTCTCTCTTTTAAATAATTTTTGCTTATCTTTTATATTGTAAAAATGAGTGTAAAGAAATATATTTGTTGTTGTCCTCGCGGAAATGCTATGAAGGTATAAATAAATCATTCCTAGAACGAAACAGAGGCACAACAGTCTGTCAGTTTCGCACCACGTTAAGCTCTTTAACCGCGATAGAATATAGCAAGGAAAATAGGTACCACTTCTGGAAGCCAGCCGGACAATACCCGGCGCTCGAAACGAGCCACAGCATTTAGTATTGGCTTACCCAACAATACACTGAAACACCCCGCTAACCTTTAGAACGAGCAGTACAAAAACAATAGAGCTACAGTATAATGGTCCAATCAGAATACAGGTCTCGAGCGGTACTATATTACTCTAACCTTTAGAAAACAATAGAGCTACAGTATAATGGTCCAATCAGAATACAGGTCTCGAGCGGTACTGTATTACTCTAACCTTTAGAAAACAATTGAGCTACAGTATAATGGTCCAATCAGAATACAGGTCTCGAGCGGTACTGTATTACTCTAACCTTTAGAAAACAATAGAGCTACAGTATAATGGTCCAATCAGAATATAGGTCTCGAGCGGTACTGTATTACTCTAACCTTTAGAAAACAATAGAGCTACAGTATAATGGTCCAATCAGAATACAGGTCTCGAGCGGTACTGTATTACTCTAACCTTTAGAAAACAATAGAGCTACAGTATAATGGTCCAATCAGAATATAGGTCTCGAGCGGTACTGTATTACTCTAACCTTTAGAAAACAATAGAGCTACAGTATAATGGTCCAATCAGAATACAGGTCTCGAGCGGTACTGTATTACTCTAACCTTTAGAAAACAATATATATAGCTACGGTATAATGGTCCAATCAGAATACAGGTCTCGAGCGGTACTGTATTACTCTAACCTTTAGAAAACAATATATATAGCTACGGTATAATGGTCCAATCAGAATACAGGTCTCGAGCGGTACTGTATTACTCTAACCTTTAGAAAACAATATATATAGCTACGGTATAATGGTCCAATCAGAATACAGGTCTCGAGCGGTACTGTATTACTCTAACCTTTAGAAAACAATATAGCTACGGTATAATGGTCCAATCAGAATACAGGTCTCGAGCGGTACTGTATTAATCTAACCTTTAGAAAACAATAGAGCTACAGTATAATGGTCCAATCAGAATACAGGTCTCGAGCGGTACTGTATTACTCTAACCTTTAGAAAACAATAGAGCTACAGTATAATGGTCCAATCAGAATACAGGTCTCGAGCGGTACTGTATTACTCTAACATTTAGAAAACAATAGAGCTACAGTATAATGGTCCAATCAGAATACAGGTCTCGAGCGGTACTGTATTAATCTAACCTTTAGAAAACAATAGAGCAACAGTATAATACCACTCAGCGAGGAGTGTAACATGCCACCTCGATCGTCGCTGGTGTTCATGAATCAGTGGTTAACACGAATATGAAGCTAATACTGAGATCGGTAATTGCAAGAAATCGACGACAAGAAAAACAGCACAAATATTTGAATTAAATGAAGCTGGAGTAGACAATTGTTAAATTATATATAACTTGCTCAGTGGCTGAATTTAGGCCTCTCGATCGAAAGTCTGACGCCACTTTGCGAGTTCAAACAAAATGTCATTAATTAACTTTGGGTTTCTGAATTATTATTATCTGGGGGTTTCTGCAGCTCAAACTTTCACAACCGGTACTAAGTTTATAGACCGTATGCTTCGACGTCATTCGACTGGGAATTCTGGTATTCGAAAAGGATTCTGGTAGTTGTAGTCAAATTACGTCATAGCCAGGAGTTCCGCAATGGGAGGGGTAATTGCAGCTCAACAATAGCGGGAACCGTTCTAAAAATAACCTAAATTGTGAAAAAGGTGTGACATAGGCCTAGTATGGGGATGGACGCTCCTGGTTATGGGCTCCTGCGTTTGTGACGTCAGTCAACCCCACTTTTCCGACATAATGATCCATTACTCAAGATCTAATCGAACGATTTTTTTCAAACAACAGAAAAATGTTCAGAATTACAACATAGCCCCCCGCCCGAACTCGCCTCTCGCTTCGATTCTTGCGCTCGTGTTTTGACCCAGTGACTCAGCGAGTTCGAATTGGAGCAAGTCTGTAGTTAACCTTACTATCGTTGACAAAGTTTAAAGGACCGCCGTAACATTCCGTTAATATAATCAGAAGTCAGTAGACCAAAACTGGATTGAAAGTATTTCCCAAACACGTGTTATTTTGACTATTCTTATTCCAGAACGCGCACGCCCTAATCAGAACCGCTACACACATTTTTTTTAAAATATGCATTAAATTCAATCTTTAATACAAGTAATACACCAATTTGTTATCGCTGAAAAGTATCTCACCTCAGAGAACCGAGTTTAGTAAACTAGCCCAGTATTACACACTGACACATTTTAAATGATTAATTATACCTGTCACCGTATTTTTCTTATTCTTGGATTTCAGTGAACGGAACAGAAGATGTAGAGATTCTTCCGAGTGGTTTAGCTTTCTTCTCGTCTGTAAGTAGTTACTCTGTTTAATATGTTATTGAAACAAGCGGGCGCCAACAAGCAATCTAGTATGTAGTTTCATGGGCGAATTTAGGGGGGGGTGGATTGGGTGGCTAGCCACCCCCCTCTGCGCTGGTTGGACTGGCCAAATTGCAGCATTTTACAGAGGCAAGCATGTTCCCGAACAAAATATATATGACAGCCACACACCCCCCCCCCCCCCCCCCCCCCCCTTCAAAAATCCGCACCTGAATTTAAACGGAACAGAAGGTGTAGATATTGTTCCCAGTGGTCTAGCTATCGTATCGTCTGTATGTAGTTACTCTGTTATGTTATCGAAACAAGCGGGCGCCAACAAGCAATCTTGTCTGTAGTTTTTAACTCAAGACAATTACTGTGTTTGGTACGGTTTGAAATGTTTGATGAATTATTGTGGATTATTATTAATCTTAGGCGCGATCTCCAGTCTGGTTAGCTGAGATCGAGTTACGTAATTATGACCGATAATTATGACCCCTCAGCTAGTGTTAAGGCGTTTCGTAACATGGCAAGAAAGGGTGAAACACTGCATGATATTAACTTTAATGCAGTATTGGTACAAAATTTGTATAAAGGAAATTATGTTTATATATTTTATTGATCGCGCTGTTATTCCATTAGTTTATCTAGTAGGATTTATTCTATATATGTACATTAATGTTAAATACAGATCTAGATTTATTTATAGTCAATATTTACTTTAGCTATAAGTACTAGAATTTCTCATCTATCATGAATACTATTGTTAAATATAGATTTTTAGTCAACATATCATCTTAGAATTAATTGGTTATATTTTAAAACGACTTAGTGCATGTACTAGTTAGGTTCTTTAAACTCTTTTGTTATACACGACCCCACAAGTACTTGTGCTTTAAACATTTATCGTGTTTAAGTAAAAGTTATTATCATTATTATTATTATTATTATATGCCAATTCACGATATATAGCGGTACGCGTGGGGTATCGTCTGTAGGCCTACGATACTGCCTACTTTTCAGCTATTATCTCTCAGCCAATCCGTAAAGAAGTTTAGAAAATATAATATAACGATTATTGGATTCGGTTTTCGCATGATAGCACAAACCAATACCTCCGTTTGTGCTATCAGCCTCAGCTGGATAACAGAGATCTTGGTGTTGTAATCTTCGCTGTCATGCTAAACCTCATCCAGCAGTCCGAAAGAATTCACTGACGGGATATGTCAGTAATATGTAAAGCGCCATGAGACTGTGAGGTTTAGCATGACAGCGAAGATTACAACACCACGATCTCTGTTATCCGGCTGAGGCTGATAGCACAAATTAAGCGTGTTGTGAGCATGCGCAGTGCTGTTCTTACTGAAATGAGTAATACTAATTGGCTTGATATTTTACCATGTGAAGATTGCACTGATGTAAATGCTTTGTTCCAATCATTTTTTTCATACATTTCAGAGATTATTAACAGGCATGTTCCCCTCCGTAAAGTCACTAGAAAAGAAATCAAATGCATGTCTAAGCCATGGATAACCTCTGGAATTAAGACATCTATTAAAATTAAAGATAAGCTATTTAAGAAATATATTAGTACTAGGAATTCATACTATCAGACCAAATATAAATGCTATCGCAACAAGCTAAACCACCTCCTAAGAATTAGTAAAAGAACATATTATGATAATTATTTCATGACAAACAGCAAGAATATGAAGAATACTTGGTCTGGCATTAAAGAACTTATTACCCTTAAACCAAAATGTTTTATTCCACCATCTAAGATTTTACTAAATAACTATACTATAAAAGATCCTGTAGCCATAGCGTCTGCATTTAATAAATATTTTTCTAATATTGGAAAAAAGTTAGCAAATGAAATCCCTAACACTAATACAGTCCCTCAAGACTTTATGGGTCCCTCACAATCCAATAGTTTTTACCTGTATCCAGTTACTGCTAAGGAAATTGAAGAAGAGATCTCTGAACTCAAATCATCAAAAGCAACAGGCCCAAATAGTATTCCTACTAGACTATTAAAACTTCTTAAGACCTGTTTATCAACTCCTTTAGAAATAATTTATAACCATTCTTTCTCTAGTGGCATTGTCCCAGATCAATTTAAAATAGCCAATGTTATTCCCATATATAAAAAGGACTCCATCATAGATCTAAATAATTACCGACCCATTTCTCTCCTTTCTATTTTCAACAAGATTATGGAAAAATTAATGTTCAAAAGACTATTTGCCTTTATTGATAAATATAATATTCTCTACGATAAGCAATTTGGTTTCCGCGAAAAACACTCCACTTCACATGCAACCTTACTTATAACTGATAAAATACAAAGAGCAATAGAGGAGGGCTTGTACTCGTGTGGAATTTTTTTAGACTTCTCAAAAGCATTTGATACGGTAGATCATAATATATTAATTACCAAACTAAGCCACTATGGCATCCGCGGCATTATAAATGATTGGTTTGTTTCCTATTTGAAAAATAGACGTCAATTTGTGTCAATTGGAAATATGAGATCTGAGGATACAGTTATTACACATGGTGTTCCACAAGGCTCAGTACTTGGGCCTCTTCTTTTCCTCCTGTATATAAATGACTTTAATAATTGCTGTAGTTTATTTGATTTTCATATATTTGCCGATGATACTAATTTATTCTATTCTAATAACAGCTTGTCTACTTTAGAATCTTCAATCAATGAAAACCTAGGAAAAGTGTATAACTGGCTCTCTGCAAATAAGCTTTCTTTAAATATTGGCAAGACTAACTTTATTATATTTCATCCCCCTCAAAAGATTTCACACTACACGATTAAGTTACATATTAATAACAAGCAAATTAAACAAGAAAAATGTATTAAATATCTAGGTATTTTTATTGATTCAAATTTAAGTTGGAAATACCATATCTTATATATTTCAAAAAAAATCAAACGATGTATAGGCATTCTTCCAAAGATTCGTTACTTTGTGAGCACTTTAATTTTAACCCAACTCTATTATACCTTAATTTTCCCATTTTTAACTTACGTTCTAACTACTTGGGGTAATACATACCCCTCTTCTCTTAAGCCACTTGTCACGCTTCAGAAAAAAGCAGTTAGAATAATAACTTTCTCTGGGTATAATGAACACTCGAGTCCCCTTTTCAAAAGCTTAGGCATGCTAAAATTTTCTGACCTGGTTTTCATTCACAATGCCTTATTTATGTATGATTTTTATACCAGCAGATTGCCATCTGCATTTAATTTTTTCTTTACAAGAGTAAGCAGAGTACATCAATATAATACCAGACTAGCTAGTAGAAAGTCCTTCTACCTTCCCAAAATAAGAACAAATTATGGCAAGTTTAATATCCGCTACATAGGTGTCAAAGTTTGGAACTCAATCGATGAAAATCTGAAATCAAAAAGTCGGAGTTGCTTTAAAAGCCTCCTTACAGAATCCCTTTTAAAGCTTTATTAGCGTCAATGAGTATTTGATGTACTTAGCTTATGTCCATACTTCATTCTAGCTTTGTGTCTATCTTTTCCTATTTATTAATTATTGTTCTTATCATTATATATATTATTGTAAGCATGTAATATATAGCCCATCTTTATTCGTATGTATGTGTATAAATGTGTGTATGTATGTATATGTATGTATGTGTATATATATATTTTTTCACCATCATATTAGCAGTTAGCATTTACTCTTGCCCTCTGACCAAATATCTACCTTCAAATGTAACTTTGCAGTGACGCTACTTAGCTCGATTAGCCCTTAGGTTATTCTAAGTAACGCTTACTCTAACTTTTATTACTAGTTTCTCTTTTACCCACTTATGTAATTTTTTGTAAGAGTATTAATAAAGTGTTGTTGTTGTTGTTGTTGTTGTTGTTCAACAACAAATCCCAACATGGCTGCTCGGTGTCCAGAGCGTCCAGGGGAGGAAATTGCGAGCATTTTGGATGCCCAAAGTACTGAATAAAAAAACAATTATTGGACCTTCGGCTATAGCAAAATATGATGATTTGTCTGTGTCTTGCTACAGACAATTCATCATATTTTGCTCAGCCTGGTCCACTAATTATTATTATTAACTCTCCTCCAGTTTCTGTACAAAAAGAACTAGTGTAAGTCTGCGTCGGCGTGGAAGCCAGTCTGAAGGACTAGCGCTCGAAACGTCAGCTGCTACTCGCTTTCACTGGCGGTCAGCAAATACCTTAATTGACTCTCAGTTGAAGATCTCATGTACAGGACAATAAATACCCAGACGCCACCCAGTGTAGCTCGTCAGTTAGTTCAATATTATTTGTTTTAGGATATTAAGATCTTTCAAAGCTAAATTTTCGAAAAAGATTTACTGTACGACTACTGTAACCGGGGCCACTTATACATCGAGAACCAATCACATTGCAGAACGAAAACAAAGCATTCCAACTTACGGTTACTTGAGGCAATCAGTGTCGAGTACAAGACAATAGCATTTCAACTTGCTCGAGCTTCGATCCGGTAAAAGGCAGTTTTGAAGTTGCAGTCGTTTGAATGAAGAAAATCGCGTGGATATGTTAGGATTTGGAAGTTGGAATGCTTTTTGCAGTGTGTTTAGTTTTCGTAGTCGCACTATAACGCTCCTCAGTAAAATTCAATATTTTCCGGGTAATTTTACCGAATTAAGAACGAGTTTGTACAGCAACGTCCTACAATTTTAAAGTAATCTACATGATCTTGTGTTAATGCTGTTTGGTATTCCAGGGGACCAGGTACTGCAGCGGGCTCATTTGTGATTCCAGGATAGTGGCCCGGATAGGAAGAATCTACATGTTCGATATGAACCATCCCGAGAGGGGTCCAGTGGAGGTGCCACTTGTGTCTTTTGACAGAACAGGGTTCAATCCACATGGCATATCACTGTACACAAACAAACCAACAGGGGAGGTGTCAGTCTTCGTTGTCAACCATAGACTGGATGCTCAAGCTATTGAGATCTTTGATTTTGACGAGAAAACAAAGTCTCTGGTTTTTCGTCGTTCGGTTGTAGATGAGACGATTAACAGTCCTAATGACGTGGTGGCTGTAGGTAAGTGTGTATGGAATATAACTATCTATCAAGCTTATACTGCCAAATACATTCAAGTTCAGCACCGTATTAGCGTTGCATGTTCGTTTTGCATTTGTACGCGTGACGTCATTTTATCCTTTCAAAAGCCTTTATTTCAAGACTGGAGACCATAAAAAGTTCAGTGTGGCCAAAACACTACCATAACCTGTTACAGTGCACTCCTAGTATAAGTCATTCTACACTCTTTTTTCCCCGCCGTCGTCGACCAGAAGTTGCCGTCGTTGGTTGGGTAAGCCGTGAGCCGGGGACCCGGGTGGTGGAATGGTTAAGCGCTTCACCTCTCACCTCTGGGGCCTGGGTTCGAGTCCCATATACGGCGTCACGTGAGTTGAGTTTGTTGGCATCTCGTCGTTGCTGCGGGAGTTTTTCTCCGCAGAGGTTTCTTTCCTCCTCAAAAACCAACCTCAAATTCCAATTCGATCGAGGAATCCGCGAATTTGACGTTTTATTGGACTCAAAACACTAATTCACAAATTATAAGTACACAGTACAACATTAGACCTACGCTATTTCTGTGTACAAAGTTGTATTTTTTTCCAGTCGGTTTTAGCAGACTAAAAACTATACTGATAACCCGGAGCACTTCTCAAAAATCCTGCCTTAAAATTATCTAATTCTGGAAGAAATCGAAATAGCTGTGTAACATTTCCCCTTCGGCCTCGTGTTCCCTCTATCCATTTTCTTGTTTTCAGGCAAACTTCCACTCGTGTTTTTATTACTAATTGTTAAAAGCTGTGCATTTTCCAGAAACAAGGCACTTCAGTGCACATTGGTTGATTAAGGGCAACATGACAGTTTACGAACAGACTGTTAACCGGTAAACCCTATAGATAGGACAGCTAGTTGGATAATACTGGGAACTAATCATATTCACGATCATGATCAGCTCAAGACTGGGTACTAATTTACATGGGTACTAAACAAGTATAACGCTGAACATTTGTCACCTCTAGAGAGCTGAAAAATTATGGGTTCAGAAGAATCTCGCGGTTTATCTCTCTCTCTCTCTCTCTCTCTACTTCTTTCTTTAATTTCTCTTCTTGTTTACCTGTGAACCCTAGCCCTACAGTAATCTATTGAGAGATCATTGTTTATCTGTGAATTGAAATTATTTTCAAGTTTAAAATGGATAGGGAAAGTTTTATGGTTCGGTTTAGGGTTTAGGGGTTGTGCATGTGACTTCTCGTGATCGTGAGCCGATCGTGAACTTAATTAGTTCCCAGTATTTCTCGGACGTCAGAGGCAGTGTTTGTTGCTAGCTAGCGTGCACGTGAACAGAGCGTGCGTGATGTTGTGCGTTTTGTTTATGCCAGCCTTTCAAAACGTTTTGGTAAAATGTATACCAAAAGTAGTTATTTATTCTCGGATTAAGGATTAGTCCTCTAGCTAATACAAGCTAATTTCACGCCTTGCCCAGTGGCGTGGTGGTAGAGCACCACAACAAATAACAAACACGAAACAATTCAAGAAACTATATAAATCCTACCTTCTCAAACTCCCTAATCCTAATCTGTAAAAACAATGACACATCGTATAAGCTATTTCCATATAACTTTCTCCTTTATCGTCTTTCCTTTCTTTCTGTCTTTTTTTGTCTTTCTTGTTACTTGTGTTTTTTTTTTAAACCAAACCTAAGTTCAATCTCGCCATTGTACAACATTATCTCTACTCACTAATATCAGCTATCCACCATACTACAACATATAAGCCTAAATGTAATTAAAACAGTGAATAACTCGAAAGCCTCCAGGCTACTTTGTCCACTGTGCACTGTCACTCCTATTTCAGTTCAGCCTCTCTCAACCTCATGCGATCATTCTTTGAAAATCGCATGAACAGAGTTAAGCTGGACAATACAACTAGTGAGTGGAAGGAAATGACTAGCGGATGTCCTCAGAGTTCATCATTCGGGCCGTTGCTGTGGAATCTTTACCAGAACGACATGGCTTATTACGTGAGCAATGCAAGCTTGACAATGTATGCTGACGACCATCAGCTATACACATCGGGGACTGACTTTAGCATAGTGAAGAATAGTCTAGAGAAGGAAAGTCAACGAGCAGCGTTATGGTACACGGATAACTACCTATTAGCGAACTCGGACAAGTTTCAGGCATTGACCATTAACCCTAGGAACGTGGACACGAACAGTCAGAGTCTTGATATACATATCGATGGTCAGGTTATCAATAATACTAATCATATTAAATTACTAGGGGTATATATCGACGAGAGTATCAATTTTAGTAGTCACATTAGCGAGCTGTGGAAGAAGGCTAGTAAGAAAGTATAGGAGCGCTTATGCACCTGCGCAATTTGATCCCATGCACAGCCAAACTAGCGATTTACAAGTCGGCCATTCTTCCGTTTCTTACTTACTGCCATGTAATATGCCAGTTCTGTAAGGCTTCAGATGGTAGAAAAGTAGCGCGTATCCATGAACGTGCGTTAAGAGCAGTTTATAGAACCAAGACAGACTCTTATGCTCGACTGCCATCGTTACATAACAGGAGACTACAGGATACAGCAATCTATATCTACAAAGTAAAAAATCAGCTTGTACCTAGTAGCGTAGCAGAAATATTTTGTTTTAAACAATCACGTTATTCACTAAGAAATAGTGATTTTAATATACCTAGATTTAATACCGTTAATTACGGCAAGCATTCACTACGGTAATTTGGACCAGTGTTATGGTCAAGGTTGAGCAATGACATCAGGAACTCAACAAGCCTTAATACGTTTAAGGCTAACATATACGTAAGCTAGACATCAAAAGCATGTTGGACAATAACTGTAACCGCTGTGACCTTTTCAGGGCATGAATCAATCTATTATGCAATGCCTGGACTGTTTTAGGACGGTTAGACTTCACTGTTCTGTAGGTCGTATACTATTTGACTTCACTGATAAAGAATACCATTGTTTTAGGGTTAGGGTTTGCATTGTTTTAGGGGCAGGCTATTGTTTGGGTAACTAATAACATTTCAGGTTGCAAACGGTGAAGTCTGCCCCTTTTAGGAATACCTTATGTATGTTATACAATATATATATTTTTAGTCTGCATTTATAATTAAGTATATAGATTCTGTTTTATTCATATCTATTTTTTAATCTTTTTACTGTACACTTTGATATTTTTAGCTAATTGGCCGGGTTAGTACATTAGATATTTTAGATTATGTTAGATAGCACAGTGTCCCCAATTAGCTTGTCAAAGTTAAATAACTTAGACACTTAAATACAGTTTATTATTGTAATTCAATAAAAGAAAAATAGTGTGAAATAAACTTGAACTTGTAGAAATTAGGGCAGGCTGACGTACCATGTAACAATCCTCTTCTCATCACGAATAGTACAACGGGTTCTTTAACGTCCCCCATTTATGAAGAGAAAGTGTTGGGAGACAAGGCCAAAGGCTTTTGCGTCCCTGCCCTAGGACGGAGCTTCATTCGAACCCAGACCTCCCACATTCATGATCGGCGCTCTACCCGGGCGCTCTACCACCGAGCTATTCGACCACTCATTTGGTTTATATTTTGGTTTTGCTTTTTTCTCTCGGCAAGTATGGAATACAGTTCTTAGGCTGTATAACAAATCGTTTAATGGCTGGCCCTTTGGGAAACCGGCACGTTTTGTTTCCCTCGAATCTCGATGTTTCCCGAGACAAAAATAAACTCTGGAATCCAGGGTTGTGAGATGCAGTAGGCGAAGTTGTAGTCTTCATACGGTGGATGGGTTTTCAGGGGGAAATGTCTTTGTATTCGTCACTGACCAGGCATGCATCACTGACTTATTCATGCAAACTCAATCAATCAAACTCAATTCCAATTCGACCAAGGAATTCCGTGCCCCCGATTAGTGAGACCCTTTCCAGGGTCAACTAGAAGACTAGACACGTCAGTAAATAAAGTTATTTATTTATTTTTACTATTATTATTATTTTAATTCAATTTCAGGTCCCGACAGTTTCTACGTCACCAACGATCGTTACTTCCACTTTGACAAGACAGTGATTCGTTTCGTGGAGTTGCTGTTTCTGAACACGTGGCTGAAGAGTGGAGTAGTGTTCTATGATGGTACTGTATCACGTGCGCGTCACGTGGCTGGAGGGATCACAAGTCCAAATGGCATTACGATTAGCGTCGATGGAAGGTAAATGGATTATACTCTATGGACACTACTCTCAGGCTTGTTCGGATGTTAACAACAAAGAACTGCTTTATTTTGCTTGTAGATTTGTGATTGTGGCGGATGGACTGGGCGCAGCCATCAACATTTATAGAAGAGGTGAAGACAATTCCCTTACTCTTGTACAGGTAGGAAGAACACACAATAGAAACCATCTCAGTTACTTAGCTTTAATCTATTAATCTATCATCATAAAAAGAGGCAAGACCAAAGAGAGGAGCAGCTTTCAATGAGCCAATCAGATTTCAGATCAAAACGTATTTCACTCCATTCTTTTCCTTGTATTTCGAGAAAAAAGAAGCGTCTTTCTTATTATATACCAAATTATAGTAAACTACTTTGGATTTATTTTGATAAAGAATTCGAGGAATGTTGCTAAATGTTGCTAATCATTAGCTGATTTGACCGCCTCCCGGTTAGCTCAGTGGTTAAGCTCCGGTCTGTTGTGCGGGAGGTCGCGGATTCAAACCCCGGCCGGACCAACACTCAGGGTCTTAAAATAACTGAGTAGAAGGTGCTGCCTTTGTGAAACAACTGCAAATGGTTAGACCTTCACGTCTTCTCGGATAAGGACGTAAAATCGTAGGAATAAGGGCTCTTTTTCCTTCCGTTGTCACAAATGATGTCACGAATTCAATAAACTAAGGATGTTCTTTTTTCGGTCCTTACATTAAACATCCTACTATATTCTAGCAACATGTTTATTTAGTATGTACACTTGGGGGGAGGAGGAGGGGGTGGTACAGAAACGGACTCGGTTGTACGAGAAAAGGTAGCTCCCAAATCCCGATTACCGTAATCGGGATTTGGGAGCTACCTTTTCTGAGTTATTGTGAAAACGATTCCGTATTATTCATCCTGATTGATTATTATGAGTCGCATCAAGAGGGCATAAGTAAGAGAGCAAATCTCCAATACGCGCGCTTGTGTGATGATAATGTCTAATAAAATCTATTTTTAGTAACCGGAAGCAGCGAAGCACGACAATCTCATGGCGGCAAAATATTTTCGCACCATGAGATTGTTGTGCACACTTTGATTCAACTGCATCCGGTTACTAAAAATAGATTAGACATTATCATCGCACACCGCGCTACGAGATTCCCTCTCTTACTTATGCATTCTTGGTCGTATATAACCCTGAATTTAATATACGTTAATACCCAAAACCGAACATATATACTACGTCATAAACATAAGTACCCCCCCCCCCCCCTCCCACAGGGACACCTGAAGATGCACGGAGAGAACGACCCGAGCAGAAAGAGATATAATAGACCTTCTGCAGCGCTGATATAATACTTTATTAACGAATGAATCGAGCTCGTGATCCCCATTGGAAAGGCGTTGCCATGGATGCTGGAAAGCAAGCTATCTTTAAAACGCAGTTTTAGAATCGAAAGTTCAACAATCGATTGGAGGTCCTTTAAATAAATGAAGTCAGATATTGTTTTGCTCTCCAGTACAACCACGTGATGTGTTAGCTGCAAAGGGCCTATTATATACATTTATAAAATAATTTAGGTAGTACGCGCGTTCTGATTGGCTGATAACCATGTTTCATTAGCCTGTGCAAACATGGAAATGACGTCACATCGTAAGACAAGCACCGTAACAAAATAATTATTTTATAAAAGAAATGAAACAGATTTTCCGTGTTTGCACAGGCTCATGCAAACCTCGGTAAGTTTGCCGGGAGAATTCTCGAGCAGGTCGAGTGTTTGTTCTGCTCTCGAATTGTCCCAAACTTACCTCGGTTTGCATGAGCCTGTGCAAACACGGAAGATCTGTTCCATTTCTCAAATGAATTGAGCTCGTGATCGCATGGGAAAGGCTTTACTGCACGGAAAATTAAATAAACTTCCAAACGTTGTTTTAGAAAGATCGACAGGAGGTGGAAAATAGCATTTACAAACAGGTTTTGCACATATCAATACTGATCTCATACAGGTGCATTTAAATGAATGAAGTCAGATTTTTTTCAACCCAGTACGCCCACGTGATTGTATTGCTGCAAAAAGCCTATTGGCCTTATCCAACCAGGAAATAATGTTACTACCATGCAGGAGCCCATAACCAGAAGGGTCCCTATCGCCTATATAGGTGTCACGGCGTTTTCCCAAGTTGGGCTATTTTTAGATAATTTTCCCGTCAGTTGGTGGGTTGCACCAGTGGGGAACAAAAGATGCCTCATTAGCTACTTTTATTATACCAACCAACATGGCTGGTATACGCTATTGTGAGTTTATTCCCTTAGGAATGATTGCAACCAAATCAAATCAACCCAAGAATAGCGGTAATCCGTTCTAAAAATAACCTAACTGTACTTGTGAAAACGCTGTGACAGAGACCTAGTATGGGGGATGGACGCTGTGACATAGGCCTAGTATGCGGGATGGACGCTCCTGATGATAGGCTACTGATACTATTCTATATGGGCTCCTGACACTATCTTATAGATCAACATATTAATATCCTGCTTTTCAACTGAAGTAAGTAAGTGACTTTATGTAAGTGTCAATGTATTTAGCTTTGGAGCTAATTGGGGACACTAGTCCTACGATGTTACGTCCTTATCCGAGAAGACGTGAAGGTCTAACCGTTTACTGTGTTATGTAAAGGCAGCACCTTCTACTTAGTTATTTTAAGACCCTGAGTGACCCTGCATGAGTGTGGTCCGGCCGGGGTTTGAACCCGCGACCTCCCGCTCGACAGACCGGAGCTTAACCACTGAGCTTAACCACTGAGCTTAACCACTGAGCTTAACCACTGAGCTCTGATTGGCTGGAACGTAATATGTATACTGATACATAACGTTACACGTCTTCAGTTGGTAATTTGGACTTGATAAAATCGCCTTTAATGGTCTCAAATTAAATGTAAAAGTCTCTGAGATTTTTCCTAACCATTCCATGTCTTGAACAACAAACGTTAAAACATGACTAACAAAGTCAGCCCTTGCCGTATTGTGAAGATTAAAATGATTGTTTTTGCCTTTCCGATTGGCAAACCTTAAAATTAATAAAATAGGACATTTGCATGATGACGTCACACACTACAACTACCAGAACTCTTTGCGCGGAACCTTTTTGTTCCTCTAATTTGGACCGTTGACGTTGTCTTGGTATTCTCAAAGGAGTTTAAATTAATTAATTAATAAATGGTTTATTTTACGTCGAAGATACAGGAAGCCGTTACCGGGTCTCCCAAGCCAGAGGCTTATGTTTAAGTATTCCGACGAACTCCATGGTCGAATTGGAATTTCGGTTGGTTTTTGAGGAGGAAGGAAAACCGGAGAACCCGGGGAAAAACTCTCGGAGCTAGGGCGAGATACCAACAAACTCAACTCACATATGGCGTCCGGGGTTCGAACCTGGGCCACAGAGGTGAAAGGCGAAGCGCTTAACCACTGCGCCACCCTAAATCTGAATGAGAGACAGAATTTGAAAATAATTCTGGATTCTGGTAGTTGTAGTAAAATGACGCCACAAAGCAAATGTCCTGTTTTCTGTAAAATAGTAACCATTATAGAAACCAGAACTATATATTTGATCAAACAATTGTTATCTACAGGTAATAGAAGTTGGAATACTTCTGGACAACATTAACATTGATCAAGAAACTGGTGATTTATGGATCTGTTCAATTCCACGCGGTCTGAACTTCGCCTGGTACAACGAGGATTTGGATCGCGGCTGTCCATCGCAAGTGCTCAGCGTTCGACTCAATAAGGAGCATGCGCAGGGTGTTCCTTTTCCCGCGTTTGAGATCCGTGACGTTTACGCCAATAATGGCAGTGAAATTAAGGGCACAACAGGCGCGGCTGTTTATGGCGGAAAACTAGCAGTAGCTGCTATCTTTGATAATTTTATGGTTTGTGAATTGAATGCTTACTGAGACGACCGTATGCATGGCTTAGACACGAGTAAGATCCCGGATCTCACGGGGAATTAACAGTAACAGGGATTCTGAAGCGTATGCATGGTTCTAGGGGTGAGAAGGAGGGAGGGATAGTCAATCTCCAGAATTTTGGGTGGGGGTATTCCGCCATGGTCTCAAAACCCTGACCCTATTTCAGACCAAAATATATGATTTTCCATTGATACCATTTTTGAGACTTACTTGATAATCTGTACCCTATTCTATTCCATGCTGCTGTTAAACGCGTTATCTAATCCAATGATATTTATCGCCGTGGTGTGTTCTCTTTCTGGATTTATTTTGAATATCAGTGTCAAAATAACGAAAAACTAAGAGAAATCAATGAACTTCCATGTGAAAATCATACCCTATTCCAGACTAAAGATCCAAAAAGTTATGACTGTATGTCGATGGCTTATATGACTTATATCAGTATGTGAGTACCCTCTCCTCCCCCTGGTGGGCATGGTTTAAAGTTGTGGTCTGTTTGCATGATTTATACATCGCCGGAGACCAGACGAAATACCGATGGGTCCTCGAGTGATCGCTTTGATGACGTGGCGGCCATGTTGGATACAAATAATAGATTTCCCACGAGTAGCCTCGCACTAAGCAGTTTCAGGACGAGGTTAGACGGGGAGAAACAAAGGGTTTTATTCTCCTGGGATTAAACATGGCCTCCGTGATGCTGCTCTGGAATGACAGAGTTACATCCAGTCATGTAGATATTTTGTGTCTGACATTATAGCAAACTGAATTTACCCCAAACTAGTCGAGAAGGTGAAAATCTGTTTTTCTCTTCACCACCAATCCAAATAGATTGAAAATCGTGTCGTCTTTGTTCGTTTCCAAATTGCTCTCCATTACCGTGAAATGCACTAGCTCTCAATCACTGATAAGAATACTCTCTCTCTCTCCAACACAGTTTCTACCGCCTTTGTCATGTAAAGTGTGAAACTGCATGAAAACGATGCGAACGGTGACTCGAATGTAACACGGTACCTCTCGAGACCTGTATTCTGATTGGACCATTATACTGTAGCTCTAGAGTGTTTTGTATTGTTGGGTAAGCCAATACTGTGGCTCGTTCTGGCTCCTCGAATGACTCTGACAGTCAAAGTTCTGTCGATATAAATATTACACGATTGTGTACGTATGGCAAATTCAGTCTCGATTTGTTTTTAAGATAATTCCTTGTTTGATTAATATTCGCGGACAAGTCACCTTTCACCTCGTTTTCATCAGAGCACTATTCAAAATGGCGGAGAGAACTGTGAGCGGGACTATGCGATGTTTCGTGTTGATAAACATTACAATTGTTATGCTAATTTTAAAAGGCCACTTTGTGTCAGGAACCAATGGATCTCTGGTTGGCACATTCTCAAACTCATGAATAATTAATGAGGTCAATAGCCAATCATGTCATCCCATTTTTGTCAGAAGATCTTGAAGATCTTGTGAAGATCTTGATGTCCAATCAAATGACAGATGAATCTTAATGTCCAATGAAACACCAGATCAAGGTTGCTCCGATTACTGAGTTCAAACACTAATCACTGGAATGGCGAGAAGTGAGGAAAAGAAGGAAATAAAAATGCACGTTTGGAGTGTGACTCGAACCTCGCTTGCAACCGGCTGCTAGTACTCTGTCTTGTCCACTACACTATCAGTCCGTTTGTTGAAACGACCATGAGAAAATAACAATCACAACACTTCTAGTCTATAATTGCATGCAATAAAATTCCAGGCAAACAATACTTTCTAATGATTTATGAATGTTTTCGCTTGAGAAGTCATATCAAAAACTCGAGCTTCGTGTTTCACCAGGGAATCCAAACACCTCGAAACAATAAAAGCACTCGGCCGCTTGGTGCTTGGACCCCTGGTAAAACAATAGCTTTCGTTTTTGATCTATCACTTAAACTGTGATGAGAAATGAATGGCCGAGAGCTCGCAAGTGCTATTTTCTACGCTTTCGATTTTCAAACAAAATATTTTTTTAAAAGCTCCATCAAGAAGAATGTATTCGATTTGTCTGATTTTTTTTTTAATGTCAACTGATTAATATCTCAGCTGCAAAAAAAAAAGTCGGGGAATTGGGAAATTCTAAAAAGAGAGCTCCTGACGGCGTTTCCGCATATCTACCCGGATTATGTTTTCGCCTTTTCACGGAATAAAGCCGGCATGATAACTTTTGAACTAAATCGAATTTTGATATTCCCCCTACACGGTTTTGTAATACGATTCCTCCGAATTTTTGGAGTTGGAGCATCTCACTAGATCGGAGAAACGGGTCGCGGAAAATTCGAGATTGTCAAAGATGTAGGTGCTTGCACAATTTCTCGGCATCCCGGGCGAGTGTCATTTAATAGCCAGCCAGGGGCCGGATGGAGAAAACAGACGTCACGAACGTTCTCATATATAAATCTAGTTTGTAAATGAGAATAAAGCTTTCAGCGTTTATTTCGTATTTGTGTTGCAAAAACGTTTCTTCGACAAGGGCAATAAAGTGGTTCAAGTTAAATACGTAAAGTACAAAAATTAAAATTAAATAACGAAATAGTCATGCTGAAAGATAATACCGTTAATGCACGAATTAGCCTCACACCACGGCTGCAAGAGCTCAAGTGACCCAGGCAACAGTCAGTTTCATACTGAAACCTGTATTTAGCGGGGCCATTTAGCGTCCGCTTAAAAAAAGGAAATTTGAGATCTTCGTATCATTCACCGTATCACCGTGTTACTGTATCTTGGTATCACCGTATCATTGTATCTTGTAATGCACCTATCAGCGGCTTCCCCGAGGGGTTGACCCCCGGGCTAACCACGGCGATATGTGGGGGAATTGAATGGAGGATTGAATGCAAACATTGCCCCTGGGGTCGGGGAAATGCTCGACTTTGTTTTAGGGTTGGAAAACTGGTGAGGGGGATTTGTTCAAATTGTTTTTGTCATGAAACTATAAACCACGGAGATTGTTTTTTCTTCTTTAATACAAGAGTTAAAGCGTGATATGAGATATACCGAGACTTTCTGTCTTGTTCCTTATTACTGAGCTACTAACTGAAGTTCATTGAAGTGTTAATAAAGTTCCATTTTCTTTTTAACGAGATTCAGTAGTCAATTCAGCTCGGTGCAGCTAGACGCTTTTTTGGCCGCGCGGGAATAGGGCGAGCGCAAAAATGGAGGGAGAGGAGGAGGAAAAAAGGAAACGCTTGCGGACAGACCCTGTTATTCTGAAAACTCCACGAACGGGGTTTCTGATTGGCGCGGCTCGAGTTATTTGATTGACATCCCATCAATCACATTCTGACGCGTGCAAGGCTACAATCCCACTCGAACGGTAAAAGATGCCGACGAACTTCGAGGAAGTATCGGGCGCTCAATTTCCTAGCCGAGCGAGGATTCGTCTTTTACGGGATGAGCAAAAGTCTGCACTTCGACGGCTCATGCAAAGGGGAAATTTGGTTTTATAAAAAAAATCTTATTTTCCAGTTACTAGCATTGATCAAGAAGGCCTCGTTATTTGCGTGTCCTCGTTATTTGGGCCCTCTCAGAAGCATTATTCAAGACCAAATCCTGGAGGCCTCTTCAATGGAAAATATATAAACAAAAACCGTGAACAAAAATCAGTCCTGCAAAAAATACGCTGGATCCGAAGTGTGGACCTATACAGCCAAAATATAAACGATAAGAATGAAAAGTCCGAAGACTACAGCAAAGCTGATATACAGCGTAAAAATGTAACTCAAATATTAAGCACTACGGTTAGCTAATCTAGTCCGAGCGCTTGTCGTGACCGGTCTGCAGTCATACACAGCTGTTTCGTTCTTATGCGGGTATCAGCGGCCATCCCGAAGGGGCGGCCCCCGGGCAACCCACGGGCAACACAGGGGCTTAGCAGGGGATTTGTAGCAAAAACATGCCCCACACATGGGGCATTAGAGCACTTTTGCGTTTTCATCAAAATACCCCGGGGACATACCCACGGGGTTTGCACGTAATCTGCTGTCTCAACGTTCAGCGGTTTTCGCCACAGGACTCGCTCGATCGATCGACGTTCTTCGATTTCTTTATATATCCTTGAGTAAGTCATATCATTATCATTCAAATTAAGAGATTAAATTAAGCCATCCACTGTCGGAAGACAGAACAAAGAAATAAAGGATAATATTTGTATAAAACTATTAAGACACTTCTAAAACGTTTAGCTTCTAATACTTATAATATGTTGCCCAGGTTGCCCCAGGGGTGGGGTTTTTTGTCACAATTTTCTGCCCCACCCGAGGAGTTTTAGCATGCATGTATTTGTCATGGCTGCTGTGACAAATGCCCCTGGGTGCCCGGGGGCCGCCGTACTACGGTTAGCTAATCTAGTCCGAGCGCTTGTCGTGTCCGGTCTGCAGCCATACACAGCTGTTTCGTTCTTAATAGAACGAGTAAGAACTTATGAGAATGAAACAGCTGTCTATGGCTGCAATCGGCTAGTCCGATCGGTCTAGCCATAGTTAATAGAGTGGAATGGTTAGGAAACCCGGCAAACTTCAAAAGGGCTAACAAAGGCGCTGCGATTTAGGTTCGGGAAGGGGTAAGACAAAAGATTGTGCACGATCATAGTTCATTAGCGTTCCCTGAACGACTGAACTCACACGTTTCTATTGGCTGATTGATTAACATGTTGGAATTTCTATTGTGTTTTGTGCACGGTGGTGGTTGAAAAAAGCTAACAAAGACATATAACAAAGAAGGTCCCTGAGTTTCCATTCCACTCTATTAACTATGGTCTAGCTTAGTCCTTTGTGTATATCAGCCTTGCCGTAGCTAGGCATTTTCAAGTTGTACGCACAAGTGCAGTAGCTACCGGTTTTAAGGGCCCCCTCTCGTAAAAATATTACAAGGCCAAACAGGGAATTTTCGTCTCAAAGTGTACGTTCGTGCGTATGTGCGTGTACGCTACGCCCCTGTCAGTTAACTCCCTTCGATTCTTCGAGTTGTTAGCCTGCTTGCCGGCTCTTCTGTAATTTTTTTCGGTCCTTTTTTTTCAGATTGGGGGCACCTATGGCACGTGTGCCACAGGTGACCCAATCCGAAAAGAACGACCGAAAAGCCGGCAAGCAGGCTATCGAAAAACAAGCTTGTTTGGAAGTACACTGCATAAATTTTCTAACGCTTTCTTTCCATTCGTCAAAATTTGACAGCTCTAACGTCATCGAATGAATTCAGGCGTGAAAGGTCAAGTAGGCGGTTTTCAGAATAACTGGGTCTGCCGCAAGCGTTTTTCCCTGAGACAAACTAATATAGGAGCCAGGATCCGAGCCAGGATCCGAGCCAGGATCCGAGCCAGGATCCGAGCCAGGATCCGAGCCAGGATCCGAGCCAGGATCCGAGCCAGGATCCGAGCCAGGATCCGAGCCAGGATCCGAGCCAGGATCCGAGCCAGGATCCGAGCCAGGATCCGAGCCAGGATCCGAGCCAGGATCCGAGCCAGGATCCGAGCCAGGATCCGATCCTCTGAAACACTTTACTAAGGTACCATAATATGTAGGAGCTATCGATCTGTAGTGATTTTGCGGGATGAAATTGAACATGTCTCAAGTTACATTTTTTTGTTTCAGTTGTTTGCTCAAAAGAAATGCAGCTTTGAGGAGATTACTGGTTAAAAAAAACTGAATTAATAGCAGGCATAAGAGTAAGGGATCGTTTGGTGGATAGTAAAGGGGGGCTGAGGAGGCGGCTGTATTTCAGGCTAATAAAGTTTTAAACATCTGTAATTCACTGAGTGACTTCATGAAGACATATTTTTATGCGTTATGCGGAAACTGCGTGTAGCTTCTAGCGTTTCTGCTGTCAATGTTTGTCTTTTTGTCGCGTTCGTTTCTCCTAAACTATTTTCCAAATGCCACCAATGTTTTTCTTTAGCATATTAAGGATCTGTGTTCTGTTGTGCGCGAAAATAAGAACATTTGGTTAAGGATTTCATTTCGAAAAAGTTGGAATACTAACCGATACTTACGTTGGCAATAGCAAAATGTCAAAGTTTCAAATTTGAGCGTACTTTACGGTTACTGGTACCTTCAAAGCGAAAAAGATGGTGAATTTTTTTCCCGCACAGAAATGTAGTTTTAGTAGCAGTGTTTAATATACTAAAAAATCCGGTCAAAAAAAATTTATATTGACGGAGAAATACCAAAAGGAAGTTTTTAACCGGAAGTAAAATGTTCTGTTTGATTGACAGCAGATCAATTAACACATGACAAGTGCTCACTCGCCCGTATCGAAAGTGTATGAAATGAATTTATGCGCTAGCTTCCCCATACCAATGTTTACGTTTATTGAGAAACGTTTTTCCACACACGATTCCGTAATTCCATCGGTTGTTCGCCTTATGTCTTCCAAAAAGCAAGCAGGATACCCTTAGCTTGGAAAACAAAGAAAAATGAAAATCAAAACAAGGCCAAACAACGCATACGACTTCGAGCCAAATCAGAAGTCCTCGCAAAACTCGACAAGGGTTCGTATTTTCACTTGTGTGCCGAGTGATCCACATCTGAACATAAAGAAGAATTGATAGGAGCCAGCCGAGAGAATATTTTATGGAAACGTAAGTCTGAAGTTCACCTTTTTGTCTTTTTTTTTTCAAGTCAAAAAGCCGGCTATAGATACGGCGCGTAGCTTTGATCGGAAATCAACATACAATATTCATCTCGGCAAAAAAAAATTTCTCTAATTCCTAGATTACAATACCACTGGAACCCACATATTAAAATAAGAGACAACAAGGAGAACTATGGCTTGTAATTATATTTACATATTGAAACTCTACCTTTAGTTTTTCCCGCGGAATTTTGGGAGACTCCAGGAGGTTGCTTCTGATTGGAGAATGGGTGTCGAGTCCGGAAAGCCGCTCTAAGTAGGTGTGAATCAGTTGCTGGACTTCTAATGCCGATTTCTCGGCTACAATTTTTCAACGTTTCTGCAGTCTTCAAGTGAATTGATTGCATATAAGAATTTACCGGTAATTTTTTAAATTTCGTCCAGTGATTCTACAATAACTAATCTCTGAAAGCGTGTGTGCTTTTTTTCGATTTGTTTTTAGTTTTAAAGATATCGGTCCAAGCGTGATGGCTTGGCAAAAATAATCAATGACTCGACTTTAAACTGCAATAATTTCACATAGAAAATAGATATCAAAAATCGCACACACGCTTTTTGGAGATCAATGCCCGCTTAACTTGACACAAGTGTAATTACTTCGTAAGTATAAAAACCCGACGCTGGTAATTCGCGTTTATAAACGTCTTCGACATCGGGTTAAAGTGACTGTAGTTTTAAATATAGAGTAATTCCGTATAAAATAACCTTTTACTGGTATTCTTCAGTTATCAACCTTTCCATTGATATATAGGTTCCCATATTTTGTTCGCCAAGCGCCCGCGTAAACGCATTTTTGTGGAAATCACTTTTGAAGGTATCCAGTAACCTTACGCAAAGGTTCTAGCGGTTTCTTCAGTATACTGGTCGATTCGGTCTATCGGCTCTCGCGCAATGGATAATCACTTTTAGAGCTTATCCTGTATGAGAATTTTTCACAAGACTCTCTTTTGTGAATTACTGGGGTTATTTCGGTTTCAGAAGTTATATTCTAGAAAATTTCGTTCAGTTTTCAGAGCATAGTTGGAGCTGCCTTCGTTCAGCCTCGTTTCCGTGCCGTCAATGTTTGTCTTTTTGTCGCGTTGGTTTCTCCGAAACTGTTCGTCTAAATGCCACCAATTTTTTTCTTTGGTATGATCAGGATCTGTGTTACGTCGTGTGTGAAAATAAGAATATTTGATAAAGGATTTCGTTTTGAAAAAGTAGGAAAACTGAATGGTATCGATGTGTGCAATATCAAAATATGAAAGTTTCGAATTTTAGCGTATAAATTTATGCAAACCGTAGATGTTTCTAGAACTTTCCTAAGTTCGACCAATCGGCTAATCACTTTTATTAGAGCTTGAAACGTATGAGTATTGTTCACAAGGCTATCCTGACTCTCAGTTGCCTATGATATTTGGTCAGGAGTTACATTCTAGGAGTTTTCGTTCACATGAGTCAGTTCTCAGACCATGGTGCATATATTTTTATGCACAATGCCGTAAAGTACGTGCAGTTTCTAGAGCAAATCGTTCCAGTAGATGACTCGTGAAATAAGGCCTAAATCGACAAGAACTACCCGCAAATCGTTTCGTTCTATCCGTTCAGCTTGTCAGAAATTGAAATCGGACGTAATCCGGCAAAGTTATAGCCAAAACACTGTCAAACTCAGAAAAAATCATCGGTGGTAACGTACCTCAGTTAAAAATCTATGCACCATGCTCTCAAAACTGAACGAAATCTCGTTAAATGTAACTCCTGAAACCCAAATATCCCGAGCAATTGAAAGAATATAGCCTTGTGAACAATTCTCATACGTTTCAGGCTATGAAAGTTCGTATCCACTGCATATAAGGGCAGATATGAAACTTTTCAGCTGCAGCATACAAAGTAAATCAGTATCTAATAAATATATTGTATCCATCAAATGTACGCAATGATTTTTTTACTGTGTACGCGTTTTGTAGATAAAAGAACCTTACACGTCTAAACCTTTAATTTGACAATCATACGCTTATTCGACTAAAAATGTAAAAAGTTGGTCCGCGGTCCACCCGTTCTGCAAGTGTCCGCCGGTCTGTGTCCTCGTTCTATCCACACCCTTTCCTGCCGCACATGGTTCGTAAAATTCGCTCGGATCCTGGCTCGGATCCTGGCTCGGATCCTGGCTCGGATCCTGGCTCGGATCCTGGCTCGGATCCTGGCTCGGATCCTGGCTCGGATCCTGGCTCGGATCCTGGCTCGGATCCTGGCTCGGATCCTGGCTCGGATTCCTGGCTCGGCATTTAGGTAGACTCTTTTTCCCTCCTCCCTCCCCTCCATTTTTTGCGCTCGCCCTATTCTCGCGCGGCCAAAAAAGCGGGGGAAAAAACACAGAAACGCTTGCTACGCAGGCTAGAAGTTTTTTTTTAAATAGCTGTATACAGCGATATAAACGGTCATAATTTCCGAGGCTAGGATTCCGAGCTAGAATTCCGAGCCAGGTTTCGAGCAAGGATTTCAAGTCAGCCGATTTAGAATCCCCGACCGGTTCATGCAGAAATTGTTTGGACCTGACCTTTGATCATTGCCATGTTCCGACAGGAAAGAAGAATGAAGACGGCCATGAAAAGAGTGTTTATAGACCTTACCTCTACCAAGTATTTTTTCCTGCGCTACAAAAATGAGAAACGAAGCGATTGGATCAAAGTGAGTTATAAATGTTGTGCTACTTTAGCAGCTGATGCAAGGAGGAGCCCATATTTTAAAAATGGCTCCTGATGCAAGTATACTAGTGTCCAGTCTCTACCCATTACAAAGGTGTAGCCGCTGCAGCAACACGGCTGGTTCACCACTTCAGTGGCTGTACTGTCGATGTCAGTGTCAGATGTTTTGTAACTAGAAGTTTATAGATACTAAACACTTGTTTTAAATATGACTTATACGGATCAGGGCAATTCTAATACTGTGGAATATCCATCGGAGTTCACACAAAGTGTTCAAGAAGCGACAAATGGATTGGGAAATCAGCAAGCTGAACTGGCAGTGGACAGCGACTTCAACTTCTGGGAAGTGAATAATTATAAAAGGACCGTGAGACGAGTGGATGATGGGGCGAAACTCTGTGAGGACTTCATGAAGATGGTCAGCGAAAGAGCTGAGATCGAAGCTCAGTACTCTAGCAGATTACAAGGTGAAAATGTAGTTAAATTGGAGTGCAATTCGTAACTTATAAATATGTTTATTTCATATTTGTTACTGTTTTTGTGTTGTTAGGTTACGGGGGTATGCTACCGTCATTTTGTAGCAGCTAATTAATTACTGTCACTATGTTAAGTAAATATTGCACCCTACTGTGGACCATAACACACATATTAATGAATATAAACCGCTGGATTGGGATGTGTTGTTGGATAGTTTACTCAACCCATATGTACATGTATATTATATAACTTTCATTACACTCATGTGCATGTACATGTAGCAATATTAAAATGACCTACCGTCTAGAAATATTTAGCAAATTTCCTCTGGTTTTCCGTGGTGTGGACTCTTATTTACCACGATTTACGTCATCACATGGTCAAAATTTGTTGTGGACTCACTTGGCTCCGCCTCTTGAGTCCACAACAAATTTTGACCATGTGATGACGTAAATCGTGGTAAATAAGAGTCCACACCACGGAAAACCAGAGGAAATTTGTTTTTTACAACAATATTAGAAAACGTACAAGGAAGTTTCGTTACAAAGCGTGACAGCTTTGAAAGCCAGCCAGCGTTGTCTATAACTTTCTCGCGTCAGCACCGTTGTCTGGACTCTCATTTACCACCGTACTTCAACCAATCAGATCGCGAGATTACCGGCAGTTGTGGTAAAAACATAATTTGTATGCGTTAATCTGTTCAATAATTTAATCCTCTGTTAATAATTTACACGAACATGCTCCATTTTGACTTGGGCGAAAACAAATAAATTGTTAAATATTTTTTTATGTAAACTGATGAGAAGACCCTGGGCTAGTGTTTTACCAAGTATAAAGCTTCATCTGATTGGACAAAATGGTAATGTTTCATATTATACCAGCTCTATCAATTCCAAACCTGCCCATACTCAAATGCCCACCTCCAGGACAGAAACTCAGTCAAATGCCCCATGTACATGTACATGTATGCCCGGGGGGGGGGGGATGAGAAAGTTTGGAATTGATAGAGCCATTACGGATCACTGGATTCTATGAGGGCTTCAAAATCCTTGTAGTAGTAGTATAAGTAGTATACAATGTAGCTTTATTTAAGCACGCTAGCCCTGTCAACAGCAGCTGATTTACACAAGGGGCGTGACAGAAATATAAAATTTACAAAATATAAAAATATATTATGAATATACTGATAAAAATAAAATGTTTGAATATTACGTAATAATGATTAAATATTTTTATAGCTGGTATTTTTGAGCGGCAATTTTAGTCTTGAAAGAAGGGAATGAGTTGGAGTCCCTAATTTCATTATGGAGCGAGTTCCATATTTTAGCCCCACTGTACGAGAAACTCTTTTTCATGCTTTCGGTTTTGGGTAAAGGTAACTGCAGTGAGGAATTGGAGCCCCTAAGATTGTATTCCGTGACCTCAGATTTCTGTTTAAACAGATCTATAAGACAAATTGGGGCTTGACCATTTATGACTTTGTACATTTGTTTCGCCTTATTTTTGTGACATACATGTATGCTCTTAAGGCCCATAGAATCCAGTGATGAGTAAATTTATAATATGAACCAGCTTACATGTAATATAATAATATATTAATTAATTATAACATGCAGGTATGTTTTATGTACATGTACATGTATACCTAAGTATTTTTTCTGTTGTTTGTAAATTATTAAGTCAGTATTTGTTTTCAACTATTGTGTTACTATTAAGTTATCCCGCTCATACAGTGTATATTATTATAATTATTCTTGGCGCCTGGAGAGTTCAACAAGTGACTCAGCAGTGTGGTTGCATGGCTATATAAGGGAGATAACTTTGAAGTCTACAGGGCTTTCAATAACTTTGTGAGTAGGCAACCATGAAAGAAAAGTACTTGTCTGTATTTGCTTTATTTCAATAGCTTTATCAGCAGTGACAGACAGTAGGCGGCTGTACGATGATGAGTAGCCACTGGTGCTCTGGTGGGAGCTGGGTTAATATTCTATTGAAAGCCCTGAGTCTAAAGGTTCTGAGAAAATTGTTCAAATCCTGCTGGAGGCAGGTTTTTTCTTTCTATGTCACTTAATTCACTTCAAATTGAAGGGGTCCATGCAAGAACAGCATTTATAAGTGACTTCTGATCAAATTCCAAATTCTTCTTGATATTCTTTATTTTCTAAGGGAGAATTTATAGAACTTGATCAAAAGTCACTTAATGCTGTTCTTGCATGGACCCCTTCATTTGAAGGACGGTGTGCAAAAAGGTTGTAAGTGTCTCCTGATTACATTCTAAATTCTCCTTCAATTTCTTTGTTTTCTAAGGGAGAATTTAGAGCAATGATCAAGAGTCAATATGCCCTTTTTGTATACAGCACTTCCGTCAATAATATATTGTTGACATGTTAGTTTCCAAGTTATTATGTAATATTGTCCCCAGTTATTATGGCAGGACTTATAAAGTTTAAATTGTATTTAATTTCATATAAATTAAATTACATCGAAGGTTGGTCCAAGAAATGGTATGACTTGATATCGAAAGGACCAGAGTATGGTACATGCAAAACTTCATGGCTGAACATTCCAAAGGAGGCAGAAGAACTAGCACAAATACACATTGAGGTACAGGGGAAGATCCTGAGTCAAGTGTATGAGAGCATAGTTGCATGGAAGGTTGCAAACTACCACAAATCACTGCTTAACTGGAAGGAGACTAAGAATGCAGAGGAAGGATTTAGTAAAGCGCAAAAACCCTGGACTAAGAAATATGATGAAGGTATTAGCTAGCCAGCCTTTTGTAAACTGATAACTGAAAGGACTGGGACCGAGTATGTATTAAAATTGAATAGCCCACTTCCAAGGCTCCCCAGGTTGAGAATCTTGACAAGATCTTGTAAGATCTTGTAAGATCTTGTAAGATCTTGTAAGATCTTGTAAGATCTTGGTAAGATCTTAGGAAGATCATAATCTTGGCAAGATCTTGGCAAGATCTTGGTAAGATCTTGGTAAGATTCTGAACCTGGGTCTGCATGTGCATAATGCTCAGTCATTCATGACAAGACTACAGCAGTGTCACAAATGACAGCATTGAGCCTCATATTGATTCCTTTGTATGTAGGAAGTGAGGCATATCTCCAAAATGGGCTATTGAATTAAAATATATATGTAAATGAAATGGACCCCACCACATGAAAGATCACATTGAAATTTAGTATGTTTACCAAGTTTCAAGATATTTGAGTAAATAAGAACTGCATGGATAGCAAGCTTTTGAAAATCACAAAAATAAGAGCCTGCTCAGTAATATCAATTGGGGGGACTGAGCCATCCCCTCACACCATTCTTTGCAAGTCAGGTCAGACTTATTTCTGTGATATTTGAAAGCTACCAGATGTGCCCAATCTCAGTGAACACACTAATTTTGATGTGATCTTTCTGGCATGATGCACATGCACAATGCATGTGTGATTTGCCAGTGTCCCTAATTTAGATTTGTGGTGGGATTAATTTTTTTATTCAAATAAATTAACATAAGTCCGTGAGTCATCTTTTTTTGCAACCACTATAACGAAAAAGATGGCAGCTTTCCATTTGATCACAATCCCTTCTTGAACCTAAAACAGTCCAAATAACACACTGAAATCCTGTATTATTTTAAATTACAACGTAAAAAATTGGCAACACCACATCTCTATAGCGATTTTATAATGGCTTTAAAGATTTTTGCATGCACAGGATTGTGGGTAAAAACACAAAGCCACCATCAATAGAAGCCAGTGGGGGTTGTAAACACTGGCCATGGTTCACGTACAGCCCCTGTCAAAAGTTTTTCAGCCGTATGCAGTACCAAATGTGGTTTGGTAAAACGAATATTCCACAACCACATGTGCTAATTTTCGTTCGGTGAACTCTATACATTTTAACACCGAATTTGTTTTAGCGAAGATGGTAGAGTCATCGATTTCGTTTTACTGAAAGTGATAGAGTCACTGATGTCGTTTTAATTAAAGTGGTAGAGTCAACAATTTCATTTCACCGATAGTGGTAGAATCACCGAATTCGCTTCAGCAAACATTGCAGGTTGAGACAGTGTACAAGTTGTTACTTAGTTCACTGCTTGCGACAAGTGATTTTTCACGTTGTGAAAACTGTTAAAACCACAATTGCTGAAGTTCAGATTTGGATATATTTAATACTGTAAGTTTGTTAATACGATATTGTTGTTTCTTAAAACAATATCTTGTTTTGCCTTTCTTAATAAACAATATATTGAACAAAAAGCTCCCACTCCAAATTGTTACGGGTCAGCATCCTGGTGTGGACATCGAACATTTTTTTTGTTTGGATCGTAATTTGTACCAAGTGTTATCTTGGTACAAATTTGTTACTTGGTACACATTTGCTATCATGGTTTATCTTTAAAACCATATATGCTCTACCAACTGAGCTTAAACCAGTGAGTAAAGGTGAACATCAATAAAATTAATTCAAAAACTGTACATACATGTATATGTTGCCTTAATTGTGATCACATTCTAGGGGAGAATTTGGAACTTGATCACAGTCATGTAGCTGTTCTTGTTGGATGCCTTCAGGGTTGATGTTGCTTGGGCTGTGCCTTGTACCAGCTGACAGTTTCAGAAATAACTCCTTGTCATTAAGTACATATTTGGTGCCATAGGACACATTATTAAATTACTGCATAATTACAACCTTATGAATGTTTTTTTGAATAAATGGATATGGATTATAGAAATAGGAAATTGACCTGGCATTGAGCAAATGAATAGTCTTAGCCAGAACTGTCAGGGCACCCATTCAATTATTTTCACTAATTGTCAATCTTTTTTCTGTTTTTACAAGACAAGGGTTTGTAATGAGTTTTTCTTTTTATTTCCTTTAAATACATACTTCTTATTAACAATGTGCGAGGTCCATACCATAAGTTATGGACCTAGCTTTTCCCTTCTTCATGGTCCAAGTGCACCAAGCAAACAAGGTTAATAAGATGCAGGGAACGAGCCAGGCTGCGCCATTGCTCCATTCCTGCATTAAAAATACATTAATTTTGTCCCATGAAAAAATACAATTATAATGGTCAAATTGACCTCATCTGTCCTCTTCCAAAGGAAATTAAATGCCAGATCTCTCTCAAAAGGGCCAAATTGTCCTTTCTGGCTCAATCCCTGAAGATGTTTATCATATGAGCTGCTTCATTTTCTTTGAGATGGGAAGTGGGCAGAAGGTCCATATGGAAAGTCATACTGGAACACAAATTTTCAAAATTACTTATAAATACTGTAATAAATAGAAGTTACATCTAATATTATGTTATTTGTAATTGCTGTAATGTGTGGCTTTGGAATATATATTTTATAATGATATAACAGTAATATTCATGTACTACATTTTACATGATACTAAATAAATATTGTACAAAGTTACATGTAGTTAACTAAAAGCCAAAATACATCAATGGGAATTCATCAATACCATGCATCAGTGAATGTAAAAACGGAATTCTTCCCATCAATTGTCTATTCCTGAGGATGTAACCTGGCAATTCCCAGTGTGGGTATATTAAAAAATTATGTTGATTTTTTTATTATATATATATTTAGTATAATTTCATCAGTGAATATAGAGATTCCCGTGCTCTGATTGGTCGAGAATTACGTCATATGTCGCTATATTCACCTCCAGAGCGGTGAATATAACATACAAGGCATTTACCAAAATGGCCGCTCGCCTATTTACTGATGTTTCTCACGAAGAAATAAATAATATGAAAGAAAAAGCTTTTCCAAAACCCACTAAAGAAGCAACTAAATAAATATGGCTAACTTGAAGCTTATTTTAATCCATAAGCCGTCACAAACAAAGTTTACTTACGAGTTTTTGGCCGGGGTTGAGTTTATTCGGTCCTCATGAATCACAACTGAAATAACGTCTACTTAGAGCAATAAATAACACAACGAGACTTTGGAACTGTTCGACTTAAAAAGAGTGTACTTACTTGAGTTATTTTCTCCGTGGTTCTTGATAGAAAAACAACAAGTTCTAGTTTTCATTCAGGAAGCCGGTTGCTGTTATGCTCTTCTCTCGCCGCTCTCGGTGTGTTTTCAAGTTTTATCCCATACCGAAATCATTTGTCTCTTGATTTACCATTGTCTTTGATTCTGTGATGGGTATAATCCACAAAACTACAAACCGTAGTTTGTAGTTTCCAACAAATTTGTCCTTTGAAGTGAACTCATGAAAGCGGTTCCTTTCGATAAGTTTGCACTCGCCGTGGCAGATTTTCAGTCAGCCGAGTTTGCCCACTTCCACTCATTTTCGCTGCATTTCCTCTCTTTGTAACACGGTTCGAGGTATCAAAAGTGAGGACTGCTGCTTTAACTTGAATTCTAGTGTGCATTTGGACTGCTTTTCGGTATTTCTCTGTCTTTAGCAAATCCATTCTTGTAGTCCCTGCAAGTCTCGTGTCGAGTCGGTTTGTGCAGTGAACCGTAGCGGCATGTGATTATGCAAATGTGTCACAAAACTATCCTGTCACGCGCGCTTGTAAAACTTCATAAAAGGGTCGGAAGTCAGACTAATAATTTCTAGTTTTAATTTCTCTGATATTCACTGATGAAATTATACTAAAACAATTATTCACTTCAGTCTCAGTGACTATTGGTGAATATTTACCTCGACTTCGTCTCGGTAAATATTCACCAATAGTCACTTCGACTTCAGTGAATAATTGTTAAATATATATATATATATTTTTTTTTTGGGGGGGGGATTTTCATATGTATAGCATATTTAATTACTTTCATTGATAAATATTCTATTTTATTTTAACTACAGTCATGAAGTGTAAAAAATCCTACTATGGTGCATGTAGAGCTCACGATCTGGCAGAGAAATCATACAATGACAGCACAACTGAATCAAGTACACTCACAGAGGAACAGGTCAAGAAACTCAAAGACAAAGTGACCAAGTGTGAGAGAGACTTAACAACAACACAGGACAAGTACAAAGAGGCAGTTAGGGACATCACAAACTACAACCCCAAGTACAAAGATGACATGTGCTTTGCATTTGACAAGCTGCAAATGTTTGAAGAGAGCAGGAAGAGATTCTTCAATCAAACTATGCAAAGCTACTGCCAAGTCGTTGCTGTACAACCATATTTTGAAAGGTAATTGAATTGCTTTTCTACTATTAATTATATATAATTCTAAAACAGCATCTTTCCCATGGAGATCACAAGCTCAATTCATTCCAGGGCTTGAAATCGGCACTTGCAAAATGCAAGTGGTTTTTTGAGTTTGCTAAATGTAGCTGAAAAAAAATCTACTGCTAAACTAATTGCTAGTAGTCAAGGGCATCCAACGAAGTTTTCGGTTAAAAAGCTGTTTGGGAGAGTAAGTTAGCCTAAAACTTTCGGATTTGAAAAAAATTGTCCCTAGAAAATTGTTTTCTGAAATACTGGCTAGAAAATTTGTTTTCAATCCCTAGAAAATTATAGAAGAAATGGGAGACTAAAAGTTTCCCCTAAAATATTTGTACATCCCAATTCATCTGATCAATAGAGTCAGAACGATCCAGAAAAAAAAACATTAGTTGGAATGAAAAGCGGCCACCTAAAGTTTTCGAGAACACATTTTCATTTCCTAAGAAATTCTGACATCTAAAATCCGAAAGAATATTAGCAAATGGAGGTCACCTAAAATAATTGCCTAAAGGTAAAAAGAACCCCAAAAAAAATTGTACCTCCACAAAACTTTGCAACATGAAGTTACTTAAGAAAATTATTGTTTATGTTCCAGACTACTAAAAAATTCGTAGGCCGGGAATATTTTGCCATAGTATTTTCGGTTGATGCGATTTCCACCTAGAAAATCCGAACAGCTAATAGCTTTCCGAGAATACGTCAAAAGACATAGTAGGCGCCTTAAAATGGCTAGATGAGCTGCATACAACTGGTTTCAAACGAATTTCAAAAAGTACTCATTGGGTGCCCTTGAGTAGTGGCTGTGCTTGTTTAAATGTTTAAGTCAAAAAAAATACTAGCAAATATTTGCCAGTGGACAAAACCCTGCATTCATTAACAAAGTATTTAATATCAGCATGTGACTGTTGCCTGCAATTAAGGCCTTACCATAACATGCATTAAATTTTCTGTTAGGTTACTCTGGTCAAATGAAAGCTGGGTAATGTTAAGTCTTTTTGAATATTTTGATGTAGTGTCAGGTTAAAATCCCTTTAAAAGTACAATAATTACCATTCTATAAATTTGAATAGAATAATTATTATATGAAATCAATTATATATTAGACACGTAATAATGATGTCAGTACTATATTATTGTAATTACGTACATTGTATTGTGGACAGGTCATTTTTAAAAAATTGTTAAAGGGGCCGTGCCGTCTCACCCACAGTGCTTAGCGTGCTTTTGTTATTGTTTATATCTGGGACTTTGATCCCTTGTTCACGGCAGGAACCTCACGAACTAAGCGTATTCTTTATGTTGGTGACATGATAATTTTGATTTGAACATGGATGACCTTGATGAAACTAATAGTACCTTACAAGTTGAATGTGAAGCCAACAAAGTGTTATACAGCAGTACTTGGCTGTACTATAACATTTACCGCTCACCTGTCGCTGCTATAAACAGAGAACACTCTCTCCGAGTAATACTAATAATTATGAAAGCGAGAGGTTTCTCTCCTCGGTTTTGTTTTTACTTGCAGACAGAGAGAGAAAGAGAGAGATCTGCTAGCAGGCAATCTCGTTGCTGGCAGTAGCAGAGAACCAGTTCAAGAGAGAACAGTGAACGAATTACAGTTACGTTTCAATGGGAAATTATTATCACGGCGGATCTGTTGTCAAATTTCGTGCGAGTATAAACTTTGATCGATCCGGTGAATCCGAAAATCTCGGCGAAAGACCTTCGAAACCAGAGAGAGACCTATTTCCACAAGTTGAACGCCGAACCCCTCAAAATGATTTTAGGAAATTGCTCAATTATTTTCCGGTCAACTAAGCGGAGTTTCGTTGCCTATAATATTTTGTTGACTATAATATTTACCGCTCACCCGTCGCTTCCGAACCCTGTCATCAGTACTATATTAAAACAGAGAATACTAATAATTATGAAAATAGAGGTTTCTCCCCTCGGTTTTATTTTTCCTTGCAGAGAGAGAGAGAGAGAGATCATCTGCTAGCAGGCAATCTCGTTGCTGCAGGTGCCAGAGAACCAGTTCAAGAGAGAACAGTGAACGAATAACAGCTCACTTGAACAGGAAATTATTATCATGCAGTCTCGGCGGCTTCGTTTCTCAAATTTTCTGCGAGTATAATCTTCAAATGATCAACCCAGTGAATCCGAAAATCTCGGCAAAATCACTGTCTAAAATCCCGAATTCCGCCCTTCGAAACCAGAGAGAGACCTGTTTCCACAAGTTAAACGCCAAAGCCCTGAAAATGATTTTAGGAAACTGTTCTTCAAGTGGAGTTTTGTTGCAAATTGTGGTCACGTAAGCCAGCCACGGTGTTCAAAAACCCAAATCGGCTCAAAGATTAAGTAGATACTCGTCGAACTAAGTGCTAATATATCTTAACATATAAAGATTAATGGTCAGAATTATATAGCTTCTCCATGTTGTAGGTGGAAATCGTGGACACAAATGGACAATTGTTTCCTTTCGTTGAGGATGAACGAGACTGGCATCCATCAGAGAACTACGGCCACCTGAAATAGAACTAAAATTTGCATGACCAAATAATTTAAAACACTTAAATAAGAGGCTCAATAGGAAGAGCAATAAAAAAGGTTCAACCTAGTATGATTTTTTTGACGATACATGTAGCTGGAAGGATGGCAGAGATGTAGAGAAGATTAAGACCACTGCCATAAAACTCTGGATTTCGATGGCATTGAAAATGGCTGCTATGCTATATTGTGAGCGCGCTTAAAGCACTGTGGGTGAGACGGCCCCTTTAAGTGCTTAAATATATAATAATTATTATCATGATCTATGTAACATTACATAATATCACATACCATTTACATACCAATCACCTTCAGATTGCAAGGTACATGTATGTAACTGCTATCAACAAAGTATGTAAACATTAGTGTCCAAATTTGATCTGTATTTCATACCTTTTACATACATGTACCTCTTTTTGGTATATTTAGGGTAGGTAACTTATATTGTTCAGGTATGTAATTGGTAAGTGAATGATATGCAAATCTGGTATGTATGACATATGTGAAAGGCATGTAGCTGATATATTTTGACATATCAACTATATGCCACAAACATACCATTTTTTTCGCATGGGGAATATTATATATATATATATATATATATATATATATATATATATACAACATTGACATACATTTTGTACTGTATATATAATTTATATTATATATTAATATAAAATATACATGTAATACTATGTATGTATGATATGATTTATGAAGCTGACTACATTTACATGTTCTCAACTTAAAATAAATTAATGTTAATATTAAAATGTCTTCTTGATATTCTTTTTTCATAAACAGATTTTCTCATATCTACAACAGCCTGTCAAATGAGTTTGAGAAAACAGAGCCAACAGCAGACATAACTTGGTGGGCTGCTAATTATGGCACAGACATGCTGATAAAGTGGCTAGAATATGAGGTAAGAAAAATGTACATTGTACATCAATGTATTTACTATATACGATCATTTAACCAAGGAATAGGTGAATGCTTCCATGACAGTGAAGGAAACAATATTCGTCATGTATAAAAAGCACATTGATCCACAGGGTCCATTAAGGTCCGTCCAACTAGATGGCGGCACCCATGAAATCCAAAGCCCAAAATGGCTTGCCTTATACTACTAATATACATTTTTTATACATTATTTCCATTATTTTCAACAAATTTCCAATGTAGAGCATTTTGCCAACAAATTAATCACAACTTTTTAGCTTAATTATCAAGGCTTCCAAGATTGAATCTAGCATTTGTGATTTTTGTCAATGGAAATTTTCCACAGTAAGTCATATAAATGTTCAAGCAAACTCAATTTGACTGTTGAGTATTATCCCAGGACCAGGCAGGGACGCTCCATAGCCCGTAACAAATACAGAGTGATACTCCTTCGTGTAGTGCTTCGATCCTCTTGGTGTTGTCGATATAGCTTTTCTGACCCGAACAAGGAACAAATCAGCGCTTTTAAATTCACTCTGAAACCATAACATAAAGTTGTCTTCAATTTTTTTATACCTATATGGCTAGATCAAGCCGATAATTTTATGCATCATGAAAAATTGACCAATCAAATTTACGAACATCCTTTTGGGGTAGTGACGTCATGGGCAGGCTTATTGGTTAATAAATTCAGACTTCTCTCTCAGGGGTGGTCACCTTTAATTGGAGTGAGCCAAGGAGCTAGGTGGCAGTAATGCAGGCTATAATTTCCAATGTTCTTTAAATTAATGGATCATACAAATTGCACTTAATTCTTTTCAAAAGTCTGCATACAGTGTAGTATTCAAATTAATACAAACGAAATGTAAATATGTGACATAGGAATATGCCCCAGCCAATGACAGTCAGCCACCCATCCAGCAACGTCTCCAAGGACAGACAGACGCCAAGCCTCCAGCAGGAAATAGCAGTGGGTCTCCCAAGAAAGAGAGAAGTTCTGTCTGCACAACTATCTGAAGTCCTGTGTGAGCCTGTACACTGCACATGTATGTACATTTGTACAAATGTTGCCTTTTATGCTACATGTTTAACCAATTTTCCTTAGTTTGCCGTGGTATGTCCTCTTCCCAGGGGGGTTCTTCTGTCAAGGTAAAAAGGATAGAGGTGACCGTCGGAAAACCTCGAAAAATACCCTAAAAAAAATCAAGCCGTGCAACTTTTCCCACCCTAAAATGTACCTCGTGGTTTAAAAATCACCCTGAAAAATTTGGACAACCCCTAAAAAATACGAAATCGCCGATTTCAAACCCTAAAAAAATACGACTATCACCCCTACCAGCCGAATATAGGAAGAACCCCACAGGTCCTCGTATTTAACACGTTTTGCATCATCGCATGGTAAAAATTGTTGTGGATTTCACGAGGTGCTCGTTAGGCGTTAAAGAATGACCCTAAAGAAACAATAAATTGTATAAGAAAACAAAGATAAAAAACACAAAAATAACTAATAGAATTAAGGGAAATCAGTGCACAAGGCTTAGAAGAAAAAAGAAGACAACGGAAAATGAAAAAAAAAAAAATGTTGAGTTGTAAAGGAAAATGTAATGCGTGCAAGCAGATGTAATTACGAAAAAAAATACTGCACATGCAGATGATTTGCACGCGCATATGAAACAGAAAAGATGCCACTAACAGAAAGAACATGACGCGTATGTGTGCCTGCGGAGATGTAACATAATTTAAAGTTGGAAATTGAATATTTACGCATTACGGCAAACAATCAGACTGATCATTGAGATAATTTGGAAAATCACAAATTTCATAAACGGGATAATTGAATGCCAGGATTGAATGTTAATAATTAAGGACAGGACGGCCTTAAATAGGTAAACAAAATCGAGCAGGCCTATTCAGGACTCGAAAACCTTACGTGTTCGCGTGCTGGTGCACCTTGTGTATATAATGTTTTGAGATGAAACTGCTGTGCAGTTCAACTAATGTTACAACCCGATGCATGTCAAGGGCATTCCCAGGCATTTTTTAGCTTTAAGCCCGAAAGTGAGACAAAGTAAACTTGCTCCAGGCATAATATGAAAAACGTACTGAAATTACAGAACATATTTTAAGCCTGGGCGTACTAGTTTAAAGGAAGGCACGTGCCTGCATGTATGGTACTCCATAATTGTAGGTCTGTCGACTACAGCTGATTCACTGTTAGTGTTATTAAGGCTCCCATACATGTATGTGAAGTAATTTAATAAAGTAGTCATAAAAATAAGTTATTATAATTTTATATGCCTGTTACTGTAATATATAGTTTTACTTAATTTCAAAAGTATGTAATATTTTATTATAATGACAAGCAATCACCTTTTATGCAAATCGTGATAATCATAATTTAATGATATTTAATCATAATGATATTCATAAATCATACTTACGATATTTTATAGAGTAAAAGTCGCATGTACAAAATGTATTTAAAGGAGAACTGAAGTCTAAAATCAACTTTAGCTCAATGAGTATAGACCTAAACACTCAGTGTTTTGCGTCAAAGGAAAGAAAATCTACAAATCTTCCTCCCAACCGCCGCTAAGTACAGACGGCTCAATTGCTGTCAATCTGTGACGTACGATACGGGGAATAAATTAGCTTTGTCATGTTGTTCTCGGCGTTGAATAGATGGACTAACAATTCATAATTGTGCACTATTGTGCTTTAGTATAAACCAACTAGTGGACTATTACAAATCCTGCATTCTGATTGGCTACGCTACTATAGGTCTATATGTGATAGCCCATGGCAGAGAAAAACCGCACGCATTTTCACGACATAATAACATTTTTTCAACTTCAATTTGTTTCTTTCTATTATTTCTACTGTCCGACTAGTTAGTTTATACTAAAACAATTAGACCTCTCGGCCTCATGGGCTACGAGTTAAATAGCCCATTCGGCTGCGCCTCATGGGCTATTGAGTCGTAGCCCATTCGGGCTGCGGGTCTAATTGTTAATTATTTGTGCTGAAAGTGTGGTTGTTTTTCCTTGGTATGCATGACGTACGATACTGGGGAAAAAGCGAATAATTGAGCCGCCACACAAACTGGCTTTATCAGCGGAAAATCGGCTATTTTTCGACTTCCTCTTTTTAGACGTGCACCACACAGAAATAAAATAGCAGAACTTATTTCTCTTGAATACAAGTTTGTATAGTCGTCGGATTGATTTAGGGTTCAGTTCTCCTTTAAGAAGAATGATCGATAATTTGCAAACATGTTTTTATCCACCTCTGATACTCAGGGCAGTGGTTGTGCCGACGATGATTTTTATCTTGAAAAAATATTAACTGTAGTTCTATCAGGATATTTGTACAAAACATATCACTTAAAAAACAAAAGTACTATAACAAACATATTCTAAAAATGAATACATTCAATCGTTTAGATACTTTTCAGTGGTGCTATACATGTACATGGCTGTATATATTATAAGGTCACTGACCAAAATTGTTCAGTCGAGGTGGGGAAAATTCGCCTTGGTCATTTATTTTTGTGCATGTGTGTGTAATTGGTCTAATTAAGTCAAAAGATACACAGAATGCGAACTTGACTGATATTACTCCCAATCTGGACTGAATAAGTAAGTGTTTTCATTGAGATACTGTATTTAAAAGAATAATTTAATCGATGCATTGTTGTCTCGGAACTCGGCAAATGCAACATGCACTGCATAACCTTTTTGAAACACTGTAGCTGTATAAATAATAATTTTGTAATACTGAAGTCCCTACCTTGCGAGCAGAGTTTCTTCTAAATTCCTCCAGCGAAATGCGAGGAAAGAGAGCCAGAGGACATCATAAAGTCTGAAGACTACTTGGCTTGCTTTTAGTGAGCTTTGTGAGAGGATTTCACTGGGGTTTTCTGTTGTGTTTCTGGTTTGAGACACATCAAAAAAATATTCAATGAAATTCTTGAAACTATGCAGTTGGTGATCTTTTTACCCTGCCAAACCTACTAGGATAATCTCGGCTTGCGTCAAAATTACCTTTCTTGGTTGTAGGCAGGAGCCCATTACCAGGAGCGTCCATCTTCCCCACTGTGTCTGTACCCCAGCACAGAGGTAGATGAGGCTATTTTTAGCATTGCATTTCGCACGAAAAAGAAGAAAGGTAGGCTATTCTTAGCCAATCAGATAGCTAACGTCACTTTCCATTATTATTCATTATCATTCTTCTCACTTTCAACGCGGGAATTCGAATTGCTGGTTTTCACTCAATCCCCAGAGATTCAAATGTTGGTGCCCCAACAAAAGAAGCTAACGAGGTATCTATTGTTTAAGGGCACCAACATGGCGGCAACCTCTTTTCGCGGGAATTTCGAATCTAAAAATAGCCTCATCTACTCCTGTGCTGGGGACCCAACCCATAACAGAGGAACGCTCCTGGTAATGGGCTCCTGGTTGTAGGGTAAAAAAACCTACAGGAGTGACAGGAGTCCTAGAAGGGGAAACCGCTGTTCGTTATCCAGCATGCAATTGGAGGTGGGTGCTGTAAAATGAGAAATTTGAAAATAAATGCATTAATGACAGTTGTTTGATGCATTTCGTGCAAAGAAACCTGGTGGTTGGAGAGATTAAAGAAGGTTGCTTTTGATTTTAAGTGCGAAGGAGAAGGTTTTTTAAACTGATTTTTAGCTCCTCAAAATTCGTGAAAATCAAATAAACAAAAACATGTCGCCAAAACAAACGCATTTTTCTCCCAAATTTGCAGTCCATCGACCAATGCTATGCTTGGTTTCTTTGGCCATCCATCCATTGAAATAATGTTTCATTATCAGAATTCCAGCGCCTCTAGATTTGATGCAATATGTTTTTGGAGGTTCCAGTATTTGTTTGGACGGTTTTGTGCGTCGTGTGATAAACCAGTGTTAACCCATTGTATAGACCATAATGTTGACATCCATAAATTATGGATGTAAAATCGCAGGTGCCGGCAGAGGTTCCTTTCCTCTCCTTCCCAACACCAGAAAGAGGTCGACAAACCTCTGCTCGCAGGGTATGAAGTCTCTTGATATCCTATAATAATAACTGCACATTATGGACTTGGTGTCCTATTTAAAGTAATTTGCATATTGACTGTAAATAGATTTTAAACTTTTACATGCAGAAAAAAAGATATAAAGAAATGTGATTAGTTATGTCTTGGTGTCAGCTGTTTTCTGTGTTTATGCCGGAACTCTTCGATTTGATCAATCTGACTTATAAAATGGCAACTAAAAAGGTTGTCCGATGAAAAGCAACAAGTAACAAACCAAGACCACCTTTGTGCTTGTCACTAATTTATTCAAATAACAGTTATTTTTACCAAAATAGAAGGCTGCGGATTGAAGTCCGTGAACATATGTTTGCGCTTTGAACCAGAGCCTTTTCGGCCTTTGATTGTTGCTTTTGATCTTATTCGGAAAACGTTTTTAGAAACGGTTGTATACAGCTATTCCAAAAATGTTTTCCGGACAAACGGTTACCGACATGCGGCATTGCCAGGCCGAAATGAATTGTGGTCGTAGCTGAAAGTCAAGTGAATTCATTTGTTTTTGGAGTAAAATCTTTAAGACGAATATTAATTCGCCACTTTGGAAAAGAGTAGGGGATTGGGGCGAGGGTGGTCTCGCAAAGGCGCTTGTGATCGTTACAGGGGACACGCATCGTACAGAATACAAACAAACACGGCGAATATCGCAATTTACTCATCGAATACGAGCAGAGAAAGTGAAATAAACTTGAAAGAAGACACTGTACCAGAAGTAAAGCTCAACAGAAGTGTCCAGAAATGTGGGTACATAGATTCCTACGTTTCCCACCATCATGGATTTGTCACTTTAAAGTATTAAATACTTTGTAACTTTAGCTATACTTTAATTTATAGCTATAGGTCTTGTTCTGTTCATGGGATTGTAGGCCGTGAATAACTACTGACAAGAGAATTAGTCGCGAGTCTGACTCGACAAGAAAATGTGTCTTACACCTCGGACGGGAAGCGGAGTTAAATTTATTAAAAATAAATATCGTCTAGGAATTATTCTCTTAACACCACTTGAAGTCGGCTAGGGTGACATCTGTTTGTAGCGATTGACCACATATCAACTCCTTCCGGCTCTTCACCCTACAATCCCAAGAACAGAACAGGGCCTGTTTAAAGTTACAAAGTACGACTTTGAAATCATAAATCCATGATGATGGGAAGTTGGCTTTTATGAACCCACATTTCTGGACACTTCTGTTGGGCTTTACTTCTTCTGCGAATCGATTTTCGAATTCCACTGTAGTTTATCCGTTTCGCACAGCTGGACAGTTATAACCACAATGCATTGCGGTGTGGGAACGTCTCTTTGCCGTTAGTGTGGGACAACCTTTTTGAAATAGCTGTATCACAGGTGTGCTACACCTGTACTGGAGACCTGGACGCTATCCATTTGACTAAAAATACTTCCTGTTGGGAAATCAAATGGAAGTAAAATTTTCGGTAAAATATTATCGAAAATTGTGGTATACCTCTATAGGTTTAACACTTTTCACGAAAATTCCAGTACGACCGAAAGTTTCTGTTCCTTTCGCCACATACCCTGGGTGCCAGAGGTTCTACTGCCCTCTCTAAGCCAAAGTTTAGGATCGACGAGAAGGCCCACCCAGGGTATTCGCCACATTCTACAATTTCCGAAAATGTTTTACTGAAAATTTAAGCTTCATTTGATTTCCCAACCGGAATTGTTTTTTGTTTTTTTGGAGGAATGGATTGGATCATGCTCTTTTTCCCCACCAGTTTAACTAAGTGGAAAAATCCGTTCCGTTCCATTCCACATGATGTTATGCAGTCATTAGAGCAGATTTCGTATGAGTGGGATAAACTACGGCATGTCCGTAACCGTTCTGTAATCCGTGCTGTACTGTAACTCTGTAATTTGATTGGATCAGCAGGACAAAAACAATGGGAAACCATTTCTACGTCACGGCATGCCGTACGGTAACCGTGCTGTAGTTTGTCATACGAAATCTGCTCTATTTGAGTTTTAGTGTGACCGGCTAGATTTACAGTCATGCATGCGCGCACACCGCGGCAAAACGGTATGCTCCGCTGGCCAAAAGAACGAAGGCTCTGCTATCAAATACAAATTACCGAGGTTTTCAACTTTTTTAGTAAATAATTATATAACTTAGTAAACTCACAATGAATTACAAATTAAGAAAACTTCAACCTGTTAAAGTCTTAGGCTTAGCTTTTAAGTAGTTTTCTTATTTTTTGACAAAAAATGAATACTTTTAAGCAGAAACGTTAAAATCACGGCATGTGCCTGTTGTTTCATTTCAGTTTTCGCGGGAAACTGGGGGCGGCCGCGCACGACAAGAAATAGCAAATACGCATGCGCGTGACGTTTTGCCGCGGTGTGGCATGCGCGTATATCTAGAGCAGGTTTCGTATGAGTGTGACAAACTGCGGCACTGACTACGGTACGGTTACTGAACGGCATGCCGTAACATTGAAATGGTTCCCTATTGTTTTTGTCCTGAAGGCTACAGACATACCGTAGTTGGTTCCACTCATTGGAAATCTGGGCCCGGTTGTTCGAAGCAAGGTTAAGCGCTAACCCAGGGTTAAATCGCTAACCCTGGGTTAAACTATACAGATTGCAATTACAGATTTAGCGTTAACCTAGGGTTAAAGTTAACCTTGCTTCGAACAACCCGGCCCTGTTCTATACAAACTGAATGCATGTAAGGCATTTTAATTAATACTACAATTGAAGGAAGAGTCGTCAAAAGGAACAAAGAAAAGAAGTTTGCATTTGAAGCAAAAGAGTTACAGCAAAAAAAAGTGTTTGGTTTTATGGTCGATGTGTGGTCTGTATCTGGTCGGTTTGTCGTCGGTATCTTGTCAGTTTGTCGTCGATATCTTGTCGATTTGTCGTCGGTTTGTTGTCGCTATCCAGTGTTGGAACTACTCAGTGTTCTTTTCCGTTATAAGTAGTATGTGTATAATGTTACCGTCTACGTCAAGTGATGTGAGCCGTTTATCATAAATACCTGTGACTTTGAAGACTGATTGACACTTTTTTTTGGGGGGGGGGGTGCGACGGTGTGTACAGTAAAGTGTACAGTAACCTTTTCAAAATTTAGTACACTGAGCTCATATCTCATGGAATTACGATGTACTTACCACCACTGCCGAACACTTCTAGCCTGCCATGCACACGTATATTTCACTCTCATGCGTGAAAATGGCATCACAGGAAGCCCAAGCTACATTTAATATAAGCCTGCATGGTTTTCGTATGTCGGGAAAATCCCAGACGGTCGGGGACTTCGATATTTCCCGACCATCTCAGATGTTCCTGATATTTGGTGGAATTGTCGGCGACGATAAATAGAAGATGCGGGAAATACGATTTTGTGGAGTCTGGAACCTAGAATTGAGGTTTGGTATTTTTTTTTTTTAATGGCCATATTTATATAGCGCCATATTACCACAGTCTCATGGCGCTTTACATATTACTGACATATCCCGTCAGTGATTTTTTATTATTATTATTGAATGTCTCAGACAGGCTGTATTTATGTTTACATTAATCAGGAATGGTAGCAGACCATTGCAGAAATCTGGGACGCTTCGGCAAAATAGAATCGTTCCTGATTTTGTTCACGATCGTCCCAGTCGATCTGGAACAGTCGCGTTATAGTCCCAGGCGTTCTGGTCTTTCTGTTTGTGTTAATGTGATCCCTGTGGTTTGTATTGGCTTGTGACGTCACGGCTCGTCAAGTTCCAGCAAGGAATGAGCTGTGACGTCATAAACCAGTACAAACCACATGGATCCCATTAACCCAAACAGAAATTACCAACCAGAACGCTTGGGATGGGACTTGGCTGGTGTGCATGAACATCTGGGATGGTCGAGAAACATCGAAATCTCTGATCGTCTTGGATTTTCCCGACATATGAAAATGTATACTTTTGTGGAGATTATTACTCTTATCACTGACAAGCAGCTGGAACATGGAAACATGTAGTAAAATTAGAAGAAAATACGATTGACGCCCTTTAATTGATTTCTTTTCGTTCGCCTATTCACGGAAAGTTTGAATAGAAATATGCCTTCAAAAGAGCGACTTGTTGAGAAAATGACGTCACGAAAGCAAACCACATCAGTCAGTAAATGACGGACGTGATTTTTGACGTTAAACACTCATAGTTTAATTTGGTCATATGGCAATATTTTTCACTGATTTCGATATTTCCACCACTGTTTTTTTTCTTTTGGAAGACACTAATGGTCGAACTTCGTCGTAGTGGCACCTTAATACATTTGGACCTCGTCCAAGACTGACTATAAAATGGATAAGAGGAGATGTTTGCTATTACAGTAATACGTAAAACTATCCCTTCTTGAACCTTCCAAAATTTGCAATCAAGATGTAATTTATTCAGCATAAATTAGTATGTAATTGATACAAAGTAAAGACAGAATTTCAGCTGGCTTCTTTATAATTTGTAATATAATAAATGCTTGTAAGAACACAGTTTTCTTGGCTACATGTACAGAAATTCTGGCTGAAATATAATGAAAGTAATTGAATTTTATTTTATTTTTCAAATTGTACAACCTAAAACGTGCAGTGGCAAAATAATAGTACACAACTCTTATTGATGGCTTGAGAAATATCTGAATGCACCGAATTTATATAATTAGTTAAAATGTTAAGATGCAAAATATTAAAGTGCCTATGAACCTTATTTTTTTATTTAAGATATCAATTCTACATAAGTGAATAGTAGAATGGTACAATATATCTTGCCTTGAATGCTGTGCCGCTGAGTTAAGGAGGTTTTAATATCCAAAATGCTAATTACAGATGTCAGGGGAGGTATCAATTATTATACAAAATGTGTTGTTACAATTAAACCTTTTTTCAAATTATCAGTATTATACTCATGGTTAAAATAAAATGATGTTAGAAATTTGTTTTGCTATATCAGTAGAAACGCCCATTCACAACCACTAAGAAATGATTGCAAATACCTCCCCTGACGTCATGTAATTAGCATTTTGGATATTAAAACCTCCTTAACTCAGCGGCACAGCATTCAAAGCAAAATATATTTTACCATTCTACTATTCACTCGATGTACAATTGATATCTAAAATAAAAATATATCGTCCATAGGCAATTTATTGAACATTGTATATACACTCGAGGCCTCGTGTATACCTGTATACGTTATGCCTTTTTCCCTCGCAAAAATGCTGTTTAATTCTCAGTTCTCTAGCTAACAGATGCTTTTACAACTCGGAACAAAGTCCCAAAATGCTCAGAATAATGGTAGTTGATACTTATTTCTTTTATTATTATTTATAAGGCCATACAAATAAAATATTTCGTCTACCATCGCTCGCTCTCTCGTGATGGTGGGTCGGTCGATCGGCCAAAAAAAAGTTGACGTTAACTAGGGAGTCTGGATCCAAGTAAAGCGAGTGTGTGGAGAATCATTAGCAGGATCTGCTAGAGGTTGGAGGCGGGAATGAGCCCGCTGGGATGTCACTGTCTATATTATTTCCCGTGTCTTTATACACCCCATTCCAATATGGCGGATACACGGCCGGAGATTTGGGGCGGGACACGAAAACGAGGGTAGTTAGGCGGAAGTCGATGTCAAGAAGGTCATGAGGCGGGAATTTCGCGCAAGTTTTGAAGTGAGTTTGTTTTTCCGAGAGGGTTGGAATAAGTAGATTTTATCCCCAGAGAGTTAGAAAATATGGCGGATATTCAGGCTATCGTTTTCACTGAAGAATCCCGCCCCAATGCTCCGGCCGTGTATCCGCCATATTGGAATGGGGTGTATTGTACCGCGAATTTCGATTGGAACAACACTATCAGTCAAGCGAACTGGTCCAATCAAATTTTAGATATTGTACTTTTACCTACATTTGAATGGTTTTCGAAGCGTGCGTTTCGGTTGGTTCACTGGCTTATTTATTTGGTTTAAAAAATGCCATACACCAAATAGGCCATGTTGATGTGTTGCGCGCGCATCAGTAGAACAATAGATGCGAGCTGCTAAGACTCGTTCTGGTTCACCACGAGGCTAGGCAGTCCACACAAAAGCTTTTGAACGTGTAAGCGAGGCTAGTCAGTCTTAAACAATAGTTAGTTAAATTGGACGCCATTTTTCGAATGGGTCTATATCGAAAGTGGGCTATTGACTTTTATTTCTTGGGCGGTAATCCGTGTACTGTTACAGCGCCAAATTGTCTTGATGTTTCTTCGATTGCGCTCATCTGGCTTGATAGCTCAGTTAGTAGAGCGCCAGACATGTAACCTGGAGGTCGTTGGGTGCGAGTCCCACTTGGGTCAGATTTTTTCTCTTTCCCTCGTAGGGTGTGCACACTTAGCACTACAGCTTACCACTTTACATCACATTCTTTACACTTACTAGTGCTACGCGGCAAACATGATTTTATATCGTAACTACATATACATATATAATCGCCGTGACCCCATAAAACGCACCAATACCCACGTATGTGAAACATTTCGCGAAAAACAAGAAAACTGCTCGAAAGCTAAGCCTAAAACTTTTCTTAATTTGTAATTCACTGTGAGTTTACTAACTTATAAAATTATTTACTAAAAACGTTGAAGCCATCGGAAGCCGCTTGTATTTGAAACCAGAGCCTTCGTTCTTTCGGCCAGCAAAGCACAACGTTTTGCCGTTTGCCGGTTCGTACTCCATACACCTGTTGATTATAAAGACCTTGAATGTCTAACAGTTGAGATTACAAAGCCCCATTCCAAACCTATCCTTGCATGTCTCTACTTGGTATAGACCACCAGGGTCTTCGCCAGATTTCTTTCACCCGTTTGAGGAATTAATCGCGGAAGTAGACGCAGAAAATTTAGAATTATATTTACTACTCCGGGAGCGCTTGCGACCGACCGGAACTTAATATTTGAAGTATATGGTCTCAGTCAACTGATCACCGACCCCTCAAGAGTAACGAAACACTCGTCATTGCATTGATGTTTGCGTAACTAATTACCCGGAGAAGATTACAAATTCGGGTGTAGCTCAACTGGGCAAAAGCGACCATTCTCTAGTTTACATCACTCGTAAGTCACGTTACTCTGCTGGCGCCGGCGGTCATAAGTTCATTGAAAATCGAATATACATAAGCACTTGCGTGTTAGCGACTTTCTTGATGATCTGAAACAAAAGAAGTGCATGAGGTCGATCTGTTAACAAACCCAAATGAAATGTGGGACATTTGAAAAGAGTTCCTAATGAGTTGTATTGATAATCACGCTCCAAAGGCTGACTCGCAAAAGAATCGGAAACAAAAGGATCCATGGATCAACAGCGATCTCATACGCATGATGAATAAGCGCGACATGCTAAAAAGGATAGCTGAATAATATGTAAATGACGAAACTTGGAGCGAATATAAACAGGCAAGGAATGAAACTAATAATGCAATCAAAAATGCCAAACGAAAATACTTTATGGACAACTTAGCTGCTAATAAAAAAGATCCGCGTAGGACATGGAAATTAATTAACGAGCTAACATCTCGCCAACACAAATCACCCAATGTTGCGGAAGTGAAAATAGGGGAGAATAGTGTTACCTCAGCAACAGAAATAGCTGAAGCTTTTAACTCCCATTTCACTAATGTAGGCCGGAGCTTGGCTAGTGAGATACCTGAAACCGACATACAGCCTGAAACATATTTAACACCAACGGATAGTAAATTTTATTTCCGGGAAATAAGCATACTTGAAGTACGAAAGTTGTTAAACAAAATCGACGGGAAAAAAGGCGACTGGCCTCGACAGTATTCCCTGTAAATTATTAAAATTAGCAGCTGATGTTGTTGCCCCGTCCTTGACGAGCGTTTTAACCAATCAATTCATACGGGGGTCTTTCCAATTGAATGGAAAATGGCAAGAATAACGCCTATTTTTTTTAAAGGCACTAAAAGTGACCTTGACAACTATAGATGGGTTGCACATGACGTCACGGCGGCCATGTTGGTGTACCTTTAACAATAGATTCTTCGTTAGCTTCAGTTTTGTTAGGTACACCAACATGGCCGCCATGCCCTTTGTCATTTGAATCTCTGGGGATTGAGTGCAACCATCTATAGGCCAATATCTGTATTGCCAGTTGTAGCAAACAATATTTGAAGAATTAATCCATTGCCAGTTTTACAGCTATTTAAACGAAAACAAACTGCTGACCAACTGTCAGTTAATTAGGCTTGCGGTCACTACATAGTACGCTAACTGCACCACTTGAAGTCACCAACGATTGGGCTATCAATATCGATAAAGGTCTACTAAATGGTGTTATATTCATCGATCTTAAAAAGGCCTTCGATACGATAGACCATGAAATTATATTGCGCAAGTTGGGCTACTATGGGGTGGACCAGACAAGCTTAAAGTGGTTCGAGTCTTATTTGGGCAACCGCACGCAAAAATGCAAAGTTAACGGGAAAATATCTAGTGGAAGTCTGATTACTTGTAGGGTTCCACAAGGCTCAATAATCGGCCCATTGCTATTCCTTCTTTGCATAAACGACTTGCCAAACTGCTTAAATAAGGCTCACCCCAGAAGTATGTAGATGACACAAGTATCAGCTTTCCGGCATCCACTGTAACTGATCTTGAATCAGAATTTAACACTGAGTTACAACTGAAATCTAAACCGATGGTCAATAGCCAATAGACTAAGTCTAAATATTGCCAAGTCCGAATTCATGATCATTGGGTCAAGGCAAAGGTTGAAGGCGAGAGCTGACAATCTTGGGCTTGGCATTCGAATTGAAGGTAAGCAGATTGAGAGAGTTCATAATACCAAATCCCTAGGACTATACATTGACAAAAGGTTATCCTGGGAGAAACATATTTGCGAAGTATCAAAGAAAATATCGTCCGGTATCGGTGCGCTTAAAAGGCTCAGACCATTTATCTCTCAGAGTACGGCAACTAAAATCTATGAATCTCTGATTGAACCCCACTTTGCCGGACTATTGTTGTCCAATATGGGATGGTCTAAGCCAGAAATTAAGTGAAAAGCTACAAAAGCCATGCACAAAACCGTGCCTCCAGAGTAATAACGAAATCAGATTATTACGCAAATTCAAATGAGCTCCTCAATCTGCTTAACTGGGATAAACTGCAAGCGACATTCCCAGACCGAAAGTTTTTTATGCGACAATTTCACTCGAGAGAACTCCCAGTGACTTTTGATGACTTCTTTCAGCTTCTTAGCAGTAAACACATTTATAACACCAGACTAGCCTCTCGAAAAAGCTATTACCTCCCCAAAGCTCGCACTAATTACCCGGGTGGGTATGTATGTGAGGCCAAGAGGCCCAAACCCTGACCCTGTTTGACCCAAAATCCGAGCTCCAAAATCCTGATTGCCCCCTTTTTGGGGGGAAACAACCCTGATGCCTAAAAAATACTGAACCCCGACCCTGACTGCACCCACATTAAACTCAAATCCTGACCCTGATCTGCCCAAATCAGGTCAAAACCCTGAACCTACCTGCCCAAACTGAGCTCAAAACCCTGACCCACCCCCGCGGCACATACATAATACGTCACAAACAGGAGTACCCCCCCCCCCCCCCCCCCGGGACTAATTACGGAACCTTTAACATTAGATTTGTGGGAGTTAAAGTCTGGAATTCTCTTGACTCTAGCGACAAACAAGTAAGGAGAAACGCTTTCAAAAACAAACTGAGAGCTGATTTTCTATTGCAATACTAACTTGCTATTCATCCGTATACCCGCTAGCCACTAGAATATAAAACTTCTCATCGCCACTCTGTTACTTATTTCTTTTCTCCTTAAATGACAGCCTTCATACGTTCGTTAGTATGTACGTTTTGTCTGTAGCTGTGACGTTCTTGTGCTTGTCGTTTTTACTATTAATTGCAAATTAAGTATATTCACCCACTCTCCTCTTTTGCACCTTTCTCTGCACCGACATTTATCTGATAAGGACGCCCTAGCAATATTAGCTTTTTAGTTATTCTAGGGCGCCCGTACCACACTTTCTGCTTATTTTCTTATTATTATATAAAACAAAAATGTAAATTGATTGGTACAAATAAATATATTGTTGTTGAAATGGATTGTGGTTATAACTGTCCAGCTGTGCGAAAATCGATTCTCAGGAGACCATTAATATTCGTCTTAAAGTTTTTTTACCCAAAAACAAACGAATTCACCAGACTTTCAGCTACAACCAGAATGCATTTCGGTCTGGGAATGTCGTTTGCCGTTTGTCAGAGGCTACGTTTTTTGAAATAGCTGTATTTAAAATTTGTCGCATTTCGAACGAGAACGGTCGTTTAGCGAAGTGGTTAGATACGATGACGTGAGATGCAAACACGGCAATTGGGACAACACTGACAAGTTAAATCGGTCTATTAAAATTCTCAGTTGATTTTCGTGAGTGTTTTATACAGATAAATAACGTTTACTGTGCTATCAGGGTTCTGGGAATTCCTTCCAAACTTCTTTTCTCCTACCCTATAGTTTAGTTATCACTGAAACGTACAAATTTAAACTTGTAATCGTTAAGTTATTCAACCTTACATACAGTTGAATATCTAACGGGACCTGAAACAACCATAGGCCGGAGCTGATCAAAGGACTCGGCTAATCCACAGATCGAATAGTACACTTTCGAAATATGGACAACGGTTTCAATATGAGGTTCTGGGGTAAATTTATTCTATTCTCCAGGGTATTCACTGAGAAAAGAAGACATTTAATTTACCCGGACCTCATATTGAAACCTTTGTGCGCGACAAGTGCAGCTTATATCGAAAAAAACTCTGAGTTTCTAACGGGACCTGAACAGCCATAGGGGCTGATCAAAGTCATGCAGGACCCGGCTAAGCCACAGATCGAACTGGAATTTAGCGTGTTGGTTTTTGTGGAGGGAGGTAAACCGGAGAACCCGGAGAAAACACTCGGAGCAAGGGAGAGATACCAAAGTTTCAAAGATAACTGCATCGATGAGCACTCTAGTTCAAAGAAGAACAAAGTGGTTGGCCATCGGATACTGGAAATGGTGACCTAGATGGGACAATGCTGGTCTTTACAATCACTGAACATTTAAATGTTACATTGACTTGCATTAGAATCACTCTTATTGGCCGGGTAAAACATGACATATTTTCGATAAGCTAAGAACAAAATCAAGCCTAGAAATGCAAGATGCCAAATGCTAATTTGAATGCCTTGGAAGTGTTGCCATAGCAGTATGTTAACTGATTTCTGCAAACCAGTTTAATTGCCCGACTATAAAAACATTTTGACAGAAAGCGAGTCTCGTCAGTACGCTTGGCGTTGTGAAATTTTCTTGGCGTGTGTATGTCGGTTGCCAATGGCATAGAATCGCTGTAGGAATAGCCTTTGAAAATAATGCAAAACCGGTGCGAGATTTCCACTGATTACCAGTAAAATACCTGTTGCTTCGCTTGCAGGTGAACTGACGAAAATAAAGTAAAGCAGAATCAATAACGTCGACGTCGATCAATTTGTAGTGCTACAATCTCCGTAGCTACAATTATAGATGCTTTTCTTTTATGATCAGAGACTTCTAAAAATAATTGATTCAATGTTTACAGAGAAGTCAAAGCGTTGTGACTGATGGGCGATTTTGTACATATTGAAACGGTTGCATTTCTGGTAAGTTTAATTTCTCATCTCAGTCGACTCTTCTAATCTAACTGAATATCGAGCAGATCCGGATTATCGAGAAAGAGAGAAACGAAGTTATTAAATGAAATGATAGCATACAACAGAACTAAATCCGAGGGACAATCCGCTTCGCTTAACGGCGGCAGGAAACATTAATGATAAGTGATATAAGACGTCTGGCTCCTGTGTAATTAATACCTAAGAGTTAGAACAAAAACTGCTCAATGTAAAGTGAACCTTTCTTTGTCTTTCTAGCTAACTTATTTGCAAGTTGAAAGCTTTCGAAAGTCGTCTTCCTTTGCAAAAATAGCACAGGACATAATTTCTATTAAGACCACTTCAAGCGGTAATGATTAATTTTACTTAAAAAGCAACAACTTTGATCGAGTATTAAACAACTTGTTGAATTTCCGGATTCCACGGATCAGGACTTTTTCATGTACTTTAGCCATATCTCGTTGGTTTTAGGTTTTGCAGCTTTTTGCAGATGCAGATTTGAAGTGAGATTTGCAGAAGAACATATAAGCGTCTAAATCGTTACTGTTGCTACGGCAAGCACGTGTGGATAGCCGTATGACTAGTTCAGTGCCTTTGTTTTCGTTCTCCAGCTATTTTTAACACAAAACCCGCTATTGTCCGCAGTGAATCCTAGACGCTATAAACCTAATACAGATTATGGAACCCGGCGCCGATAAGATAGAAAAACTCCATTAAAGCCCTGGCCAGCCATAGCAATATTGGAAGATTTTTACAGAAACTGAACAAAAGCGATATGAACATGAAGTATTTTTATTTGCAAATCTTCGAGTTTCTAGATATCTAACATTTTGAAAAGTCACAAGATGTTTATCTAAAATGCATGTAGGAATAGATAAAAAAGACTTGATGCGTATATTAATAGGCCTTCTAATTTGAATTACTTATAAAATTAAAGACTGTATACTGCCCATGTTAAAGCTGACTTATTCTTCTTCCCGGCTTTGAATGAGTTTTCCTACAACAACTTCCAAATCCAAGAGTTGGAATCACACATTTGTGTTTTCAATGAAATCAACGGAAGATTTCAAAATGGCAACGGCGCAAGTAGCGTCTGATTTCTTGGGTCATTTCTTGCACAATATGAATTTAATTTTTGAAATTAGTTCTGTTGCAACTGTACTGTCCAATCGAGATTTCTTGTGACTTCAAAGTTCTAAGAGATCATTCATTTGATCTAAAATACTTCTTTGTAACTCTGATCAACCCCAGTTTTTAACTTCTAATTCTGGGAATTAGAATTTAAACAAGAACTTTGTTTATCGACAAAGTAGCTCTTTCACTAAATAAGCAATTTGCATAAACTAGTTTCGTGTGACGATTTGCAAATCCCCCCGCTTAAGAAGTTAGAGTTTTTCGCCTCAAATGAGACTAAGAAAAGTAACTTGCTAGCTTTTCCTTAAAATACATTTACCGAAGTGTTCGCCAAAAATGCGATGGATTGGTTTTGTAACATTAAACTCGATGCAAACAAGTGGCCCTATATAGGACCACTACTTGTGCGTTGGACATTAAATCTTAATTGTAACCCGTGACATCAAGGAGCAAGAATTCCCTGAGGTCTAGGCGTCTTGCAGTCCTGTGCACCGTTAAACTCCTGTTGGGAACATAAAGCTCTCAATCTCCTCACAGTGTCACTTGCTGTAGGTCTAGATGAAGGACTGGACTGCCAGAGTTGTTCTACTAAGTGTTCATATTGTCTTAAACTTTCCTCTTCTGCCGTTGGCACACGTGGTCTTAAATTATATGCTACTACTCCAAACACTACCACATACAGATTCTCCGTGCCATAAGGTTGTTCCCGGGTTAGTAACTGCCAGAGACATATACCCATTGAATACACATCCGCCTGTGTTGTGGGTGTCTCGCCTTTCAGTAGTTCAGGTGCCCTATACGCGAAAGTCCCCGTTAAATATGAATATGTTGGACTGGCAGGTAGATTGTCATCCCCTTCTCCGACAACTTGACTACAACCAAAGTCGCCTAGTTTACACGTATCTTGGTCATCCACTAGGATATTCGCTGGTTTTACATCCAAATGGGCAATCTCTCGTTCGTGAATAAACTCCAGTGCGCTAGCCAAATGTAGAGCGAACTTAAGTCTCCGCTGCTCATCAATGAGCTCTTTCTCGTTGTTGATGATATTCCTCAGTGTTATGTGCCCCGCGAACTCTAAGATGATCAGTCTACGCCCTAGAGTATACTCTGAAGTAGACGCAGCAATGGTCCTGACGATATACGGATGACAAAATGACATAATAGAGGTCTCTGCCTGAAAGCTCTGGAGGACTGCTCGCGGATTTTTGGAGTTAATGTGAAGTTTTTTCACCGCAACTCTTTGTCCTCTGTACTTGCCTTCGAACACACTTCCAAAGCCTCCACTGCCGAGTATTTTGCCTACATGAACCATTGCCATTTCATCCTCTGATAACAACTCTATTTCTTGAACAAAGGGTTTGAATTCAGAACCCTTTGTCTCCCATATCCCTTTAGATCGACTGCGCCGCTCTGCAGAATTTCCACTCAAGAGCATTATTTCCAGCGAAAAAATCGCCTCGATCCAAGTTCTGGTGAGATGAGGGAAGGCCTTGTGGCTTCTCGTTGGCTGCGAGCCACCCGAGAGCCAGCCTAGTGTGTTTTTGCGATGAAGTCCAGCTTCTCTTCGGTAACACACTGTTTCCTCTGAAGTCGCCAGCAACTCCAATAGAAATGAAAAAGCCTGCCTGAACCCAGCTGATTTAAAAGAGTCACCAGCTGGCCACAAGATTATGAAATTGACATTTAAATTCTTAGCCAATCAGCGCGCTGCATGGCCGTATTTACTCTTTGTCACCCGCAAGAAGGCCGAGCGAAAGACCGAGGGTTTCCCTACACGCGTTTTACGCGTGCAAACTCGGCTCGCGCTGAACGGATTCTTAGCTAATCGCTCTATTATTATTCCACTGTCGGACCTCAAACGGCATTTATCTTTTAGTAAATCGAACTGGTTCATGTTCGCAAGCTCCAGTCGTTCACTAGTTATCGAGATATTAATTAATAAGAATTAGGTCAGAATAATAGGCTTGTGAATTATTGATTCAATTATATTAAGAGTAGATGCTCGCAGCATCAAGGGCTATTTAAAGGTTTCAATCCGACACACTTGTCCAGAAGCAAAGAAAAACGATGAAGGGCATTTTTCTGCCGAGATTTTACCCGTAGAAGTCACTTGAGTTTTCATGTTCAGTGCACTTTAGTTCCGTCCATCACAGAGGATAACGTACCAGTTGTACTCTGGCTGTCACGTGTGTCAGCAGCTGTCTATGAATGGGCTATTCAACCAGTTACATCGCCACTACTCACGGCTTGTTTTCTATAAACTTCTCAGCCTGGATTGTCCGCTTCTACTTAGTTCAAATCTGGCCCTCGTACCACACAGCGAGCAAAATATCTTTCTTTACATTGATTCTGTTAGCCGGAGTTTTTGTCCAAATGTATGCAAAATCCGTATTCGTGTCTCGCTTGGGTGACTCAAAATACATGTACCTTTCACGACTGGAATAATGGTTGCCATGGAAGCCAGTGACTATCCTTTGAAAGGAAGGCTAAGGCCTGCTGACTGAATTCACTAATTATTACCATATTCTGGGTAACTTAGAGTTAGCGTTTCTTCATCTTCCACTCACCTCTGCAGATTTTCTTTTTGAAGTTAAGCGGCTATGACGAGAACACAAAAGTATCTGACAAGTCTTCCATAAAAGAAGCTTTTTTTGGTTAGTAAAATTGAGTAACGAACCTGCATTAGATAACTTGTCACACTTGTACTTTAACTCCCAAACATTTTAGTCTGTACGTTTTAGTATATTTGTTACGGACCTGTTTCATGTTCGTGTGCCAAATCAGGTTTTGTGAACTGATAATGTTTACTGAAGGAATACATTCGTATTGTTTCGACACGGACCCAAGGGGTCAGTGGATTGGTGACTGCGAGTCAGTCCTATGTATATAAAACCGCCAACTGCTCTTTTTGAAACGTTGTACTGATCGTAGGTCTCTGTTGTTTCCAAGTCATTAACAAAGATTTGTATGCTCGCACGCAGATGATACTAATATCTTAATTAATGGTTTCAATATGCCACATTGAAACGAAAGCGAATGGTGAACTATTAACCAAAATTAATACTTAAGATGCTTTCGATTGACCGTATTCAAGTTTCAAGTTTTATTTCGCACTATTTACATAAATAAACACAACAGTACATTTTGAAGAAGAAAAAAAGTGAAGAAGTAAATACAGATTATATTTCAAATAGTTACGTTGGTAGTGCGCAGTGACCAAAGGAGCAAAAGCTTTCGAGTTGATCACTGTTAATTCCGGAATAAGAATACGTAGAATGATCACTACAAGTCGCTTATCATTCGATATTTTCAGTCACTGGAATTACTCAATGTACGCTGAGAATTGTGTGTCAGCAAGCATTTGTAGTTTACAGTGTAATATGTGCCTGAACCACTGATTTCCAGAGACTGTTCCATCTATTCTTATTCTGGAATACGGTCAACCGAACGCGCCCTTAGTTTCAAATAAATTACACCTTAATGTCGCGAAAACTGAATACATCTATTTCAAAAAAGGTTCTCCCGACCATATTGCAAATGCCAAACGACAAGCAACTCCCAGACCGAACTGGATTGTGGTAATAATTGTCCAGCTAGCTGTGCGAAACGAATAAACTAAGGCTAAGCTATGTTAACAGTGTAATTCGAAAATCCATTCACAGGAGACCATTGAATGTTCGTCTTAAAGTTTTGACTCAAAAACAAACGAATTCACCAGACTTTCGGCTACAACCCACAATCCATTTCGGTCTGGGAATGCCGCATGCCGTTTGTCATGGACAACGATTTCTGAGATAGGTGCATATGTTATTTGGCTCTTGACAAAGGTCCAAATATTATCAATACTGATAATAAGCCAGTTTAAGTTAGAGTAAATCACTCATTGTCAGTTGGAGTTATACTTGATGAACACTTCGGTGACATGGGAAGAACACAAAAATCATATTCCAAAAATATTGCCTCTGGATTGTCGTGGCATCCAAAGGGTTAGACCCTATTTACCTCTACCTCGCCCACTTCACTGCTTCTGGCTGAGTCTGAGGATGGTGTACCTCAAGATACACTCATGTCCGCGATATATCGGCTTCTCTCGTTCAGTTCCACCAAGATTATTGTTGTGATCATGAGGTTCTATATTATATTTAACGTCGGTAGCCAGAGCAGTCTAAGTGACTGCTCTTCCAGGAGGCCGACTGTGCACAACTTTACCCCTTCTCTGACAGAGCTCCCAGTCAGTTAAGGGAATTCAAAGCTAAATAAGCTACTCGGATTAGAGAAGAGTCTGAACGGATGTCGGGACGGCATCTCAATGTGCTGTGCACTATAACCCAGGGCGTACACCACGTACCTCCATCTCGATCACAAGTTGCAAAAGTTCAAAACAGAGCTGCAAGACATTTTTCTTTCCTCCAAAGTATGATACCAGCTCCCAATCATTGATAGATTTGTTAGGATAGGAAAACGGCCCTCTGAAAGGAAAGCTAAGGCTATTAGTATTAATATATAGTTTTTTTAAGTACTGTTTAAAGTTCGTATTGATTGCGCACGGCCGGACTCTCTCGCAGATCTGTTTAGTTCTATCGACAAATGAACCCATAATAATCTCAGAGGTTGCTCTACTGAACTTCACATTCCTCGCCAAAATATTAATCTCATGAAAAAGAGCTTTAATAGTCAGTTTAGTTATAGTGGAGCGAAATTGTGGAATAACCTTCCTCTTGACTTGAACCACACCAAGTCAATGATTTCATTCAAAAATAGATTGAAGGTTGCAGTCAGGCTCCTTAAGTGGTGCAGTATTTATTCTCTATCGTATTATTTAATAATTATGTAAATGTCTTGGCCATGGTCCGCATATAGTTCAATTAGATATTTTTCAGTATCACAGCATTCGTGTAAATCAACGTTATGTTGACTTTTCCTTGCATATATAAATAAAGGTTTGATTGATTGTATGACACACAACATTATAGTTTAGCTCTCTTTCTATAAAGTCCGTACGAACGGTGTAGGGGGGGGGGGGGGGGGGGGTGTGGGGAATGTGGGTTAACGTTGCGCAATTTCACCAGTCGTAGTAAAGATTCCACAACCTACCCTACATCTCTTGGTAGTTACCGTCTATTTTTCGGGTTGCGAAACATAGTAGCAGGTTTAATAGTACCTGGCAAAAATGAGCCACCGCCGGCAATCATAAACGTCAAAATTAGACTACTAAGTAGCTAACACGTGCAAGACCCTTATCGTGCTAAAATCCAGCGTAGGAGTTACTCTGTAAAGGCAAATCATTGGCGGGACAAAACTGAAATAATATATCACTTCAACACTTGGATCTAATTCAAATATTGATATAACTAAAGACAGATCTTCAGTTGGTCCAAGAGCTTTAGTAGATCGATATCGCTCTGTTTGTCATAATAACAGTAATGGCCAGATATGAATCACTTTAATGCTTTTATTTATTCTGCCATTGACGGATGCAATGACAATTTTAGGTATAATTGCAATTTATATAATAACTACTCATACGATAGTAAAGGGCCTGTAGCTTTTTATTAGGCTACTGTTAGATATTTCATTCATTCATGAGCGTCTTTTCGTGATTCGGGAGTGTTCATTATTTATGGCTTTGGGGGGGGGGGGGGGGGGGGGGGGGGGGGGGCATTTCATCGCCTTCTCTTGTTAAAACTTTTATGACCCCCCTATGAATGAATTAAAACTTAGATGACCCCCTATAAAATTGATAAAAACTTTATTGATAACCCCCCCCCCCCCCCCCCCCCCCCCCCCCAAACAAAAAAGATGGATGTGCAAGAAAGAATGCAAACTGCATATACATGGCATCTATTAAATTTACTATTAATGTTTCTAGATTTATGGTATTTCCCATGATACAATACTTTTTTTAGTAGAAAACATACATATACATTTATTCTTCTGGAAATGAGCTTATGAGCTTAGAGAATACCATCCTGCGTATGAAGAACGCAAAGCAGACTGTGCTTAAATAATGCGAGGCCCGAAGGCCCTAGCCTAAAGTTTTGAGATTTTACTGCTCTCTGAAACGCTGGTTTTACATGACAGGTATGTCAAAACTTTGATGACCCCCCAAGGAGTAGGTAAATTCTTTGATGACCCCCTACAAAAGCACTTAAAACGTTTTTTTGCCCCCACTATGATTTAACCGATTTAACCCCCCCCCCCCCCTCCCCCCCCCCCCCCCCACAAAAAAAAAGCTGAATCATTATTAAGTAATGGTCCAGATAAAAACTAGTGCTCTACGGCAAGGAATGTTAAAAGGTGTTAATTTTCTGTTCAGTATTCTTTCTCGTAATTTCATTGGTTGATACTTATAAATTCAATAGAAACCCATCGAAATAATGCATTTTCATTCGATATTTTTTTGTGGGTTGAATTTATTTTTGATCAAACTAACTATGGTTTAATTTCGAAGAATATCGTGTATGGGGAAAGTTCTCAAATTTGCCTTTGAGAAATCTTTTGTTTTCTCTATATCCAATTGGCTGGATAGTGGCTTGTCTGAGGTTTCACAGAAAAAAAGAGCCAATAGCATAAACAAATATTATATTTACGAGATGTAGTTTGAAATGTAGACGCCTCCTAAAGCACTTAAGGCATATTCAAGCAAAATCGTATGTGGGGGAGGCTCATTGCCGCAGAACAATGGATTCCACTACAGTTCTTATCTGGACCATTACTTAAAAGGACTCTTATGTTGTTCAGCCTCTTCACGTATGTACGTATGTACGTATGTACGTATGTACGTATGTACGTATGTACGTATGTACGTATGTACGTATGTACGTATGTACGTATGTACGTATGTACGTATGTACGTATGTACGTATGTACGTATGTACGTATGTACGTATGTACGTATGTACGTATGTACGTATGTACGTATGTACGTATGTACGTATGTACGTATGTACGTATGTACGTATGTACGTATGTACGTATGTACGTATGTACGTATGTACGTATGTACGTATGTACGTATGTACGTATGTACGTATGTACGTATGTACGTATGTACGTATGTACGTATGTACGTATGTACGTATGTACGTATGTACGTATGTACGTATGTACGTATGTACGTATGTACGTATGTACTTCACGTATGTACGTACGTACTTCACGTATGTACGGTTTTCGAATGCGCCGGGTGACCGTGAATCAAACATGGAGTCTAGATATATACTTTCTAGGCTCATACAAAGGTTTCACCGCCTAGACTTAATTAAATGTTTATTGACGGTTGACAAAATGCAATTTTCCACTTCCATACCGGTCAATGCTGCCGATGTCAGCGGGACACTCCCGATAGTTTACCCGCATTTCCCGCTATCCCGCGGGACACCCTAAAGTTACTGACTTGTTGAGAAGTGCTCTCATTATGCAGGAAATGCCCTTTCATAGAACCTGTTGGGGGTGGGGGGGGGGTCGCTTTGGTGCACTTGGGGGGGGGGGGGAGAGAACAGAAAGCTTGATGAACTCTCCGGCGCTGGGGGTGACCTATTTTAGGAAAAATATCCACTTAATCCCGCTCTTTTCGCACGACTTGTCCTTTCTTGTGTGTCGTGATCAGGATGGCATACGATCTGCTTGCGTGCAACGGTGGTATACAAGTTCTGTTCATACCAAACTTGCTGATTACATGTTCTCACCTGAATGTAGGCTCAGCGTACCTGAGCGTATCTAATGTGGCCTGTGGGGCATGCAGGCGTTCTGGGGTTTTTTTTTATCGCGAGAAGACCGTAGACAGGTCGAAAACCGTCGCCATCTTAACCGATCGGTGTGTAACGCGCTATCCTTCTCCTTATCTCGGCTAAATGTTGGCCCGCTCCCAGGCGTGTTACACAGCTCGGCCAAGATGGCGGCGGTTATTATTAACGCCGGACAAGTCCACTGCTGGCTACTCGCGAAAAAACCTAGACCGGCGCAGGCTATAGCTGATAGATCCGAGAATAGTTGATAACAAGCTAGGACCAAACAATAGATACGTAGATAAGATTTATTACCGATTTTCTCCCGCTCACAATCGCTAGATTTTAATTTTACGTGTGTGACTGAAGTAGCTTTCGATAGACCGTATTCTGGAATAAGAATCCACACAATGATCACTACAAATAGTTATATCGGGATTTTTAGCCACTGGAATATAATACTAAACGGTATCCTGAATATCATATGTCAGCAACAGTGCAAAACGTGCCTTTTAATAAAACAGTGATTTCCAGACTAGCTCGGACCGCACGATTCCATCTATTCTTGTTCCGGAATCGTACAGTTAATCCACCGAAACGCGCCGTGAGACACTGATTGCACAAAAGAGAAATATTAGCCGGCGAGCAAGCCATATATTAACTGTTACGGTAAACAGTGGTTCGTATATAGATAATATGGCTCCGGCATTCCACACTTAGTCTTGACCAGGACTTTGCTGCGAGAGGTATGACTGTACGTTTTTTCTCAGTATCTTATATAGAACCCAGATAAGGGAGTTTAAAACATCAACTCTGTTCCCCAAGTACCAGGTACTCTCCCAAATCCACCTTATTCACTTTAGAAATTAAATGAAGCGAAACGATGATTCTTACAAGAGGACCTGAAAGGACCATGCGGTCGCCTAGACCGCCTGGAACAAGGTAAACCATAGATCGAAATAAGTATTTTTTTGTAGGGCGTGAAAAATTCGCGAGAATTAAAGATTTTAGGCTACTCATTGTTTGCGCGAGTGTGGTCACGCGGACTCTCCTCGCCAACGGCTGGTAATCGATACCATAGGTGATCTTGGCCGTTTTACGTTTGTTCGAGTTTCCTGTTGTTCGGTTTTTCTATGTCATACCAAGTCATGAGAGTGCGCGGCCGTTATTTCACGGTACCGACTATTTAAAAGGTCCCAACTCTCGCACAATAGCACTAACGACTGAGAGTGCACACCCCGGCATTCTTGATACCGCGGTTTCTCTCATTTCATAAAATCGGCGCCCAGCAACCAGTCTTTCGCAACACCTGTTACAGGTACCGAAACGGTTGTCATCTTGTATGAAAAAACTCGGCAGACTATAGCGTTCGATTTAAACTGATCTGTACCCATCTTACGAGAACGCGCGCTAACTTCATTATGAATGTCTCTTCCAATCGGGGCAGTCACAGAAATACCGGCCTCAGTCTTATTTCGCTACTTTACCTTTGCAGAAGCCAATGTCTGGCTTCAAATAGAGAATATCTGGCTCGATATAGGATTACAAATATAATGTTGCGTGTTTATTCGTGTATTCATGTTCGCCGCGTTGACCTCGAGAATCACGCTAACAGATTGGAACCAGTGACTCCAGAATTTACGACAATGAAAAAACTCAGCACGGCATTCAAGAACACCACTTGAGGCTAGACATTCAACATATGAATGAATCGGTTTAAATCTGACTAACAATCCTGTCATTCAAACCCTTTGATCCGCCACTTGTGCTCGTTCATCGATCTCCATGTATATCCGCATGAGGCCTTACTTATTGTGAGTTAGTGTGGTTAGTCAAGTACTATACTTTCTTATAAGAGCTCTCAAAATGTTAACTTCACAGGTGTCTGAGCTCGTGTTCTTTGCTGTGAAAATCCCGCGCGAATGATACGGGATTCTCGAACACGAAAGTGCTCCACGTGAATGGACTGAATAGAGCGGCCGTTTCTAGATTTACGATTACGCCATAAAATATCGAGCTGTGGTGATGTTTTATAAGTTAGCAGTCCATGCAGTACGTCGGAAAATTATATTTGCACAAAAACGACCAAATCCATCGGCAACATTACCATTGTGATTAGCTTTTAAACAATTACTCGAATCAAGTGACCTGTTAAGATTCTGGACTTTATTTATGTAGAAAAGGTTTGCTTTCTCAAGAAAACAATAGTAAGTGGTCTCCGTCCTCAAGGCAAGTCGAGGAGGCATTGGGAACGAGGATGAGGTGGGTTTTACTTCGGCGCTCCATTGAAGGCTGATGCGCATGCGCCAAGCAAAAATGAAATACATTTCCCCTGGTTTTCATGCGAAGGAAAACTGAAAAATACCGCGCAACATTGGTGAACTGGCCTATTGTTAATTTGATTATCATTTTAGCGCATTGCCTTTGCAAACATGCACCCATGCCACATAACATCACACTTTGATACTCAAATTATTTAGAAAGTGAAATTACCGCCTTAAATTTTGCACTTTCAAAATTGTTACCCTCCCCCTCTAAAACCACCAATATATCAGATATCCGCAAAACGGAAGCGAATGGTGAACTCAAAACCAAAATTATAAATTGGCTAGTTGCAGATAAATTACACCTCACTGATGTCGCGAAAACTGAATACATGTTGATTGAGTACTTCAGTAACATGGGAAGAACACATACTAGTTATATTACAAAAATATTGCCTCTGGATTGAGTGCGATCAATATGGTCAGACTATGTACCATGTCTACTTCGCCCACTCACTGCTCCTGGCCGAGTCAGTCTGGAGATGATGTACCTCACCACACCGTCGCAAAACGTTGTGCTTCGCTAGCCGATCTGTTGAGCGGGAGGTCGTGGGTTCAAACCCCGGCCGGACCAACACTCGGGGTCTTAAAATAACTAAGTAGAAGGTACTGCCTTTACATAATCGAACAGTAAACGGTTAGACCTTCTCGTCTTCTCGGATAAGGACGTAAAATCGTAGGACTAAAGTAAAGAGAGGGCCACGTGTTAGATAACTGTTAGCCGGTTAACGTTTTTAAACCCTCTATAAATAAAGGTGACGTTACTTTGCAATTACCGAAAGAACGAAGGCTCTGGTTTCAAATACAAGTTTCCAGTTGGGCTTAAACGTTTTTGGAAATCATTTTTTTATCTTAGTTAACTCACAGTGAATTACAAATTAAGAGAAATTCAATGTATGGTATGTACATGTATGTAGGCTGAAAACAGAGCAATGAGACTTATCCTCGATCCCTGCTGAGTGGATTTGATAAGATG